>JARYHS010011408.1:177029727-177516777 GCA_031002005.1 Vandiemenella viatica
ATCATATTTAAAAAAAAAAAATTGAAACGAATTTTGAAGCCTTCTCAGTTTCACCTTGTTTTATCATTATTATTTAAAAAAAGAGGTAGTGACATGTCTTGTCTGTAAAAGATACATTACATTTTGTAAATATTTACACTATCAACGTTAAACGTAATCACCTAAGATCTTACATTGTAGAAATAGATAAGTTGGTTGAATCTCGCCTTATGCACATGTACCCACTTGCAAATGACTGTGCCAGATCTAGAGGGGGGCAAACTGGGGCGCTTACCATGGGCGTCAAAATCATGTTTAAAGAGGGTGGGGGTAAATGACAAATTCGTGGGCAGTAACCCTCTTTCTTAGCTCTGCTGCCCTGAGCGTCTACCATGAGGAGGCGGAAAATCAAAGAACAGCTTTAAACTGCTGCGGGCGGCAAATTCATATTTGAAGGGGCGGCCCCTCCTCGGAAAATCGTAGATGCCACTGGTGCATGAACTGCAAGACTACAGCCGAAAAGGCAGGAAACAGGTGCGGGAGGCGCGGAGAGTGCTAATTGAGAAACAAGTCGTGGTTTTCTTGAATGGAGTAACTTGAGCTCACTCGGACTATACATTAAGTGGAAGCTCTTACGTTTATAAATTATTCTGGATGATTAGTGTATTAAAAAAAATATGTGAACAGCAAGCTAGGCTATTCTATAATTTATATTTCATTTTTTTTGTGCAGACGATCCCTCGCTGCGTTTTTGGCACCCCACTTATGACGGCGCCCAGTGCGGTCGCACCGCCCTAGGGCCACCCCTGCTAATACTCAAGTATCACAGTTTCTTCTTGCGATTAAGCAAAATGCAGTCAGTAAATTAATAAATAAACAATAAATTCAGTTTCGTTGGGGAAAAAAATTATTATTTATCTATAACCGTTTATCTGAAATTGAAAAAAATGGCCCACAGCATCCAGTTATTCAACTGTTATGCTTACCTTATACCTACACTATAGCTTGCATTTTTCTCGTCAGTATCTCCTAAAACAAGTAATTTAATTTATAGTTTTAAACAATTTCATGAACGTTTTCTTTTAATTTCTAACATTCAGTTTAAATGTAAATGATTCTCAGAGTGAAACTGTTACATTTTTATGCTCCACTGAATAAAACTCAGGGGTTGTTTCTATAGTTAACTCTATGTAAGGCGTCAGATTTCTACTTTTCCGCTGTAGGCTTCAACAAATTGTTCTCCACTTTGTATTCAAAACGAAATCTCACTAATGACAAGAAATAACCTGTAACAAACAAAAATAGCTGAAAACTTGGATAGTAGGATACTCTCCATTTGTGGCCGTTTCAATACTGTCAAATGGCCTATTGTCGACAGTCGAAAGCAGGAGATTATGTTTAGAAATACGAGGGTAAGTAAAATGAAAACCTTAAATTTGCAATAAAAAAATTGAAATTTCTCGCCGTTATCCTGTAAGATGGTAAGCGTGCTACAAGCAGCGTGCAGAATGGCCTGTAGGTGGCAGCGTAGTGCAGATGCACAAATACCGTCGCAGTATCAGTATAAAGATGGCTGCCCCACTTGAGACTTGCACCAGGGAAGAACAGCGTTCTGTTATTCGGTTTTTGAGTAGTGAAGGGGTGAAACCTATTGAAATTCATCGAAGAATGAAGGTTCAGTACGGTGATGCATGTTTGTCACAGCCGCAAGTTTACGAATGGAGTAGGAAGTTCGCAAATGGTGTGACTTCAGCGGAAGATGCCCCTCGTCCAGGTCAGGCACAACGAGTTGTGACTCCACAGAACATTGCAGCAGTTGAAGCCGTAGTGATGGAAAACCGCCAAGTGACACTGAATGACATTACAGCATGTTTAAAGATTAGTCATTGTTCAGCACACCACATTGTGCATGATGAGCTCCAGTTTCACAAAGTGTCTGCAAGATGGGTGCCACGGCAGCTGACTCCTGAAATGAGAGAACGACGTGTTTATGCTTGTGAAGAACTTCTTTGGCACTTTGAACGAGAAGGTGATGGCTTCCTTGCAAGAATCGTTACTGGGGACGAAACCTGGGTTCACTTCCACCAACCGGAAACGAAGAGATCAAGCAAGGAATGGCGCCATTCCTCATCACCAAAACCAAAGAAGTTTCGAACAGAACCATCAGCAGGGAAGGTTATACTGACTCTC
Source organism: Vandiemenella viatica (assembly GCA_031002005.1). Lineage (NCBI taxonomy): Eukaryota > Metazoa > Arthropoda > Insecta > Orthoptera > Morabidae > Vandiemenella > Vandiemenella viatica. Next base: position 177,031,897 of record JARYHS010011408.1, read on the forward strand.
TTTTGGGACGAAGAAGGCGTCATTATGGAGCATTACATGCCTAGAGGGATCACTGTCACCAGTGCATCATACACAGATCTCCTAAAATATCTTCTTCGGCCTTCAATAAAATCAAAGCGACGTGGATTGCTGTCATCAGTTGTCCTTTTGCAACATGACAATGTAAGGCCCCACACTGCCCGTACAACAGTTGCAACAATCACAGACCTGTATTTTGAGTGTCTTCCTCATCCACCATACTCACCAGACCTTGCCCCAAGTGTTTTCCATATGCTTGGACCACTCAAAGAAGCAATGGGAGGAAAGAAGTTCCGTTCTGTTGAAGAGGTACGCCACGCGGTGCATTAGTGGTTGCGCGGACTACCAAAATAATTTGTTTCTAAAGGAATTTATGCACTTTGCATTGAGCGTGGGGGAGATTATGTTCAAAAGTAATTCAGCTTTGTACCACTTCTGCACAATAAATAATATTTTAAAAAATATTTAAGGTTTTCATTTGACTCACCCTCGTAATATGAACTTGGTTCATTCGCTATGGTAAACACAATTTTTTTAATTTTGTATTTGATCCACCCTCGTATACTAAGATATTGTTTGTTGTTGTGGTTATTGTTATTAGGGCATGTTGACAGTGGAGTCATCAGTCTGCAAAGATACACTTAGACTACACGTTTAAATCCAAGGGAAGATACTTTCAGAACAGGGTGATTTAAACAGATTTATTATCATTATTTAGTAAATACAAATAACCAGAATTAATGTTTTACCATTTTTATTCAATCAGACTTCACGTATTTCATTCTACATAAGGGTATTCTCTTCTTGAGTCAAAACATTTGCCCTAATTCTTTTTACACTGCTGGTAACTGTTCTGAATGTACACTCAGAATACTTTTAGTGTAATACTTCAAGGCTTGTTGAAACATAAGAATGACTCAGTTGCAGTTTTCACCCAGTAAAAAGCAAAACTTAAGCGGGGTTTACACGACTGGACCGGATCCGAAAACACGGGCACCCGAGAAAGAGTTCCCAGAGATGTTCCCTTGCTCGATTGTTACGCGATCCAGTTATCCGGTCCGTTTTATGGCCGAACAGAAACCTAACTTCTTTCTGAAACTTTCTCTGTCATCAGCTCTCATAGATTGTTTTGTGCTACGCCCAGATTTTCGGATTCCCCGTTCGTTTTGTGACCCTGACCGAGGAAGTATTCTTTTGATAGAAATTTGTCCTTGATTTAATAGCTTTAAAACCTTAGCAGGACTTATTTTTTTAAATTGTTTTTTATAAGAATTCCTCATATTTTCTAATTTTTTAAAATATGTTTTATGATCCCAGACGGCCTATAAATCTCCAGAAGAGATTCATACCATTTCTGCCTAAGATCTTTATTGAAAAATTGTTCGTTGTTTGGGTCCCATAAATGCTTTAAGGATCTGAGTACCTTACGCATGTTGGTAATACACTTTTTTTCCCCGGTATCTATTTCCTTTTCCATTTCTGAATAAACAATTGATATATTAAAGTGAACAAACACACAACAACACATTAAACAAGTAAGTCCGCGACAAAGAATATCAATGAGAGGGAGGGGATGACTTGGAGCGCACGAGCAGTGGCGTATCTAGGTCAACAAGGGCCCCGGTGCAAAAAAATTATTTTGGGCCCTCAGGCTAGATTGGCGACCTTTTTTTGCTTTGTGTTGCAGGTAGGGGCCCCCTGAGCTGAGGATGGGGGCCCTTGAGTTGTGCTTAGGGGCTTCCTGTGTCCTATGAGGGGCCCCTTAGAAGACGGTAGAGGTAAAAAAAGGTCGCCAGTTTGCCGTGAAGGTTCGTGGGCCCTCTGAACTGCGCTTTGGGGGGCCCCAGGGATGCACTTTGGTCCCCAGAGGTATGCTTGGGGGCCCCCTGAGCGTTGGGGCCCCGGTGCACTGCACCGCCTAGCCCCATAGTAGCTACGCCCCTGCGCACGAGTATATGTCCGGTCGGGAGGTTGTAAGTGTCGCAAGGTGGGGGAACCCGATACCGGGACTATTTTTGACCCGTCCACCCGACCACGTAGCACCGCCCACATCTGGTCCGGTGCTGCCTTTACCCGGGGCGCACATTGAGCTGCGTGGCGCAGTAGGGGCAGCGCAGAGCAGGGCAGGGCAGCACAGACAATGAAACTGTGTCGGGCAGTTACCCCCGCATATTAGAGCGCAGTTTCATGCGGCAGTTTACAAAGCATTGTTGTGTTGTGCGAGAAACCGACAAAAAGCGTAACCAAAAACAAGTCGATTCAAAAACTCGATTTTTGATTTCTGAATCAGACTGGGATGCCGAGCTTGGAAAATTGTTATTACTTTAACAGAAGCTGAGTTAGATAAAACTATGCAAAAGTGAGTATATGAAAAGAAGAAACTCTCATCTGGCTTTTGCAGTGACAAGAGAAATCTCAAAAGATTTCCGGATGACTCGAGCGGAGATTCACGCCATAATGTAACCTGTTATTTTCTTGACAACGCTCAAATACCTATTAGAACAGAAGATAATATAGCAGTATTTTCGTGGTTATTTATTTAATTATTTAGCGTTTGACGGTACATGACATTTGTAAAAAAAAATTTTCTCTTTTATTTCACATAATATTTTTAAGAAAACTACTTAACATAACATAAGAAACACTTGAAACTAAACAAGCAGTGTTCACCAAATTTTTCGGGAAATTGTCTGAATAAGAATCCTCCCTCTCTCGTTAGGAGTTGGACGGAGGTTGCCTTGAAGAGTGAGAAGAAGAGCTCATTTCAGTCTGACGTGTGCGACGATAAAAAAAAAAATCTCTCGGGGGCAATATTGAATGATGATGTACAAATAAGAAAACAAATAATGTAATGATAAACTATATATCAATCTTTTTCAAATTTTTATTAAAAATGAATTCAAAAAGAGAAAATAAAAGTGAAAATTATAAATAGACAGTTGTATGATAAATAAATGCTGAATTTACTCGCCACTTTTTGGGCTCATTGTCCAAATTTCTTGTTTAAATTTAATTTTTATGTATTTATTATGACTGATATTGTGAATCGCAGGTTAGTTACGCACCAGTTTAATCAATTTTTCTTATTCCATAGTTGAAAATGACTATAAGTAAAACAAAATTATAAATAACGCAAGAAATGTTACGGCAAAAAACGGCACGAGTGAGCTGCGTTGCACAGTTTCTGTGTCGTGAACACTACGTGGCGCAGGCCACGTGCGGCGCATGGAGGAAGGAATTATATGGAGGAGAAGTGACGTTAAATCGGTGAAGCAAGCACTAAACTCTCCCGCATGGTGGCAGCACCGGCAGCGACCATATGGCGCTTCCCAACAATTAAGGTGTTCACATTGTGGTAGATGCAGTGATTATTTCATTTAGTATTGTGTATAAGTGTTTAAAAATGCCAGCTTGTGTTGCGTACGGTTGCACAAATAGGCCAGACAGGAAAGAAGCTGGAATATCATTTCATAAGTAAGTTGAATTGTAATTATCGTTGTTGAAGTGAGCGGTAGACACCGCATACTTTGCAGCACGTCTATAAATTCTTATTCATAGCTCTCAATGGGATGACTTTGTTCTCAAATTTTTCTTGGTGTAGTGTAGAAAATCAGCAAACTTGCTATTTTGCACATAATAGACTAGCATTATTTTTTAACGAGTGTTTAAAATGAGATTTAAAGGGGCGTGTTTTACTTCGCGATTCAGTGAACTTACTATTACGATTTCTTTCGTCACGTTGCTGATTATACTGACAATGGATGATGAAATTAACTGTTATGTGAGAAGCTGTGAGTTTTATTTTTTAAATAGCTATTTCAGGCCATTGACTTAGGTTATTTTTAAAGCTTCATATAAGACTTGTTTCTGTTTGTAAATACGTCTATTTTTACCGATTTTGAAATCTTTCTCATCTATTTATGTCGAAACAGGTTCATGCAGAAATAAAAATGGGCTTCATAAATAAAGAAGTTATTGGCCTTTGAACAAAATCAATTTGGGGAATGTGTTTCTAATTTAGTCTCTTTTTTTTTTGTACAACATTCCCCCCCCCCCCCCCCGTATCTAAATCTAACTGAGAGATAATTTTTTTTTTTACAATTGTCCTAGTAAGTAGGGCTATGAAATTAGACAACACATCTTGATCAAGAGAATGTTCATTAAGGTGACTGAATAAACATTTTATTTCTGGTACCAGCCTACAAAATGTCTGGGTTGCTCATCCCTAGAGTGGGTCCTCTTACTTTTTTTCTGGTCTAGGATACATTTCAGACTAACCACAAGTGGTAGTAATAAAACTGAAATATCCATTCTGCATGTCAACCATGTAATCATTGTGGCTTTGACAGAATTAATTTTTGGTCCAGCCTGCATCCAAACCTAAACCCCTCAATTTGGATGTTGTATATCCCCCAAACTAAGCAAGATATCGAAAACATTTATTCCTTATTATCGAGTTTTTTCGTCGTGTTACATAAGAATCCATCATTAAATTTGACTTTTGCGAAATTTTTCTTCTCCATTTCAACTCAAGACACCTCACTTTTGAGACAGTATATCTCGAGAACTAGGTGAAATATCGAAACATTTTACTCTTTATTTTTTATTTGTCTCGTCTTTTTAAATAAAAATTCATGATAAAATTTGACTTTGAATAACTTTTTCTTCTGAATTTCAACCAAAACCATTTCACATTTGAGACAGAATATCTCGAAAACTAAGCAGGATATCAAAAAATTTTATTCTTAATTTTTTATTTGTCTCATCGAGTTACATAATAATCCATCATCAGATTGCGGCGTCACGTTTATCCTAGAGTCCCCTTGAGGGGTTTGTACATATTCCCCGTGTTTGTTGGGAAGCGGTCAAGCCCCCACCACTCCGGCCATGCCCCCCCACTCCTCCGCCGGCCTGCTTCACTCCCATGCGTGGTAAAGGTCTCTTGCGTCGTCTCCATATTATTCCTTCCTCCATGGTCCGAACCGGTCGTCTAAACCATGGAGGAAGGAATATATGGAGACGACGCAAGGAACCTTCGCCACATACTGGAGTGAAACCGGGTGGAGAGAAGTGTGGAGGGGAGGCCGCCATATTGCTTGACAGGAGAAACACGGGAAACAGGCACAAAAACTTCAAGGGAATCATAAGACAACCGTGGCATCGAAATTTGATGATGGATTACTATGTAACTCGACGGGACACATCAAAAATGAAGAATAAATTTTTTTGATATCGTGCTTAGTTCTCGAGATATACTGTCTCAAAAGAATGGAGTTTCTGGTTGAAATTCAGAAGAAACTTGTCCCCAAAGTCAAATTTGGTGATAGATTCTTATGAGACACGACGATACAAATCGAAAATAAAGAATAAAAATTTTCGATATCTCGCTTAGTTCGCGAGATATACTGTCTCAAAAGTGAGGTTGTTAGGTTATGAGGGGATTCAACGATAACCGTGGCGCCGCAATTTGATGACGAATTCTTATGTAACTCGATGAGAGAAACTGAAAGTAAAGAATAAATTGTTTTGATATCTCGCTTAGTTCTCGAGATATTGTACCTTAAAATTGACGTGGGTAGGTTGAAATGCGGCCTGGACCAGAAGAAAACTTTCGACATATCCATATTTGATGATGAATTCGGACGTAACTTAATGAGCAGGTAATTCTTTGTAACTTGAATAACAAACTGTTTTTTTCTACAGTCCTTAAATTTTAGTTGATGTTCAAATAGGTTATATTTTCACATTCTATTTCAGTAATTGACAAGAAAGATTTCAAAATCTAGAAATATACTTGTAGACATATTTACAAACATAAACAAGTCATACCTGAAATTTTAAAAATAGCATAAGTCAATGTTTAGAACTTTAAAAAAATTGATTCTTCATAAAACCTCATAGTTTCTTAGCTTACTTAGAAGATATTGTATTGTTAGTGGCCTATATAATTTTGCTAGAAAAATCAGTGCAATCATAAATCAGAAGCTAATAGCTAATAATAAATGAATTGTTTGTTCTCTTCTGGTATACACCGCATTTCAATCTGCCAACATTTCCATTAATATTGCCGCTACAAAACCAAACTATGTAGACACATCTAAACACAAGAAATGCATCGCGAACAACATTTCGGACAACATAGTTTATTTCATCACGTTTAGTAGTTGGCACAGCACAAATTATAACCATTAATTTCATCGTGCAATTTCAGTGTAAACTTAAACGTGAGTAATGCATGCAGAATACCATATTCACTGTGTCGCGATGTAAACATGACCCGCTTAAATTAAATTTCCAACACTTGTCTACAATAAGGCTAGCTTTTCAGGTGCAAAATAGTAACATATGCTAATTTTCTACACTACACCAATAAAAATTTTGAGAACGATATGATCCTATTGAGAGCAATGAATAAATTTATAGCGAATGGCACTAATGTTGCAGTTGCCTGTCAGATACTTCAAGAACGATAATTACCATGTGACTTACTTATGAAAAGCTATTCCAGGTTTTTTCCTATCTCCTCTGTTTGTTGAGAGACGTAAAGCAGTTAAAAAAAAAAAAAAAAAGTCGTCTGTTTGTGCAACCATATGCAGCACAACTTGCAATTATAGAACTCTTTAGAATATTACAAAATTAAATATTCTCAGCAGCTGACACAGTGCAAACAGCCCAATGTTTTGGTACTCCTACGATGTCCGCCGCGCAAGCGCAGTTTTTTCACGAGGTTTCACGGATTTAGCGTTATCTCGTCTCCATATGTTCCTTCCTCCATGGTCTAAGCTTTAGCTCTTTGTGTCTTTGGTCACCGATCACAATAAAGACAAAAACTTCACACAGACTAGCACCACTTAACAGACTAGCATGAGAACCCATAATCTAATAATGCAGCATAGTTTGCAACGGCAGAATATGCATGAGTTATGTCACAGTTCTGGTTATTTCTAGATATTTCATTATTTTAAAAATGTCACCATGTATTACGATGGAAAATAAAATTTTAAATCTGTGCATATGTATTCAAAACTTATAATAGGAGATTGCTATAGACCTCTCGAGTGGCCCGGTGGTAAGTACATGATTAGGGATCTGTCAAACCTGTTTTTAGGAGCCCTTAACCTGGACACTTCTGACAAAGCTTTGATTTGTTCAGTTGAAGGAAACTGAGATGCTGTGTTTTGGATCCCATGTAAACTGTAGGCTTCCTTTATCTGGTTAGTAGATTATAATAGATTGTAAGAGACAGATTGCATCTATCATTTAATCCGCTGAACTACACTTTTGGGTTTTCCTGACCATTAGTGCCATGTGCACTTTTTTGTGGCTGCACTCAGATAAAAGCTAAAAAAATTACATATTGTGCCTGTGTGAAAAAGTACGATGATAAATGCACTTAATTAGTGTATTTTTCTGTTCCACGAGATGTGACTATAAGAAAAAAGTAATATCTACGAGAAGACTTAAAGAATCTTCAACTAGTTGTTTACATTGTCATGAAGATCATTTTAATGTAATTAGAAATTACATAATGTTATATGTTGTTATGTTAAATTTGTTATAATACATAACAATTCGTTACCTATTCACACTCTAATCATAACTTACTTTATAACTACACTGGCAGTTACCCGCGACTTCATCTGCTTGAAAGTGTGTTATGGTATAAAAGTTTTTGTTACTATTTATAGTACGACCAGCAGAAATATTTCCTCATTAAGGATGAAAATATGGTCACGGCAATAGACATCTTGAGCAGATTCTGATGTCAGCCACGTTCTGCGCTACAAATTCACTGTGCACCGAGGAATAGTAGTAACCATTCTGGTCCAGGCTGTATTTCAATTTTACAACAACCTTCTTTAACACAGCTCCTTGGAAAATTTGATTTTTCACATATTGTGGCACATATATTACGAATGGAAATATGGTGTAATACCCGAGATGTCACAATATTTAATGTCCGCAACTGAAAACGTAAATTTACCTACTGTATGGCTTTAAAAAAAATTTTGGTTCACTACAAATTTATATTTTCTGCTCTGGAACTATTATTACTGATATTTTGATACAATTTGAGTACTACATGCCACGAAATTAGCACTCATGAACGCAGCTTAAACTACTAATAAAGTTTCACTAGTCACACAGGTTCAATCAGTATTTCAACCAAACCACCAACTCCACAAATATTGTTGCTAGAAAATCACATATGCCTTAATACATTCACTATATTACTTGTTATTGACATCATGAATTGCGATGCAGCGCCGTATTTAGGGTATGTAGGCCATTAGGCTACACTTGTGGTGCGGGCCCTTTTGGATCTGTAGGACCCTACGCTATAACTGTGGTGCAGGCCCTTATATATATAAAGCAATATCGATTAATTATTATTAAATTAATAAACCTTTTATTTAAAAAAATGGAATAATGTAATGATAGTAAAATTATACGAAAATAACTTGTCGCAACGTGCTTTCCGAGACGTAAGTGAACGATGTTAGCAATTGAGGCCCGCATGTTCAATTTGTTGACTTATGATCGTTAGATAAGGTGCTGCCTATTTTAGTAGTGTTGTTGCAACCAAACATCCTCAGCAAAAGCCTGCGGAATAACAAACTGAAAAGTTTTATTAATAATATGAAACAGTAGGCCAATATGTTAAAATAAAACAAACGATAAAAGATGATTAACATTACCAAAGCACGCAATAGAGAAAGTTGAAAGGCACAATATTGATTATTCACAACGCATATCAACAGGACGACAACCATTAATATATTTTTTATTTTTGCATGTGGTGCGGCCGCCTTTGTGGTGCGGGTCCCTTTATTGACCGGGCCCCTAGGCTACAGCTAGGGTTGCCACCCGTACTTTATAATAAAGTATTGTACGTTATTTCTGGTAATTGTACTTTATACTTTGTGAAAACAATAAAGTACGCGAAAATACTTTATTTCGCATGATTTGATTTCTTTGGGATTTAAAAAAGTTTGGTCGTTAGCGTTTTGCGTAAAATGGTTCGTTATCTATTGGTGCCGAATCGATAGGCCCCCAGCGCCACTTGAATGTTCGTTTTTTATAATTTTTGAAAGCAACCTAACCTCAAATGTCAACATTATCAATGACATTGTCGTGTCAAAATTTTTTGTTTGTTTGTATGGTTTATGTAAAGCGGTTTGAGAGCAATAAGAATACACTTTATCGGTTTTATAGATTTATGTTATATTAAATTATGGACAAAGACAACTTCAGTACACCTACAAAATGTAATTTTGATAGTGAAACGAATCAAATAGATAATGAACATGTTATGATACAAAATTATTATTTATTTGCAAAGTCTTAGAGTACCTAAATGAATGGTTTTTTTAATGACACAAACTGGTTATTTACACTTTGCAATATAAATATAAGGAGTTATGCTGCATATGATATTGTTAATATAATAAAAAAATTAAAATTTCAAAAACTTAATATAAATATGGATTATCTTTATGGAGAAATTGCTTTATTAAACAAACTTTATGATCAAATATATAGTTCTAAATTTTTGCCGGAATTATCTGCTGCACAAAAATTGTATCAGGTATTTAATAAGACTGATGATAATTTTGCAAACTTTTATAAGGCAATTTCATTTTTACTGTCAATTCACAGAGAGAGTTTTCTTCTGTAATGAATTGCAATGGCGAGACGAAAGAAACAAAGCATCTCTGAATCTCAAAAAACGAATTACTTATTTACTTTAAATTAAATATAGACTGTAAAGATGCTGTGCAATTATTTAGCAGTGATAATAATTTGATAAAACTTGCAAAAAAGCAATAAAAATATGTTTTTAAACTTAATAATAAACAAAAATAAATTGTATTTTATTTTGCCACTATGTACTTTTTTTCCTTACTTTCAATAACCAATGTACTTTATTTTCAATAAAAAAATGTGGCAACCCTAGCTACAACCCAGGTAGCCTATGCCTAAATGAGGCCCTGTTGCGATGTAAGCCTGACCCACGATTTTAGATTGTGATATCAAAGCAACCACTAAAAACTGGCTGAAATATGACCTTTGCAATATGGCGGTCGTAAAAGCGAAGTAAATAATGATTACATGTGGAACTACATCCAGTCACATGAACTATGGCATCACCATCATGACAATTATTAAAGTGACCTAATTTAAAAATATAAACTAAAATACTCGTAACTTAAGCTGTACAATGGAAAGTCCACAATTCATTACAACTCTTAACACAGCTTAAGTTAATATTACAGGTCAAGTTTACATCGCAATACAGTGATTGTGTTAGTGCGTGTGCTTTAGTACGGCTGCAATTCATACTGAAGGTGTATAATAAAATTAATTGTGATGATTTATACTGTGCTAATTAGGAATCCTGATATAGAAAATGTTGCTATTACTTGAAATGTAGTTTCGACGCATTTAATGTGTCAGGGTGTGTCCGTATCATTTGATTTTGTAGCGGCAAAATTAGCAGAGATATTGTTTACGTTGAAATGTTTGTGCAATAATACAAAATGCGAACATTGCACACAGGAAGACACCTTAGAACATCGTTTTATGTGCAAAGAGAGGCAGGCGATATGGAAATGGGTGGATACTTCTACAAATTATAGCTTGAACGTTGCCAACATAATAAAACCGGATAAGTCGTTTTATCCAATATCCAAGAAAAACTCCAAGCTTTGGATTATGGGGCAGTTTGTAGATTTTGTATTAAGGAAGAAAGGCACCGACTTAAACGATTTTAAATATCATATCCTAACAGAATTCAGTGCTGCGGAAAAACATAAAAACTACTCGACGTCATATGGACAATTTCTAAGGACAGCAATCCAGCGAAATCTATAAGTCACTAACGAAGAATACAGAGCTGGTAGTAGACAATCCCTTTCAACGAGCAGAACTTCTTGAACCACACATGCCGTGACAACGGAGGACCTTGGAAATCAGAGGTTGGCTACTGGAAACTATCGTCTTCATCATCTTGGAAATTTATAATATCAAATGTAATTGCGTTATTTTTAAGTGAATAAATCTAACCAGTAAAAAAAAAAAAAAAAAAAAAAAAAAAAAAAAGTCAAAGCGCTTGCTTATGAACGTCGTGGTCTCCGGTTCAAATCTCCGTGGAGGCTAAATTTTTTTAAAAAAAATTTTCATCGTAAGGGTCAGGCCTGGGCCGTAGGTTATTCGGATTGAATGTTAAACTGTAGATATTACAAAGTTAGGGGTGCAATGCGAGGCAAATCGTAAGTAGTCTTGCAATGTTGTAGGTGGACACTTTTTTACGTTATAATGATCCCTCAGGTGTTATTCGCAGTCAGTATGTGAGTGTGAACCACAGTAATATTATGATAAATACGGAAGTAAATCTCCGTCTTTTTGTTTCGTTTTGACGACTAAATGGCTATATCGTTGTGATGGAATTTTATAAGGAAATCTGTATGAAGGGCACAGCATATTTTTTCCAGTATGATTAATAGTTGTAGTCACGAAATTTTGAGACCTTATCGAATGGTGACAGAAATATTGGAAATTGATTCTCTTCAAGAGACAGGTTCGACGGTACAATGATATAGTGCTAGCTTTCCTGTCATATTATTCCGACTCGATATTGTTTGGGACCAATCCTTCGTTATCAACAACTTTCTATATTTAATTCTGGCAAAAAAATTCTTAATCCACGCGTACGAAGTCGCGGGTACGAGCTAGTAATATATATGAAACTACCAGGGGCGCCCATGCCCGGGGGCAGGGGGGGGGGCGGCATCCCCCTAGTTCTCGGGGAATATATATAGTGTTCACGGTTACAATATTAACTGCTTTGTTTATTTTGTTTTATACAAGCGACTATCTTTTATTTATTCTTTTAGTCAATCTGATATGTAATAATTCAGTATTTACTTGATAGTTTAGCATAACTGCCGTATAATGCTGGTTCAAATCAACTGCCAATCAAACAATATTATACCTTGGCGCTACGCTAGGAAACACACATTTTATGTTGTACGTCGCGCTGAGGCACGTGAGGCACCGAGTGCATATATACAATATACGCCGACATTGCTATATATCCCAAAAGTCGTTCTTCAGTGGTTTGAAGAAAGGGAGAGACATCGTCACAACCTTGATCTTGCCCCTGTTGACCCTCAACCGGCAATACCACCGTGTTTATTCATTGCCAGTATCAGGCTTCATCTTTTCTCTCAATATTTAGTGAGTATACTGTCACATTGATCTTGCAAAATAGTGGCTCACTCGTTCTGACCTAATCCAGTCAGAAATATTTATTTCAGGGATGGATATCAGGAATTTCTTTGGGAAAAAAGGTGATACTGCTACACAGAAAAGGAACCTCGATGACTCATTAAAAGTTCCAGATCCAATACCTTCGAAAGTGCGTCCCACAACTATTTCTAAATTCTTAACACGGACTCCTGACTTCACGTTGCAAGAATGTCCTTCTACCATTAGCCCTGAGTCAGCTGATATCATTACTCCTGATGCTGCTGACATGGATGACGTCAACCCGCCCGCTTCAGTTTCCACCGTTAACAATCCAGAGTTCGTTAGTAGTTCATTAACAGTTAATCAAAGCTTTGATTTAGGTAAAATGATTCAGTGTCAGACGAAGTCAAGTATCAATTAATAACAAACATACGTACTCTAAATATGACTTATGATTTCAAAAAGGACATTGATGAGAAAAAAACTATCAAAAGGCCTTTTCAAAAAAATTGACTACAAAAGTACTCATGGCTAGTATACTCGCCCAAGTTGAAGGGGGGCCTTTGTAAGTTTTGCTGTCTTTTCAAACCTGTTTTAAAAAGAGGAATATTTGGTGCTTTCGTGGTAAAGGCTCATTAAGATTACAAACATTTTCATGAAGATGCTCGAGGCCATGAAAAGAGCAGTTGGCCTCTAGAATCTACGAGTAAGGCTAAAAGTTTTTGTGAGTCCTTAGAAATGAGAAAGAAAAACGTGATCGAACAGTTAGATAGTGGGATCACGGAGCTTGTAAATACCAACAGAAAAAAACTGAAATCAATTCTTGCTACCTTAATTTTTTGTGGCACACATGACATATCCATGAGAGGAAAGAATTCAAGCGAAGGAAACTTTCAGGATTTACTTTTGTTTAGAGTAAGTGCGGGGGACAAAATGTTGGCGGATCATATGCAAAACTATTGTGGAAAAGCGAAATATACATCACACAGAGTGAAAAACGATTTAATAAGTACATGTGGCTCCGTGATACAAAACGAGATCATCAGCGTTTTCATTACTGGCAGATGAAACGGCTGATATTAGTGGAAAAGAGCAACTGTCTGTGGGTGTACGATTTGTAGACGAGAAAGATAACTTTACAGTAAAAGAAGAATATTTAGGGTTTAAGGAGCTTATTACATTGGATGCTGAAGGAATTTCTTCATCTATTTTAAATTTTGTTGAAAAATTAGGGCTTAATATGAATAAGCTGATTGGCCTTGGCTTTGATGGCTGTTCGACAATGGCAGGCCATGAAACTGGAGTGCAGGCCATGATCAGAGAGAAGTATCCTTCAGCTGTCTATTTTCATTGTGTATCGCACAGACTGAACTTAGCTGTCAATGATCTTAACAGTGTCCAGGAAATTCGTAACACAATCGGAACGATAAAAGAAGTTATTATGTTCTATAGAGAAAGTCTATTGCGTAGGAAAACAATTCCTAACATACCACTGTTTTGTGAAACTACATGGTCCCATAAATATAAATCAATCAGGATATTCAAAGAAAACTTCTTGGTAATAAAGGATAGTCTGAATCACCTGGCATATAACAGTGAATACAATCAAGACACTCGATCACGTGCCAGCCAACTTGATTGTGCAACATCATCAACTACATTTATCGTTTGTCTACATATTATATCGAGGTATTGTTCATATCTGGAACCAATACTGAACAAACTCCAGAGTACTGATATGGATCTCCACCCAGTTTACAGATTCGTCAACACCGACTTGATAACCAATTTTCAAAAGCAGAGAGAAAGTGATGACGAATTCAGAAACATTTTCGAGGCAGTGAAAGAAGATTGTAAGGAACTTGAGATAGATGTAAAAATCCCAAGATTGACTGGAAGGCAGACCCTCAGATGCAATGTGAATGTCCATTACTCATCACCCCAAGACGATTTCAAGGTGGCAATTTACAATCCGTACATGGATTCCATAATCACGTCACTTATCACAAGATTTGAAAAAGACAAAGACATACCATTCACAGGTGGGATTCTTCACCCACATTTAATGAAAAAGGAGAAGAAAGATGATTTCATGAGAGATATAAAAAGTTTGCAAAGGTTTTACCAAATAGACAACTTGGAAGCAGAAGGTATGACGTTTGGACAAATAAGGAGTGTTTGGAAAAAACAAAGCTCAATGATATACTTGTAGAAACTATGTTTTACCCAGCTATAAGGAGATTGCTTGTATTCTACCAGACCATACCCCCCACAACTTGCACCATAGAACGTTCTTTCAGCACGCTGTGTAGAGTGAAGACGTGGCTGAGAAGTACTACTGGCGAGGACCGTCTGTCCAGCTTGTGCTTGCTTAGTGTTCACAGGAAAAGAGCGGAAAACCCTGGTTTCCAGGACAAAGTGAATGACTTGTTCGGCAAGAAGAAAAGAAATTTTCAGTTTGCTTTTTCACATAAATATTAGTGTTAAATCCATAAACCAACCAATGCATAATAATTTATTTCAGTTTGCTTTTTATATCACTACTAGTGTAAAATCGTCTGAGGTGTGTATTTTGATTTTTAATTCTGTATTAAAGTTGCTTCTGCATTTATGTTGCTAAATAATAAATGGTTTCAGTATAGTACTTAACGTGTTATTGTTTGGTTATAAAAGGGCCAGTACAAAGCCGCGGCTGAGGTCGGCCACGTGGTCTCCCCATTCAACAAAAATAGTAGAAACAAAAGGGAGAGAGAAAGAAATTATTTTATTTAGCTTTCTCAACTAGTAAAATTTGTACAAATTTTTTTGTTTTGGACAAGGTGCGTTTAAACGGCAGAGCAAGATGATTGCTCTGTTGTGTAACTCTGCCTGTCCGATTTCCTACGTATTCCACCCGATCGCACATTTCTGGAGTTATTATTCCGCGTACCATTTTAAAAATAAATATTAAAATATTTCGCTTTATTCGCTCGTCAATATAAAAATAATTTAAAACGTTACGCATATCCCGCGTTGGTGTATATATATCGCAATGCAATACAGTTCGCATTGCCCTGTTTGTAACTTCTCAATTTGCTCCTGGTTGGCATAAAGGTGCACTTTTGAGCAATACTTCACATGAGGCGCAGTCATGGTGTTTTAAATTAGGTTTCTTGTATAGGCTCCAACTAAATTGCCTACCCTATTCAGAGAGAGAGGGAGAGACATAGGGTAGCGCGGCGCGCTCTAATGCAGTTATTCTTGACGATAAACATGTAAATGAGAAAATGTTTGAAAAATTACTGAAATTGTGCTTAAAGTTTGTTGGAAGTGCTCTCATAATGAAACACTGGATGAATATTTGAGGGGTAATTTTCGCTCTATTTTTAGGAAAAACACGTCTTTGGCGCATATTATCATTTATGACATCATCTATCCTCAACTATTTACTGTACAGCGATATAACTGTGCAGGTGCATGCACGTATACATTGACATATGCCATATGTAAAATAAGTTTTGAATATATTTTAGTAGCAAAAAAGTGATAAATTAAAACGTCAGACATGATATTGTGTTTACTGCATTCCAATGTAAACAGAAGGTAGTTTTTGAAGCGTATATGTATCTATCACGTCCTAATTCCTGCGCTATGTGTCGCGGGGTGATGTAATTTTGTTGAAGCATTCAGTAGTATATGTAGATACTCTTTGCAGTGTGTCAATAGTTAAAAAGTAATAAGTTAAAACGTCATGGCATATGATGAAGTTTAACCGCATGAACAGCGAAAATTTAGTAAGCGATAATTTTTTTCATTTCATTTTTTTTCGCGGGATGGGGGGGAGGGAGGGGGGAAACAGCAAAACAAATTTCAGTATAGGTATGATATTAAAAATACCCCAATCGATCAGGTCTTGGCCCCCCCCTACAAAATATCATATGGGCGCCCATGGAAACTACTAGCAGTTCCCCGCGACTTCGTCCGCTTGAAAGTGTGTTATGGTATAAAAGTTTTTATTACTATACAGATAGAGTACGATCAGCATAAAAATTTCTCCTTCAGGATTGAAAATATGGTCAACTGCTTCCTTGGCTTTTATTCTTCAATGAAAAGTGTACCTCAAAGCCGGGACATAGGTAACAAAAGTGTAATGCACGCCGAGAGATATATACACTGCTCACTTATCGAAAGTAGACGTCTTGAGCAGATTCTGACGTCATTATTGTCAGAATTCGGCATTGCAGCCACCTTCTGCTCCTTGGAAATCAGAACCTTTTTCAAATTTTGATTATTACGAATGGAATTACGGTGTGATACACTATTTCATTTCTGCAACTGAAGACTTCTTGTGAACTTACCGAATTTTAGGTTAAGTACAGATTTACATTTCCTGCACTGGAACTATTATTATTGTTTTTTTTTTAATACAATCTAAGTACAACGCGGTACATGTCACTAAACTGGTGCTCGTGAAAGCAGCTTAAATTACTAATAAAGTCTCAGTTGTAATTCTGCTTCAAGCTATATTTTAATCAAGCCACAAACTCCGCCAATATTGTTGCTAGAAAATCAAGGGTTCTATTACCCGCGTATTAATACAATCACTATATTGCATGTTGGTGATGTCATGAATTGTGAAATAAACTTGATCCACAATTTCAGATCGTGATATCAAAGCAACCGCTAAAAACTGGATGAAAAATAATATTTGCAATATCGCGATCGTATATATATATATATATATATATATATGTATATATACACGTGTATTTCCCTATATTTCACTTTTTAGCCACCACTGCCTAGCACAGATCATTGGTGTTTATGTGTGGAAGTAGCATCGAGTTTACTATCGTGCACAACGTTGGCCGAATGTCGATAGCTGTGGGGGTGTGTGAGATATGATCGTTAAAAGTGGTCGATGCAGGGCATTTTTCATATTTCGACTAAAGACGTGTGTCTCCATATACTTCTCTTTCCTTCCACAACTACATTGGATAGACCGTTGGTGTTTATGTGTGGTAGTAGCATTAAATCCCCCATCGTGCATTATGGTGGCTAAATGTCGGTAGCTATGGAGGTGTGGGAGATATGGTGGTTGAAAGTGGTCGACCTGCGACACTTTCATATTTCTGCAAAAGACGTATGTGTCCCGGTGTATCACTTTCAGCCAAAACTATCTAGCACAGATCACTGATATAAAATAGCCATGCGTCCATATATTTCATTCCACAGACAAAACTACCTAGCGCAGTCCACAGGTGACTGTGTGTGGAATTATCCTCAAGTCTCCCAACGTGTGCCATGGTGGTGTAGCAGATATGGTGGTTGAAATTGGTCGACTGATGGCAATTTCATATTTTGACTAAAGACATGTATGTCCCTGTATTCACTGTGCAGCTATAAATACCGTGCGCAGATCAGTGTTGTTTATGTGTGGTTAGCCTCGAGTCTCCAACCGTGCACTATGGTGGTTACATGTCGGTAGTTGCCAAGCAAAATTCTTTACAAACACGAACGAAGTCGTGGGCACCAGCTAGTAAATAAACAAAAAAAAACTAAATCCAGTAATGAACTATGGCATCAGCATCATGACAATTATTAAAGTAACATCTTATATATCAAAATCAATGTTTGTTTGTGGGTTTGTTCGTCTTCTATGCATTCCTATACCATTTATCAGATTGCAATGAAACTTTGGAGAGTTTTCGAGTGTGGGTCTGCGAAGGTTACTGTGAAAAAAAATTTCCTAAAAGTCACCCCCTATTCCCCATAACACCCCATAATTTAGGCAAAACCACATTTTTTATCCGATTTAGATAGGAATTTGTACACTTATACTTTAAAACAAACAGAAAAATATTGCCTACATACGGTTTCCGAATATTAATCCCCTCGCCCCTTTCCACCCCCATAATTTTTTCATCCCATAATTTAGGCAATACCACATTTTTTAACCGATTTAGATAGGAATTTGTACACTTACACTTTAAAACAAACAGAAAAATACTGCCTACGTATGGTTTCCAAATATTCATCCCCTCTCCCCCTTTCCAACCCCATTACCTTTTTACCCCATAATTTAGGCAAACCACATTTTTTATCCGATTTAGATAAGAATTTGTACACTTATACTTTAAAAAAGAGAGAGAAATACTGTACACATTAATTTCACAAAAACCCAATCCCTCTCCTCTCTTTCCACCACCTTAATTACCCCCTCTTCCCCATAACACCCCATAATTTAAACAAACCCGCAAACCGTTCTTCCGATTACGGCGAAGCTATGGTTAATTGTCGAGGGGATGTCGAAAATGGTTCCTGTTAAAAAAAAATAAAAAACCCACCCCTCCTCCCCATAATTTAGACAAAACCACATATTTCATCAGATTTTATTGGGAATTTGCACACTTATACTTTGAAACAAACAGAAAAATACTGCCTGCATATGTTTTCCAAAGCGCATCCCCTCTCATCCTTTCCAACTGAAAATGAATGAAACAGCAGTTTAAAATTTATATGTAAATATTTTTTCATTTAATCTGTGTGCCTACTCAAGTCCAGCAATAGTGAAGCATTGCCGGGTCAGCAAGTGACTTATAAATTTATACTAAAATGCTCGTAATTTACGCTGAACAATGAAAAGTCCACAATTGATTACAACGTTGACATTGCGGGTCAAGTTTACATCGGGATGCAATGATTGTGTTAGCGTGCGTGCTTTTGTCCAGCTGCAAGATCATACTGAAGGTGTAAGCATAATAAAATTGATTGTGATAAGTTATGCTATGCTAATAAGGAATCCTGATGTAGAAAATGTAGCAACTACTCGAAATTAGTTCCGATGCGTTTATTGTGTTAAGGTGTGTCCGTATCGTTTGCTTTTGTAGTGGCAGTATTAGCGGAGATAGTGGAAAGGTTGAAATGCTGCCTGGACCAGAATGTTATTTGCAGAATATTGATCAGTAAGCAAAAAACACTGTTTTGTTTATCATAGGCTCCTATTTGAACTGATTGCTAAAAAAATTTTGGACAAAAAACAAAAAAATGGTTAATTACCTTCTGTTAAGATTTAAATTTTGGTAAAAATAATTTTTAATGTTACAGAGAGTGTATAGTAGGGGGAAAAAACAAAAAACACGGGCAATAAATTGAACCGAGGTGGAATTGAAACCATTACATATTTGTCATGAACATACAAAAACATTTCGCACACGACCATTTGCCATTTTAAGTGAACCGCCTTTTGTGCTGGTATACTATTGTACTTTGTTTTCAAGCTTTGATTTTTGACGTATATTATGACGCATATATTACGAACGGAATTACGGTGTGATACCTGAGGTGTTATACTATTTCATGTATGCAACCGAGGACGTCTCTTCGTGATCTTATCAACAGTACGATTTAGAAAAATTTAAGGTTAAGTACAGATTTATATTACCTGCTTCATAACTATAATTTGTGAAGTGCATAACTTTTAGCGCTTTTAAACTAACACACACCTGCATATATCAGAAGATTTTTTCTTTTATTTCTGAAAAGAAGTGTTTGTGATGTACGTAAAAATCAAAGAGTAAACGTAGCCCTTTCGTGTATGAAGTATGAAATTCATTGGCGTTTGCGAATTTATAATGCCAATTTCTAAAGAAACTATTCGTTTTTGCGGGATAAAAATTATCCTATGTCACTTCGAACACAATTTACTAACTTTGTACCAAATTTCATTTAAATATGTTGAGCTAATATGGAATGATTGATGCCGACAGTACATCCAAACTTTCTCATTTATGTAGACTGTACTGACCATTGATGGGTATGACAAGCCGAGGATGGAAGGTATTATCTAGGATTTGGTGGTGTGTAGTCTGCAGGATGTGTTGGTAGGCCAATTCCCACCTGCACAGTTCAGATTGGGAAGTGGTGTCTGGAAGCGCATGGGGTGTAATTCCGGAATTTCGGACCCCCTCCCCCCTAGTGGGATCTGGTTGAACCCCCTCCTCTCTATGATGACCGACCCCGTAGTTTTTTAGATCTTTTTTTTTTTAGCTCTCCTGCTTCCCAGGGCGGTTATACCCCGTATCGGTGCCATTTGTAAACTTTTTTTTTAGCTCTGCTGTTCTTCAAGAAATTCATCACACGTAATTAATGGACGCCTCCTAATGGCTCTGACTGTGTAGCATTTATTGAGGTCGCGGGTATTGTGAGCGCAGCATGGCGAGCAACAGGGAGGTTTAGGTTTTGGGAGTAAACTGTTTGTCTGTGACCATTCAATCTGATGGATAATGAGTAGCTGCAAGATAAGGCCGATGTAGTAACTTTGACAGTGGAGGCAGGTAAGCTGGTCTATGAGGTGGATTATGCTACAAGTTGCATGATGGGGTAGGTTCCACCGGTAGTAGGGTTGCAATAGATTGTGGTAGGAGGATGCATACTGCACGTTTTGCAACGGGTCCAGTTACACGGGAAGGATCCGAACTGTGGTTTAGGGTCATTGGAGGGTTCATATTTGTGTACAAGTATATTTTTTAACTTAGGTGGTCTGCTGAAGGTGACACGTAATGTGGTGGGAAGAACAGTGGGGAGAATGCGTTGCACTTCAAGAAAGCATCTGAGGAAGTCGTAGCCAAAACGAATAACTCGGTTTAGAGATTCCAAGACAAGGAAAAACTAGGTGAGAAGAACAGGTTCCTGTTTGGTTTTGAGTCCTGTGTGTCGGACAGTTCTTCACTCTTGTTTTTCACTCTGTTTTTAAACTAATTCTGAAGAATAATTGTGGTTTACGAGTGCTGTGGTCAGGTTGTTTGAGTAATGAGTGAAGTAATCTTCGTCTCTCCAAATCACTCCAGGCGAATGCTACCTCTAATGACCTCAACGAGGTGTTAAGCCATAAATAAAAAAAGCTATCAAAATGGAGATATTGTTGTAGGTTAGTGGGCTTGATGTGGACAGAAGTGTGTGTGTGTGACCTTTCTGTACAGAGATGTCCACATCCAGGAAAGTGTTGTCAATCTGAGAGTAGGACCAGATGAATATTAGGGAGGAGATGTTATTAAGCGAGTTCAAGAAATCAAGAAGGAGGTTTTCAACGTAGGTCCAGATCATTATGATGTCATCTATATACCTGAACCACACGGTAGGTTGTAGGGTAATCTGAAATTCTGAAGAAAACATTATCTAATCTGTCCAGGAAAAGGTTGGCATAGTAGCATAGGAAGGTGACATGCGCGTGCCTCGTTATCTAATGATGATAAACCTGAGACTGGAAAGAAAATAAATTTTTGGTAAGCATGAACTGAGCCAATGAAATGAGTTGTGAGTTTTTTTTAAAAAAAAGGTTTCATTCCTCCCCAGTAAAGCCACTCATGTAGTAAATTCCGGCATGTGCACACATCCCGAACCATATGGCTCAATCCCTGTCACACGGATAAAGTGTAAAAACTAAATATTCTATATATTTTTGTTCGTCATATATGTTTTTCACTAATTGTAGCCTTCAAATTTGGGGAATGACGAGTCATTTTCCTTATCCTCTGTTACTTATATAGCCTAAAAGCTGTTTGCTTTTTCCTTAGTATCATTACTGCTGCCCATCGGCCATCTTCCGTGTTTGTCATTCACATTCCTATCTCGTGTTCTATTACTTTTTCTTTTATATATTTGCGGCCCACACTTCCATTGTCTTTTTTTGCTTACAATCACCGCATACTTTTTTCCAATGCCAGAACACAATCTGATTACATCCTAATTCCTCATGTCTTTCATTTACTGATAAATATGCTTTGTTTCTTGCTGATTATTATTTTCTCTCATAATTAACATATAAAAGTATCTTACATAACACCTTATCCGTATTTGTATATTATCTGGGATATTTTCGACCTCACGATTTTCTTTTTAAGAATACTTCCATCCCAAGCATAAATAGACCCCTAGTATTTTCTTAATTGTACTCACTTTTTATGGTATTTCAAGTTTTTTATTCCTCCCCTAGTTAATTTTTTATTGCAATCGACCGCGTATCTCAGTAAGTGGGTATTTTTATGATTCCCATTGGTTTCTCCCAACATGTCGCTTTCATAAATCAATCTGTGACGCTACCATTTCCATGCCTCACGTTTCGCCAGACTAAACTCGCACATACTGTTCATTCAGTCTTGCCTCTTGGTTTAAGCGCAAATCTCGCGGTTTCAGTTTGCCACCCACAAATTCACCCATTCATTCATGCTTTCCGTTTCACACAATTACTTACCCTCACCCACCCGGCTGTCAACAGTATATTTATGACTTATCAACATTTCATCCAATTTATCTTCCTCCACAAAATCTTATTCCTTTCATTACCTCACCTCATTCATCGTATAAAGCAAATTCTGGCACAATGCAGACAGACGCGGGCCCAACACGCGCAAAAAAACCCTGATATAAGCTCCTGTCAGGAGCTACTTAGCTCTAGGCTTGTGCCTCCCCTATCAACATTCCATCCAGGCCCGCCGCTAGCTGTTTGAGCGCCCGCGTGCAATAGCGATTATGTCGCCCCCTGTCTAACTACAGCCAGTGGTGGATTTAGAAAATTTCCGAACCGGGTCAGAAAACTGTGAGATTGCCGCCCTTTCCAACATTATGTGCCGCCCCCATTGTTGCCATCCCGAGTGTCGCTGGCCGCCCGAAGCAGCTGTTGAGCTAAAAAAAATAAAAATAAAAGGTCGCCTGTTACATAATTCGCCGCAAATTTCGTCGCAGCCCTGATTCCATCCCCACGCACCAAACACCTACTGCACTCAGTGTTTGGCTCACCTCCCCTCCACCACTCAAACCCTCTACCAACTGCCCCAAAGTCCCTGTCCCTAGTTCAGTTAAACCCCAACAATCGGTGATTAATCTTTCCTCCACTCCCCTGATAGAACCCCAGATATCAAAGGGACTCACATTCTCTTCAACCCCCAAGTTTGATCATGCTACTTTGGCCAAGACTCATCAGCGTTCTGCCACTCCCTTCGATGGCGCTATCATTTAGCCATCACAGGAGAAAACAACATCCGGCATAACAAAACTGAGTCCAGCCAACAACAATTTATACCTTGATCTTCACTGGATCCACCAACTCCCACAAAATCATCAACTTATTCTATTGCAGAAGTTCCTCACCTCCTTTCATAAGCTCCATTCCAACTCCAAAAACTTCAGCATCATAGAAACTCGAGCCATCAGAAAACTATCCAGAAACCACAACATATCATCCTCCCTGCAAATAAGGGCTCAACTACTGTATTGATAGAGTGCAATGACTATGAGGCTGAGGCAGCTGTCTGACACAAACACCTACCTTACAAGGCCTCTTTCTTTAGTCCTTCTTCCTCCCTGTACACCAACCCTATACTTCCATCCGAAGATCCAAAGATTGGAAATCAAGGGCGACCTATAGTTGCGGCATATTTGTACAGAGAGTTCCTTCCTATGTCAAAGATACCCCACACTTCCTCGAACGTATATCCACAGTACACACACCTGTACCACCCAACTCCTTACTTGTCTCCATCGATGTAACTTCCCTCTGTACCAACATTCCCCACAGTCAGGTCCTCAGTGCCCTGGAACACTTCCTAGATCTGGAACCCCACACTGCCATCCAAATGCATACTTCCCTTAATACTTGGCTCACCTAATTCTCTCCCAAAACTTCTTGACTTCAATTTCAAAGTATATCACCAGATCCACGGCACAGCTATGGGCACCCGCATGGCTTCATCCCATGCCAATCTATCCCCGGTCGACTGGAGGAACATTGAACCACACCAATGTGTGGTTCAGATACATATACGATATATTTATGATCTGGACTCACAGTGAAAACCAACTCCTAGAATTTCTCCATTCCCTTAACAATAGCAATTCCATTAATTTCACCTGGACCTACTCCAGCATGCACTTCACATTCCTCGATGTGGACATCGTGCTTAGACAGGTTGCCCTTCAAACCTCTGCCCATTTCAAAACCACCAATTTGCAGCAATATCTTAACTTTGACAGTTCCCACCCATTCCATACCAAATGTTCCATCCCTTACAGCCTTGCTGTCCATGGCAGACACATTTGTTTTGATGATGAATCCCTCTTCTAGTATTCCAAGGATCCTAGAATCTATCCCAAGTCCTTATTTCTGGCTATCACAAAGAAGATCTTTCAGATAAACAAATTTCCCATGCATTCACCCTCGCTCCATGTATCCATTCCTGCCTGGCACCTCTAAAATTCAACCATACCTCTGCCTTTGTAACCCAGTTTTCTCCTGGCTTCGAGACAATCAATCGGATCTTACAACATGGGATGACTTCCTTCGCTCCTTTCCAGAAATGTGCACTCTTCTACCATAAATTCTACCAACTGTTCGCCATATATGTTTCAGCAGGCCCCCTAATCACAAAAACATCTTGGTACACAAATAACCCTCCATCAAACTCTCCAAAAACTCCAATGGATCTTTTACATTCAATAGACCTCGCTACAAAACCTGCAGCATACGTCCACCCTCTACAACATATTTCTACCGTACTACAGGGGGAACCTTCCTTACCACTGGGCATGCCACATGCTCCACAACACATATATACCAGCTAACCTGCCTCCACTGCATTAGTTGCTATATGGGTCACAATGCACAGTAACTCTCAGTCAGAATGAATGCTCACAGACAAACAGTACACACCTGCATCTAATACCTACCGCTTACCACAATTCTAACAACTTCAATGACTGCTTCACTGTTAGAGCACTCAATGAGTTTTCTCTGAAATCACCAGCGCTTCAGAACTTTACAGATGGGTACTTGCTTACCGAAATATCCTGGATACCAGACACCTAAATGGCATCAACCCCCCATAAAATTCCACCCTTTGACCCACCACTCATTATTATTACTACGAGGGTGAGTCAAATGAAAACTTTAAATATTTTTTTAAATATTATTTACTGTGCAGAAGCGGTAAAAATGGTGTATCACTTTTCAACATAATCTCCCCCACGCTCAATGCAAGTCCTCCAGCGCTTACAAAGTGCATAAATTCTTTTAGAAAAAAATTCTTTTGGTAGTCCGCCCAACCACTCATGCACCGCGTGGTGTACCTCTTCATCAGAACGGAACTTCTTTCCTCCCATTGTTTCTTTGAGTGGTCCAAACATATGGAAATCACTTGGAGCAAGGTCTGGTGAGTATGGTGGATGAGGAAGACACTCAAAATGCAGATCTGTGATTGTTGCAACTGTTGTACAGGCAGTGTGGGGCCTTGCATTGTCATGTTGCAAAAGGACACCTGATGACAGCAATCCACATCGCTTTGATTTGATTGCAGGCCAAAGATGATTTTTTAGGAGATCTGTGTATGATGCACTGGTGACAGTGGTCCCTCTAGGCATGTAATGCTCCAAAATTACGCCTTTTTGTCCCAAAAGAGTGTCAGTATAACCTTCCCTGCTGTTGGTTCTGTTCGAAACTTCTTTGGTTTTGGTGATGAGGAATGGCGCCATTCCTTGTTCGTTCTCTTCGTTTCTGGTTGGTGGAAGTGAACCCAGGTTTCATCCCCAGTAAGGATTATTGCAAGGAAGCCATCACCTTCTCGTTCAAAGGCCATTCCTTGCTCGCTCACTTCGTTTCTGGTTTCATCCCCAGTAACGATTTTTGCAAGGAAGCCATCACCTTCTCGTTCAAAGCGCCGAAGAAGTTCTTCACAAGCATCAACACGCTGTTCTCTCATTTCAGGAGTCAGCTGCCATGTCACCCATCTTGCAGACACTTTGTGAAACTGGAGCTCATCATGCACAATGTGGTGTGCTGAACCATGACTAATCTTTAAACATGCTGTGATGTCATTCAGTGTCAATTGGCAGTTGGCAGTTTTCCATCACTATGGCTTCAACAATGTTCTGTGGAGTCACAACTCGTTGTGCCTGACCTGGACGAGGAGCAACTTCCGCTGAAGTCACACCATTTGCGAACTTCCTTCTCCATTCGTAGACTTGCTGCTGTGACAAACATGCATCACCGTAATGAACCTTCATTCTTCGATGAATTTCAATAGGTTTCACACCTTCACTACTAAAAAACCGAATAACAGAATGCTGTTCTTCCCTGGTGCAAGTCTCAAGTGGGTCAGCCATCTTTATACTGATACTGCAACGGTATTTGTGCATCTGCACTATGCTGCCACCTACAGGCCATTCTGCACGCTGCTTGTAGAACGCTTACCAACTTACAGGATAACGGCGCAAAATTTCAATTTTTTATTACAAATTTAAAGTTTTCATTTGACTCACCCTCATATTATCGCTGTAGACGCTGTAATCGTGGTGCAAAGTTTGACCAGAGGTAACTTGCCTTCTGTTATCGGGGGATGCCGGACTTTACAAAGTATAACACTGCCTCTTTACAAGTTGCCTCAGACCATAACCTGAGAAAGTGGAGTTATTAGCTTGCATCACCCCTGGAGACATACTCTGGGAAGTTGTCACTAGTGTGGTAAGGCTTAGAGTGAATGAAGACACCGGACACCTTCTACATGTCTATTCACCTGAGCCATCGAGACTAAAGTCCTGATCAAGATTCCTGTGGGCTTCAAAGCCATTAAATTGAGCACCAAGCAATGAAAGCATATTGGCTTGGGGTAAGAGAGTGCAACATGATTTTGAGTGGATCAAACCAAAAGAGGGTCTACCACCTGGATCTGAACAACCATGGCCCATATGGCAGTTGTTAAATAGGCTTCGAGTAGGCCATCCCAAAGCCATTCTTGCTTCATGGGGATACCTGGGAGAACAGCCAGATACCACATGTTTGTGCTTGTAGAGAGAAACCATGGTACACACTTTATCATTATTCTTGGCCCCCACTGAAAAATTCTATCACTCCTATCTTGAACAATCCTATATCAATGTCATCCTAAGAAACAGTAACGCAATACTGGCTCATCAGTATTGCGTTACTGTTTCCTGGGATGATATTAATGTAGGATTGTGCAAGATAAGAGTGATAGAATTTTTCAGCGGTGGCCAAAAATAATGATAAAGTGTGTACATATGTTGACTTGCCTACAAATTGGAATGAATATATCCCAATTTGACCTCCAATCAGCTACAGTCAAAGCCATCAGATTGGGAGAAAAACTACCTCATATTTGATGTTGTCATCGAAACGATATGAAGTATTATCATTGTTACCATTTATCTAGTAATAATTTTAACAAATTTCTTCGAAATTTATTACTTTATTGTTCACTCCGTTTTTGTAAAAGCCTGCGTAAATATATATCACCTTAATTATAAGAGCCAGTTATGTGGTACACTTCGACATGTGCACACCTCCCGAATCATATAGCTCATTGCCTATCACTTGAATGTTTAAAACCAATATTATACATATGTTATTGTTCGTCACGTATGTTTTTCACTCATCGTAGCCTTCAACTTTGGTGAGTGATGAGTCATTTTCACTATCCTTTGTTATTTATATTGCCTAAAAGCTGTCTTCTTTTTAATATTCATACAAAAAATATTTATGGTCCAATATTCCCAGCCAACTCTTATCTACATCCCCATGACGCGTTTCCTCAATTTGGTTTCCAATTTGAAATACTTTTGTTTATGATCTCCATTTCTCCTATCAGTTTTGAGTTTTCCCCAAATCCTTGCCTCCAGCAATGGTCTCTCAGCCCTCAGTTGCAACCTCCATGAAGTAGCTACATTGTTCTATTGTCAATAGAGAGCTACAATTATGAAAATTTTAATGCTCAATATCTATACATATCCAGTAACTGGTTCAGTGAGACCATTAAGGACAATAACTAAGGAACAGTAGGAGTTATATCAGAAAATGAGCCTATCTGCACAGTTGGAAGTGAACAGATTAGAAAATTTGAAATTAAAAATGAAAATATCGTTAAGGAACTAAGGAATCTAAAAAAGCGTAAAGGGACAGGTGTGGATAATGTTACCATCGATGTTACCAGGATGGGACATTGTACATTATCTGGAAATATTATTTAAAATGAGTCTGGATATGTTGTTTACCAGATGACTGGAAAGGTGCGATAGTAGTTCCGGGCCATAAGGGAGGGGTGGCAAATAGGGTAAAAAACTACAGGCCAATCAGCTTGACATCAGTGGTAGATAAATTAATGGAGAGTTAATATGCAACAACTATATCAGACATGTCTATGAGGAACTAAGTGGTTTTCAAGTCGGCAACCTGGTTTTAGACAAGGATATTCATATGAATCTGAGTTAGTAGGCTATATGCAAAATATTTCTTATGAAATGGACAGGAGATGTTACATTGATAGTGTAGCACTAGATCTTTAAAAGGCCACTGACAGAAAATGGTGCTAAATAAGGTAAAAACTAGTGGAGTTGATAAAAAGGTGATTTGCTGAGAAGAAGAATTCCTAAAAGGTAGAAAGCAAAAAGTTAGGGTAGGAAATGCAGTATCAAAAGTAGGAGTGAACATGAGAGTTCCACAGGGTAGTGTGTTGGGACCATTGCTATTCGTTACTCTAATGAATGATTGTGTTAATGGTTTACTATCCGAAGTAAGATTGTTTGCAGATGACAATGTTATATAAAAGGATCAAAACAATAGAAGACTAGATAGCTGCAGGGGGGATCTAGATAGTATAACTAGCTGGGTGAGTCAACATGGGATGAAGATAAATGCAAAGAAGAGCCAGCTTATTAGGCACACAGATAAAAAGCTAATGGTTGATTATGATTATAAAGTGGGGAAGGAGCTACTTATTGAAAACTCGAAATATAAATACCTCGGCTTAACATTTGATAGCAGACTTAATTGGGCAGCACACACTGGACAGGTAGTAGTGAAAGGGTTCAATGCTTCACCTGTTGTAAAGAGTGATAAGGAGATGCACGGTATAAAACTATGGTCAGATCACTGCTGGAATATGGTGGTGTAGTATTGTTCCCACATTTTGGTTATCAAATACAGGTGTTGGAAGGGGTTGTAAGACAGGTTAATTATTTAAAATAGTTTGTTATTGCCACGGTCACCAGATGATGTACTGAGCCACCCCTAAACAGGAGGTTGGTGAATAACTAACGAAAAAAGTCATCAAGTACGTTTACACAAACTCCACACACATTTATTGTAAGATCTTAAAACATCGAACTCGTTGGCCACCACCAAATAGAAAGGCTAATCGAAACTTCATCATTCCACAGATTGCAGAGTTATTTAAGAAAAAAAGAAAATTATTATTGAGTCAGCTTTACACTGTTACTTTAAAATCACAGGAAATGTTCTTCTTCTTCTTCTTCACTTCGGCATTGTTCAAAACTTTTCATATCCCATGTACTGTCCCAGTTGAACACGTGAAATTTTCTTCTTGATACTAATAAACGAACAATTACTGCAGCATCAATCGCCGCGCTACACGAGCCGCCTACTACCATACTTAGGTCATGACTGACCTTGAAACAATTTATTAGTCCGCTTACTCAGGTACTATTTGCGGGCCGGCGGTAGGTGACTGACGTCACAGGGGGCGCAGAAGGGCTGCGAGATTTGTCTTTGGAAATTACCACAAAACAAAATCGATAATTAAAATGATAAAGGAGCTGGAGTAGGATTCATTGGAAGATAGGAAGATGGCGAAGAGAGTCATGGATGTGTACAAGGCTTATACTGGTGATGAAGCATGGAAAGGGTAAAGATGACAATGACCACAACCTTGCACTTGATTTCAGGCATAAGGGTGTGTGAAAATTTTCTTTTGTAGGAAAGGGTGTAAGGGATTCGAATAAATTGCCAAGAGAATTTATGAATAATTTACCAAAAGAATTTAAAGCAAAAATTAGTTGAGGGTAAAAGTAGGCTGGAAGGGGAAAGATGGGTGTGCAGGAAGATTGCCACTGTAGGGTGTGCTCAATTGCAATTTTGTCAATTATTATTATTAACCTCCTCATTAAGGGTCTCATCTACTATCAAGAATAGGGAGAAATACCAAATTATTACCATTGAATCTATATCAATTCTCTGAAGTTTTTGAAATTAACATATGTTAAAATTCAGATGGAAGAAAGATATTTTTTTGTTTTGCCCAAATAAATTCCTGTTCTGAGATACAGGCGGCCAATGATGGCATCCTGGGACACATTTCTCACTTGCGATTTTTGATAAAAACAGAAAGAGAGATTTTTTCTTTGTTTTTTTTTTTTTTTTTTCTTTTTAAAAGCATGTGTTTAACTTTTGTTGGAGCAGCCTTCTGATTATTTTTTTTTAAATATAAAAAATCGCAATTTCGATTTTTTTTTTTTTTTTTTTTTACTGCTGATCAACAACTATCAGTTTCCCTGTAAATGTGAACTTCCACTTTTGAGTTTAATAAGTTTGAGAAACATTTTAAAAAATCCACAGAATTTTACAGTAAGTGTGTGTTATTCCTGAATTTATATATATATAAATGGATGTTAGTATATACGAGACTAATAGACGTTGAAACCATTTGACCCATCACAATGAAAGTTGGCACATACATGTATTTTTTCATGGAGAAGTTTTGAGACAAAAAATAATAATAAAAAAACACCCCCTCTCCCCATTTAAAACCATTAATTTTTTATAAAAACCCACATTTATCAGATTTTGATGGAACTTTGTACACACATACTTTAAAATAAAATCTGCTAAACCCAACCTCTCTCCCATTTTCCACCCCCTTAATTTTTGTGAATGTTTTTTATATAAAGCTACATTCGACATTGATTGACCTATCATCATGAAAGTTGACACATATATGTATTTTTTCATGGAGAAGGTTTCTGACAAAAACAAAATCCACCCCTCTCTCGACCATTAATTTTTATAGAAACGGGACGGAACGAATACTTAACCACACGCCATGGGAACAGGGCTGCCTCTACTAGCGGAGACGAGACGCATCTAACCACTCTGAGTCTGTAAACATCACAGGCGTGTGTAGCGGTGCGCTATTGCCATCGGTTTGCAGCAGCGGTGCGCACCCCTTCTGTTGCTGTAAAGTGCTCTGTGCGAAACGACACTAGGCAACGTGGTGCGGAGGTGGTGGTGAGGTAAGCTAGGACTAACCTGCGGCCCGCGGTCGTCCATACACTTCGGCTAATGAGGTCCCGTCCCGTCTTCGTTACAAGGGATTGTGGGAACGTGCCTTAAGAAGGTTGAGAATCTCTGATACAGCAGAAGACCAAGGGACAGATTGCTGAAAGGAGAGGACTGGATCAAGATGGTGAGTGTTCTTGGAAAGAAAATTGAGAAGTTTGGGGACAAAGCATATCAGCCCAGTGGCTGAGAACTACTGCTGATGCTAATGATGTAATGAATCGATGGCAGCAATATAAGCAAGAAAGATGATTGAGAATTCAGTATTTAACTCCCACCCAACTGCTGTTATCTGTAGCAAATAATGACCTTAGTACAAATTAATTTTCAAGGTGCAAAAAGTAATAATTTATTGAACAAAGTCAGCTACTTGTACAGCAGCCAATTTCTCTTAATATAACATACCAAAAATATAGAGCTCTGTTATAAACAGAAAGTATGTTAGCCTCGAAATACTTGAGGAAACATATGACTCTGCCTAAAGTGATCTCAAAATATCATAGAATATTAGATGACCATACTGGAGTCAAATGCATATCCTGGTGAAACAGTACTGGCACACACTGTGTTACGTATAAATTAAGAAATAACTAAATAAAATTTAACTGTGTAAGTTGAAAGAGAAAAAAATAAGTTCTTAAAACACGAAGTTTTAATGTAGAAATATATTCAGCAAACACATTATACAAAGTTTAAATATACAAAGCGAACATTTTATATTGAAATCCCAAAAACTGATGGTTTTAAAAATCCATTTACAGCTCATGTACAAATATTAAAAAAATTCACGTACAAAACCTACTTCAGACTCTTGGTTACCTTGTTTTACAATGATCTTTATTTAGCTATCTTTCTTTCATTGGCTTTTTAAGTGTTAAATTTTACGAACAAAGCAACAGTGTTGTAGATAAGCATATACACAAATGAAATCTGGATGAATGAGGAAATTACAAAAAGACACAAGCAATGAATTTTTTGATGTAGAGGGAGCAATACATTACTACAGTTTCAAAAGACAGCCACATTTTTTTTTTTACATGAAATTTTGTGCCAACAGTAAAATTTTTAACGGTTAAGTCACAAAATTAAAACCAATTCCATGTAATAGGCAATTCAAGTTTTAAAAATATGCAAAACAACCAAATTTCTGTTTCCATGTACGTTATGGAACTGGTTTTTAGCGTTTTTCAGCATTGTGCCCATTACTGTTAAAGTTTTACTGTTTATGCACCCAGGATCCAACAGTTAAAATGATTTTTTTTTGGTATAAAAATCACACAAATAACTAATGAGATATTACTGGACCTTTTCCACAACATCTAAAGTAACACTAAACAAACATTAACTACATTTTACTTTTGAACAAACTACATTTATGCACAGATGTACAAAACTATTAGCATATGCGAATAAAGAGACATTCAGGAATGAACAAGTAGCTGTCACTTTCAGCTGTTGCAGGCTAAAAATGGCACTAAAACATCCTCTGCACATCGGAAGTCTTGGGCAAAACTGAACAAGACTGTTCCACTCCTTTATTTCATAATTAAAATATCCGGAAAACAGAAGAGACTGGCAACAATCACCAGTATCCAGTACGTATAACAAAGAAATTAAAAATGAAAATAGGCTGAGAAATCCGAGAATTTTTTTTTTATCTGCAAACATTACATACAGAATTAACTAACAAGTGATTGATTATATTTACTTTACATAAAGTTCGCTAGAACTGGTTGGACTGAGCAGTTCAATTCTAAACAATAATAATAATAATAAAAAACACGAATTTTGTGACACCAAAGTACTATTTGTGTAAAGGGGATGAGAAACCTTTGATAGACTCGGATGTATAATGCCTCTGACAAATGTACCACATTTAAATTTCCCCACTTATGGATTCTCCTCGAGGTTAAGTGGGAGTGGGAAGTCCTCCACAGGATATGGCTCATTCGGAAGTGGTGGCAACATAGCTCCTCCTACAGCCCCCTCATCAGGCTCAGTGGACACAGCTTGAGCAGCTACTCGTGGCAGAGGGCTTCCTCCAGCATCCAGTTCCAAGGCAGGATCGGCAGTTGCTTCAGCAAGATTAGTCACCGACTTAGATTTAACACACTAATTGGAAAATGAAAGAAGAAATTAGTATTGCTGTCACAGTTTTTATCAATGTTTAAACATTTAAGATACTAATAAGGCCCTTTCTGTTGTCTATTCTATTTTGTGTATGATAGTACATGACATTTATAAAACTCAACAACAATTATAATTATTGAATTAATTAATTATTGATGATTTTAATTGGGTAAACCCATTTTAGCTAATTTGTTGGTAAATAAATCAATATAGTCACAAATTATTGTCTCATCACAAAGATTAAATTTTGCAACTTACTGTCACAACTAACTTCTGTTTGCATAAAGCTTTATTTAAACCTCTTTGGTACCATCAGAAGCAGGAAATGACTGGGGACTAGCAATGGGAAGGAATTCGGCCAAGGCCTTTAGAGGGAAACATCCAGGAATTTCGCCTGGAACGATTTAAAAAACCAGAGAAAACTGAACTCTTGATGACCTCTTGAATGCCAGGGCTCAAGCGTTACAGCTTACCCACCAGGGTCGATCATCATTTCCAAAAATTGCAGATTGAACAGCCTGTTTCAACTGACAGACAGGTAATTTTGATAACTTGGCATTAACATTTTTTAAGGTTTTAAACAGATTACCATTTTCTTATATAAGTGAAGTTAAATTTGGGTTCTTCATCTCAGCTCTGCTCTGCTTTGTGCTCAACACAAGCTGCAGTTAGCCTCCTCAGCACTGTTGTTAACTGACATATTCTCTTCAGCATGAATCATTCCTTTCTTATTGTTCTTTCCTGACACTTGAATCCAGTATTGTCTACAGCAGTTTTTTTTTGTGTCCAATCCATTTATATAACATTTCATGTAATCCCAAAAGTCCAGTTTCAAAATCAGTCCCACCCCCCCCCCCCCACTCTCAATTCTTCAAAAGCAACAATTTTCAACGAGTCTATTTTATGATCTACTATTTTCCTATCATCCATATCTTGATACTGTTACACCTTACCCCCTCCCTCCACATGCACAAAAATGTACCAAAGTAATTCTCATTGATTACTTAAGTTTATTGCAAACAAAAGGTATGTTTCCTTAATTTAATCACGTAATCATATTCATAGAGCTTCAGAAATCAGCTAAGTCAACCTATGTTTCTCCCTCCCCCTAACCCCTTATATATGCCTTGTTGGTGCTGAGGTGAAGAGGATTGGGGACAATGAAATAAAAGAAATTTGGCCATGAGCTTTTGAAGAAAAATCCTGTAATTCACCTGGAGTGATTTCAGAAAAATCATGTAAAACCAAATCTGGAAGGTCATATGGGAATATGAGCCCACATCTTCCCAAAAGCCGGACCTGAGGTGGATAGCTCACTCATCAGGCCCAGTAAACTTTTGTAAATTCGCAATTATGTCACAACATAATCCCAATCAGGAAAATATTTACTTAGCCTCCTGTTTTACTTACAATAGATATGTAGGATTCACTTTCAATTAATTTTTACTTTCATTTACCTCTTATACACTTCAGGCACTGTTGTTCATAAAGCACATTTCAACATCTGCTTTCACTTTCCTCAACTCAAGTTCTTTGGACACAGAAAATAAATAACATAACAGATAACAAGTGCTTGCATCTTTTCTGATTTGGCCTGAATGTTAGTTATCTGCAACTATTACCACTTTATAAGTTTACCCCATATTTCAGTACTATTTCATTCCAAAATACTTTTCCAATGTCAACAAAACATAACAAAACCTGATATGCAAACAGAACTTAACATATAATACATTTAAATATAAATAAGCATGACGTGGTAAAAAAAGAATTAAAATAGTGTCAGAGATTAATTTAAAAATGCTATACACAAACAACGACAAGAAAAATGAGGATAAACTATAGGTAACTTACTTATCCCAATTGGGACAGTCCATGTCATTAAATTTTCTCCAAATATTTCACAAATTATCTGATCATTGTGTGTCATATTTTGTATAAGCATCTAAAACTATATTAATCAAAACTTACCTGGAAGTCAACATGTCTGCTCTTAGCCTCTTCTTTCTCCCACGACATATGAATGAATGGTCGTTGCACATAGTTGTAAATAACCTCTGCTCTTCCTCCAGCTCTTTTCTTTACTTTTTCCTTGTAAGTAGGATACCCCTCTATGCCAAGCCTAATTTTTTTCAGTCCTCTTTCCTTCATCACTTGTTTTGCCACATCTCTATTCTCAATGTACTTGAAAAAGCGATGCATTGCTGTGCTATTAACAGCTGGAACAAAACATCAATGTGTCTAACTGCTCATTCATTCTATATAACTAGCATCAAAATTCTGGACGAAGTTACTTGGTTAAGATGTAAAACTATAACAATAAGTAAAAAATATGTTATCACATGCTGTGAAATAAATAAAGTGACAACTTTCATTGTAAGTTTTTTAAATTCCAATAATTGTGTTCTTTCCATATTAGTAATTTTAAAATGAGTATCTGTATTATGTTTATATTTCCTGTCTTTTCCAAAGTAAATTTAAAATAAAAAAAATATAGTTCCATTATTTCACACAATTTAGATTTATAGCTAGGTTTTACCAGCTAAATTTAGTGTTTGCAATCTACAATCTTTTTCAAAACATTGGGAGGACAATTTTATTACCTATTTAGTGCCTTTAGAGAACTGGTCAACTAAAACATAAATGCCTAGCGATACTAAAAAACATACTTTGTGAATACTCCTCTCCCATCTGTGGTGGATATTCCTCATCCCAGTCAACTACATCATCATCCAATAACACAACCACATGGCACTCACGGTCTCCTCGCTGAGCCGAATTGACCATAAGGGGCAGAATCAGTTCTTCAAGAAACACTTCAAACTGGCAACGTGCACCCTCATTTGATAATTCATGTAGTAAACCTCCTAGAGAGACAAAATATTCATTTATTTATTTCAATACACTAGAAATCAAATGATAAATGTAAACAAAATAGTCATCCATTAGGAAACATTTGTAAGAGATCATAATAGTTTTATTTCAAATATTACAAGTTTATTCAGAGCATGATACAGCAAGTCAACTGGCTGGCATTGTTGCTGAGTAAGCAGTGTATATATGTTGAAAAATGCTGATAATTTATATCAATGGGAGAGGACACGAGTCTACCGCAATGAATATTCACTCTCAGTATATCGTTAGCTATGGAATAGTTAAAATCGTAACAATTCTTACCAGTCTTGCTAGCCAGTCTATCATGCCTGTCATGCCAATACTTATTACAAATTGATTCTGTTTGTCCAATTAACAAAGGGACTTAGACAGTATTGGCACTAACTCAGGAGTCATCCTCTAGTTAACATTGTTCTATCTGTAAATGTGTATAAGTGTGTATCTTCCAAGTAAGCCAGTAAATAAGGTTTTACCCAAGTAGTCATCTTCTAATTCAGTAATTTGGCATTCCATCCTATCCGCCTCAAATAATCAAATGATCTGTTATTAACCGGCAACTAACATACTGCTTATTACAATCAATATTGCCATAAAGCAAATGGATGGCTTGTATCCGACTGACTTTCAATAGTTGATAGTTAGAGCTTCAAGAGAGAAGAAAGAAGATTTCTGGTGCAATTGTTAAGATTAGTGAAGTTAGGTTAAATCACGATTGGAGCTGAAGAGAAAAAGAGGCCTAAGATAATAAACACATGGTTAGAATATCCACAAGGTTAGTTACAACTCAAATGCCCTCAACATCAACACCTACTCCTGACAAATTAGTGACACCCGACTCAGCTATGAAAATTGACACTAACACTTTGACACCTTTTCTACAGAAAGCCTAATGTGAGAAACAAACCGCTGAAGAATTTTGCTTCTCGTAAGTAAGCTATTTCAAGCTATGGTACCGTGAGTAGTGGACCAAGGTTTTCTAGAGGTTTATTGGGAGGTATAAAATGTTCACAGAGAAGTATAGAGAGCTAGGTCAGTTGCGACAGGGACAATGAACAGTTGAGCCAGAAACAATGTGTCAACTCACAAGGTGATAAACTGCCCAGTAGACCAGCAGTTTCATGCAAGCAATGACTTAATCAGGTCACATCACGGAGGTACGGGATTGGATTCACAGATATCACACAAATCCTTCTTAGTTTGAAATAGACTGTGATCTTCAAACATCTGTGAGAGTGGGGGTTGTATCTTTCTTTTGACACAGATCCTCTTTGGAGAAGCAGTACAATTGCCTTTTGGTTTCCAAATTGGCTAAAGATAAAATCTGGTATATGATTTCCGACAATAACGCAATTCAACTTTAGGCAATGGTTTGAAAAAATCTTCGAGATTCACCCTTCGTTGAATTTCCAAGTATTTTGTGGCAGTCATTGTTATAGTACCATCTTCAACTCCACTCCATTGTCTGTATCACCTGCTGTCGAATCTTGAAGTTCATTTTTCCAATATAGTGCAGTCCATTCACTAATGGATAAATTGTTTAAGAACATGGTTTTACATAAACAGTGTCATTTAAAAAAAATACTGGCATGATTATTTTCTCTTGCTTCTTTCACTCTCCTTTTGATTTCTGGCCATTTTCGTATGTTTTCAGTGTCAAAAATTTTACACTCACCTTCTTACCTTGTCACTCAAGACTACAAAACTCTGTAAACTTGTCTTCTCTGTCTTTATCGGTTTCTGTTGCACATTGGGCAAACTTTTATCTTCCCTTTTATATGAGCACGATGGCTTCATTTTCCTCTCTTTCATTTATATATCATACCTCCACTTTTCATCATCAACTCTTTCTTACGACAACAAATTTTTCTGAAATTTCTAGCTGCTTTCAACTCATTACTTTTCCAAGCGGCCAGTTTTATATAATGCGTCTTTTGCATGTTCTTCTGCTAGGCTGCTCCTCCACTTTCAGATCTCTGACATCATTACACTCACTGGATGGTGTTGTTCCTTCATTTTCCTCTTCACATAACACCTCAAAAATGTTTTTGTCTGCAAATTTCATAAAGCTGAGTTATTTGTACTTATGTCCAGGTGCAGGTTATTCAAAATTCTTTCCTCTTCACTTTAATTTATAATTAGTTTCCTTTACCAGATTTTCATTTGATTTGTTCACTTTCAATAATGTTCCGTAAGCATTAACTATAACAATTTCCACGGAAACATCTTGGGGCCATTTCTGCTTGCTTTTTTCCTCTTGACATTCTGTAAAGTATAAATAAATAAAAATGGAAGTTAATTAAAATTTTTGCCCCATATCTTCATTAGAGAGGCCGCACACTGTTACAATTCTTTTATTATTTTAAAGGTTTAACTCAAAAATATAAAAAATACATTTTTGTTGTTGTAAATAGGTGAAATGCATAGCTTCAAAATTTGTAATGAATTTGTACAATGTTGATAACCTTGGTAAAAAATTTTACGTCTACTTACGATTTTGTATGAAAACCTCTCAACTTCTTAGCTAAGCTAACAAATTAACTTAGTAGAAAATCTATTAGCTCCAGCCCAATAATTACTGGACATTTTCAGCTAAAAACTATTAGTAGCAGTAACAATGATTATAATACTTACTTATTGAGAATATTTATACTTCAGCAATAAACATAAAAATATCCCAGTGTAAAGACAAATCGACAATAGTAAAACACTTTACAGGATTGCAACAATGTTCAACATGGGAGTTACCAGGTTAGATAACACACAAAACTAAAGCATTGGATTTAAAAGAGTTGCAAAAATCGGCTTTAAATGATTCTGTAATGTTTTGGAATTACAAGGATTGTCGAAACAGGTAGAACTTCGTTTTTTCTTCAAGCTGGCATTACAATGTGCAATATTGAAAAAAATGGAGTTACGATGGTTGTTAATTAGTACGAGGATATGTAGGAATGGAAACATGAAGCCACTTTTAAATTAGAAGTACATATGAACCTGTATGAAAAGTTCTTGGCTTCAACCATAACTAGGAATACAAATTATTTTATGCTGTGATGACAAATAAATTTACAGAATGTTTTGGTGCATTTATGTTTGCAGAGAGTGCTGGCTATCAAATATTCATATCACTCCACGTTTTATAGCCTGGCACTAACTTCACCAATAGGGAATATTCATACACTTCAAATATACGTCTAGTATTTTTATTTGGAAGCTTTATTAGTGCAGAATTACTGCCACAACATTTTTTCCTATTTATTTGCCTCTTATTTACCAATTTTAATTAATCAAAAGTGTAAAAAAAAAAAAAAAAAAAAAAAAACGAAGGAAAGGCAAATGCAACGCTATTGGTTGAATCGAATCGTGACATCAAAGTACACATTCATATTGTAAACAAAGGCATAGTTACTGGGTGTTTTTATAATTTTGTTATTGTGTTTAAGTTTTATCGTAATTTATCAGCATAATTGGTAAAATATTGAAATATATTTTTTCAACTGAAATAGGTACATTCCATTATCATTATTTCCCCTTCAAACGATATGTTTAATTCTGTGAAGTTGTGGGATGTAAATGGTTGAAATTAAAATAATGTACGTGACGAAAGCAGATTTGTCTCCTTACCAAATTTCAATGACTATTGGTGAGGCATATTAGGAAGTCATTGTTAATATATTGGCTGAAACTGCATTTGTTGTATCTGTTAGTAGTAGTGAGATTTTTTTTTTGAGTTGAAATAAAACTTTTAAAAAATCTGGCTCAACAATTTCTGCAGATAAAAATAACTGAAAAATAACTTTTTTTTTGATAGGCACATTTGAAGAAACAATGGTACTACCAGCCAGTTCAACCATTAAATGATGTGGCCTCTTAAATTTGTGAATTCAGGTAGACATATAGCCATCATATATTCAGGAGATTGAAATCTGCTTTTAAAATGCCTGATGGTCTCCTTTGTGGGCTTTAAAAGGTTTGTAATTGTTTTGGATTAAGTTTGAATAAAGGATTTGAAAAAATACCTATCAGACTTCTGTAAACTAAGTTATGATTAAAGTTTGAATAAGATAATGAATTTTTATGCATTATTACAAATTTAACATAACAAACATTAGATACTTACATTAAAATGATTTTTACGACAATATACACAACTAGTTGAAAATGCCTTACGTTTTCTCATAGCTATACACCACTTTATTACATTTGCATCTCGCAGGACATAAAAACACACTTTATGGGGTGCATTTCTTATCATATTTTTGCACATAGCTACAACACACTATTTATAAAATGGTTTTCGACCTCCATATCAAAATAAGTTATAAAACATAAAACTTTTGAGATATGACACTCAACAATATATAATATGTCAATGTAGCCGTGTACAATGATGTTACGGTGCAAAGCGCCAAACTGGTGTCGTTTTAATCATCAGAACTGGATTGCAGTTTTAAAATATATTTTTTAAAATGTTTAATGTTAATATTTTCATTAATATTCTAATGTTTGCAGCTTTATAACAGTATAAAAATTTGATTAAAAATATAAACATAATACTTGTATATTCCTACTATGGTCAAGGCCAATTTTTTTTAGACTGAGTAGTATTTGACTGACAACCGAAATAATGAAACATTTAATAATTATATTCCACTTACTCAAATTCTGACACTTTACTGTCTGAGCATCAAATGGCACAAGAAGGTAGTCGCAAGCTTCTCGAAGTTCCTGCACAGAAACTGTTGGGGGGCATCGGATTAATCCACCCTTGTAGTATTCCAGAATTGAGCGAAATACAGTGGCTGAGATACCTTCTGCTACCTCATATTCTCCTCTATCATTGGGATGTGTAAATTCTATTCCAGAACTGAACATCCTGTAGGGGAATACTAATTAGCAATTTTTGCTGTTCACATAAAAATATAAGAATTGACAACTTCTTATTTGCATTTAAATTTGCCATCAGTTACTGCCTTCTTAAAACACTATGTGAAATAATAAACTGAAACCCAAATAAATGGTGTTGCCCATTCTACCCTAAAAAGTCAATATAAGTATAGAAGAAGATAAAAATAAGAAATCATGAAAAGTCATCTATTATAATCTGGCAAAAAATGATTGATACAGATAATGTTGCAAGGCATATATGTTTTTTCAACTAATTAGCAAGTATAAGACTGCAGGATAAATATTCAATGAAACCTCGGTTCCTTCAATTAGTATCACTTTTATAATATTCTTTTACTGGCCGTGCCATTAAATTACAGGAAATGCACAAGGAAAAGAAATGCGACACCAACACGATATTCGAAGATAAGCTAGTGCTGAATGCAATGGTTCGACATTTTTTTAATAATAAAAAATAAACTCCTAAAAGGTTTTCTGACATATTTCCTTTATACAAATACATCAGTTGTATTTAAAAATTATTCTAGAATCCCCCTTGCAATATTATGTTTCTCTCTGAGAAGCATTAGTATATCAATCATTTTTAAGTTGCAACTTTTAGTAAATAAAGGAAATGGCCACCACATCCAGTTGTTAATGAAGCCCTGCCAGGCATTCCCAGTGGACCTGTACAACAGATACAAGAGGATACATCTAAAACTACACAAGACGATACAGAACATCATATTTAACAAAAATTGTAAAGCCAATGATGTTAAGCCTAATTATATAAATGTTAGTATTAAGTCTGTTTCAACATCAGTGGTTAAAGCTAAACAAGCTTCTGAAAAGCGGTGGTTACAAAACAAAATCAGATCACTCTATACTAAAAAAGATCATTTAAACCAAAATTTGTATATAACACACAACGCACTGGCCAACACACTTAATAATCCAGCCATCTTCAATGATATAATAGAGAAGATTGAACATTTCACAACAAAATCAATACAAATTATAAAGCAAACACAAAATAAAATAAAAAATTAGAACTAAAACAAAAGGAGAGGAACAAAAATTGGCAAACAATCAATGATGATGGCACAAATGAATTCCACCCAAGGCTTATCAATCTTACAACAGCACTGCTCAGCCAAAAGGAAACAAAAATTCTTGAAATGGATTAAAGTACAAAATGTATAAAACTTCCACTGAAAGTTCTGTAAAAAATATAATACTAGAGGCAGCGTACATGTTAACACATGTGGCCAGACAGTATTAAGTCAGATATATTATGTGTAAAACTTGAAGTCAACATGAAGCATTGTTAAGCGCAGAGACGTGCGGGGAAAAGTAATTGTTGAGTTAGTCTGCAACAGGCTACCAAAGTAGTCAGTCGCGAGTTGGCTGCTGCCGTAGTTTTCATTAAGTTGGCTGCGGCCCTGTATTATGATAGAGCAGACGAAAAAAGCAACATAATGTTTTCTGTAAACCACAAAACGAAAGTGCTTCAAGATGATTGACAAGCTGAGAGGAGTTGTGACATGGTGTATAGACTAAGTAAACGAAAACGTGGTCAGAACCTGCAATTTGAAGAGATGAAGTGCCACATTGCCTTTATCCGCGGTCAAAGTGATTAAGTAGACTTACTGGTGGTTGTGGAAATGTATATGGGAGTTTGTGAAATAGATCTGAAGTGAATTTAAAGGTGACCTTACGATTTAGTTAGAAGTCAAACCTGTAATCTAGAAACAATCAAACCCATTATTACCCACCATAACTATTATTGCCCGCCAACATATGTGATGTGGTGGGCAAGCAAACAAAATCGCTACACACAACAAGACAGAAAAACAACAACTGACATTAATACAGTTCTAACTCAAGATCTTGTAGCCAACAAACTCAAAGAGATCCAAAGGACAACACCACACAAATAAGGACAGAGAAACAATCAAACATTTAAAAACAAAACTATACACAAACAACATAATAGTCACTACAGCTCGTATTACTTGACAAACTTAAATACACAGAAAAACAGAAGAGTTCATAAACAATAATAATATTACACAACTAAAATCAGGTCCCACCAACAGATACCAAACAAATTTCAAAAAATGCCTAAAAAGCAGAAACAACAAACACATCAAACCAACCCTAATGCCCCCACTTTGAGAAGTCAACCCAAAATCTATAAAGATGGAATACCAATGAGGCATATAGTAAACTTTAGAAAATTACCCACTTACCACCTCGCCAAGCAGATGCAAAATTTTTAAACTCAGAACTACACATTCAAAATGACACCATCAAGAACACCACACACCTCATAGAAATCAAAGAATACAGATATCAAATTCAGCAAAACTTATTTCATTTGATATACAAAACATGTACCAACAGACCAATTAAAGAAAGCCCTGCAATAATAGCCTAACACCTCAAAGCACAACAGATAACTGGTACATAAATAAAGCCATATACATTCTAGATCTACTAACATCACTAAACTACTTTCAGTTCAACAACCTCTATTTCACTCAACATGATGGTTTACCAATGGATTCTCCAATCTCAGAAATACTATGAAACATTTATAAACCACATAGAAAATGAAATTTTCAAAAACATCATCCAGAAGAAAGGATACAAAATGACACTGGTTTAGATATGTGGATATTATCCCTCTAGTTAATGAACCAGAAACTAGAATTAACCAACTACACACAGATATTAATTCTGCATACAGCAACATAAAATTCACATTACAAATAGTTACACAAAGGAAACTCAACTTCCTCAACCTAACCATAACTGCTCACAAAACACGTAATCAATTCCAAATATACA
Organism: Vandiemenella viatica; assembly: GCA_031002005.1. Classification (NCBI taxonomy): domain Eukaryota; kingdom Metazoa; phylum Arthropoda; class Insecta; order Orthoptera; family Morabidae; genus Vandiemenella; species Vandiemenella viatica. Next base: position 177,076,046 of record JARYHS010011408.1, read on the forward strand.
GAAAACCCACCATCAAACCATCCCCAAACACATAAGGAAGCAGCAATAAGACACATGCTCAAGTGACTAAATAGAACACCCCTACACAAAGAAAATTACAAATCAGAATTCAACACAATCACACAAATAGTCACAAGAAATAGAGAAAACAGAATACACGAAATAAACAACACCAAAAAACAAATACTAAAGACAACACAAAACACCATTCCAGCACTGTGACAAGCAAACTCAAACACGAACATAAACTCTGCATCAGAAAACACACCACTCACCAAGGAAGAAGAAGAAGAGGTATGTTGTGACTTATATCAACAAAAATACACAAACAATAGCAAACATTCTCAAAAAACAAGGACTCAACATCACGTTCAGAACCAATGAATCCACAGATAGAAACATAAAAAACATCACAAACAAAAACAGATACTGAAAATTCAGCCATATACAGACTCACTTATCAAAACTACAAAGCACAATATATCAGTCAGATATGCAGACATTCGAAAGAGACACTTAAGAGCACTAAAAGACACTAACCACTCCACATTTGCAGAACATCTAGAACACAATCACCAACTGACAGACAGTCACACAGATATGCAAATACTCACCATAAACAATAGCAAACCACAGGCATTAACATTTCAAGAAAATCATCACATCCAAAATGCACTAGTTGAAGGAAAACAGATAATTAATGGTTACACAAACTTGTCCAACCAAACACTATAAGCTATATTAAAAACAAAACAAATATTCGCAAAAAAGAACCATTTTAAATCCCCATCTACCATCAAAGCTAACACAAAGTAGACTACAAAAACCAGTGAACTCTAAACACACTGAAACCTGAAACATAAACACACACACACTCTGTGAAAAACATGGTGTGGTGTTTACTCTCACGATTTGAACCCGATAATAGTGATACTGTGTAAACTGGTCAGTGCAGTGTAGTGAATTTTTGGAAGATTTCACAATGATTCCTGCTAAAAGAACTACATGAAGAAGCATGAAATAAAAAGTTACATGTAAGTGAAATTAATTTTAACTGTATTTTATATTGGTTTTAAACGTACCAATACCACAGAAAAGTCACTGATGATGGACGCTCTGGAAATAGAGTGAAACACTTACGACACAAAAAATAAAATTCAATTGCATTGGTGTGTCATTAACCTTTACAAAAAATTGAAATTACTTCAACAATTATATAAATTAGATTAGTAGGTAAAAAGAAATGTCAACTAACCTGCCCAACATGGTGTTAGGATGTGCAGTGAAAAGTGCAGGATCAACAATGAATCGTGTGTTATCAACAACAAGTGTGACTCTGTCATCTGAGACTGGTGTGGCATTAGCAGATGGTGATGGTGTAGCAGCCTCAGCATCAATACCACATGCCCCTAAAACTGACATGGTACCCACCCCACCACGAAGGCCCAGCTGATTTTTGGTGGGTCCCAAAGTATGGCGCGATCTGTAAACAAAGAACATGTTGTACACTTTTCTTCTTTCTAAAAAGATAACATCACTATTTTAAGTTCTAGCGTATCCGAAAGTTACCAAAAATTGAAGGTATGGATTATAGGGATGTTTGTAACTCTGGGCTTATTACAATTAATTAAAATTAAGAGATAACTTTAAGCAACTGGAACTGAACTGTTTATCTTTTTTTTTTAATTTATGGCTTTACGCCTCGTCGACGTTGAGGTCATTACAGGCGGTATGGGACTGGGGACAAGGAATGGGAAGGAATTTGGCCATGACCTTTTGCAGGAAGCATCCCGGCATTCGCCTGGAGTGATTTGGGGGAAACCATGGAAAACCCAAATCTGGATGCCCAGACGGGGGTTTGAACCGCTGCCCTCCCGAATGTGAGGCCAAAGCAAACTGTTTATCATAGTAATCAAAATAAATAACTTTTGATAGAAATATCTGTAGATAGTTCTAAATGAATGAGTTAACTGTCACCTGCATTACACCTTTAAAAATGGCTACAATCTGATGAAAATCTTTGGTTTGATGAAGTCCATTTTCTTCACTGTTACACAAACTGCATTTTTTATCACATACTTAATGTGAAAAATTCTTCATCTCTTTGTGTAGCATTTTGGACCCCTTATTATTTATTGTATATAGCCTTTAAATCAGGGGCAACCAACCTGTGGCCTGCCGTAGGTCAGTATGCAGTTGGACAACCTCTTCCCCCCCCCCCAAGATCTACTAAATCTTGTGATGTTTGCTGGCAGGGGTTCCCTGATCACTGGGGGCCTCCCTGCCTCCTAAGCTGAGCTTATGGGCCCCCTGAACTAGGAGGCCCCTGTGCATGGCACCGCCTAGCCCTCCAATACCTATGCCACTGTGTGGGATAACAATGCCAAATGCAAAGCTATCGTTAGCTAGTCAGTCAACCAGTCGGCGGCTAATTTTTCCCCCACGCACTACTGTATTTGTGATCAATTTGTAAAAAGTAGTACTACAGTTAAAAATATGTGACATTTGTATCTTTACTGAATGAGTTCTCAATCTTTTTTAAAAAATTGAGATTTTATTATTAACTGCAAAATAAAAACACACAACTTTTATTTCTTCCTCTTTCCAGTAATGTATCAACTAGTGGAAATGTTGAATCAAAAGCGAAAAGTTGCAGTTGAAATGAGAAGTTTAAACGATAGGCGGACAATATTTTTTGTAAAATTTAAAACATGCATAATATACAAAGAATCTGTTTTTGTATTGATATTCAATTAAATTACATGACTAAACATACAATTAAGGTTGATAATTACCAAGGAAAATTCAACAAGACCAAGTAAATGACTTAAAAAGAAAACTTTCCGCACAGCAACAGAAATTCACTAGCAATATTGCATAGTCAACATGGCATGTTAAAGCAAGCTATTATAATGGTCCTCAGACCCAGACCTTTAATGAAACTGTATTTTAAGAAGTAGCAAACTGGGAGTTGATTAAATATGTTTTTGTATATTTTTCTTGTAATTAACTGTGATTTTGTTTAAGTGAACATTATTTTATGGAGAGAAATTATGTAAATGTTATGCGATACGTTCAAGGACAATATTATGCATGAAACATTGATTAAAAGTTTGTAAATGTAAGCACTGCTGTAGGCTACGATGTTTGGAGGTCAATTTGCGATGGACTGGACTGATTTATGTAGATAATTTTGTGTGTAAATACTTGTAGATATCTTTAATTTTCATTTCCGTGTGGTTCATGATGATTGGGTATGATTTTGTAATAATTCTGATTGTTTTAATGTGATTTTGATTGTTAGCTGCATCATCACCATTCGAGAAACATGAGTGGCTTTCTCTGTATTATTCTGGAAATTTCTGTATCACCCATATAAAGCAAGTCAGAGTTAACTTTTTTTTAATTTATTTATTGCTTTATGCCTCGTCGACGGCTAAAGCCATTAGAGGCGGGATGGGATTGGGGACAAGGAATGGGAAGGAATTTGGCCATGGCCTTGTAATGTTCAGCCTCTGCTGTCATTAATTTTTCGTTGACCTCCATGTATTTGTGAGACATTTCACCTAGCCGTTTTGTGAGACAGTGGAGGGTATCATTCCTGTCTGGCGACAGGTTGACGACGTGGCTGTGTCTTTTGTTTGTTTGACGCAGGTACAGATGGTGTCCCCGAAGGCTGGAGGGGTGTGAGTGGATATGCAGTAGCGAGACACTTGGGGGTGAGACCCCCTATAGTACGCATGTGTTTGTGTGTAGATGCAGACTCCAAATATGTGGAGGCTACGATTTATCATGACACTATTTTTTCGTGGTGTTTTCTTCATGTGCCTCCAAGAGTGAACCTACCTCGGATGATGTTAAAAGTGTTCCTTCATTGTGAAGGAAACCTCAAGACTGCCAATGCCAACAGCTTCCTGCAGTTACGATAAGTGACAATGTCATATGAACATTTTTTACCCAATATACGCCCAAACTTAAGGAGTTTTCTTGTTCTCCCTAACCGGAAACATTGTGTTTATTGTCTGTCTGCTTCCGTTCATTTTCTTTGCTGGCTGAGTTCATTTTGTTTGTGTAATGTTAAATAAACATGTATTTTTTTATCTGATTAATTCTGCACTCAAGTTTCCTTTTTTTATTATTATTATTTTGTAATTAGAGGGTGTAATTTAAATTTATACCTGTCCATGCAAACCAAAAATATTAAGAACACATTTTTAACAAATGAATTTTTCCATTTCATACACAGAGAATGTGAATGTTTAAGGTCTTAAAGAACCGAGACATTTCAGCCTTTTTGAAGAAAGCATCCCGGCATTCGCCAGCAGTGATTTGGGGAAACCATGGAAAACCCAAATCTGGATGCCCAGATGGGGATTTGAACCCACGTCCTCCCAAATGCGAGGCCATTATGGGCAGAGTTGAGTTTTAGTTTTAAAAAATTTTAGTCTGAAGGAGTTGCAAGTCAATTGAAAGTTAGAATCGCTAGAACATTTGTATGCTTGCACTTAGTATCTTTGGAGATGATGCTTGTGTAATGTTGTAAGGCGCACGAAAAAATAAACAAACTGAACACTGATTCCTCGGACTTGTTATTTTAAGAAACCAAAGACCTAACGCGGCTTCAGGCACAAGATAGGATATCAAGAAATCGTAATTATTGAAAGACCTAACACCATACAATAGCTTTAGCCAAGAAATCAAAGGCATACTTAGTTGGTGAAATGGTTAAGGAGTGTTTAAAGAGCATCGCTGAAACTGTGTTGAGAAAAGAATAGGGATATTGGGAAACATATTGAAATATTTTTTTTTTAACTGCTTTACGTCTCTCAACAGCGAGGTCTTTAGAGACGGGAAAGGATGGGGGCAAGGAATGTGAAGGAATTCGGCCATGGCCTTTGTAAGGAAGCATCCCAGCATTTGCCTGGAGTGATTTGGGAAACTATGGAAAACCCGGACGGGTATTCGAACCACCGTCCTCCCGAATGCGAGGCCAGAACTCTATCCCTTACACCACCACACTCGGTAACACATTGAAGATAATTTGAAAAGTGCAATGACTGATTTCATATATTATGCTGTAGTGTTGGATGAAAGCACATATTTAACAGCACCTGCCCAAGTAGAGCTTTTGTTTTGCTGTCATCGTCTTTCAATGGTTTGATACAATCCTCCAGTCCTTCCTATCTTACACAGACCTTCTCATCTCAACATATCCCTTGCACCCTACGTAATCAATTATCTGCGTCATATATTCTACTCAGTCTTCCTCTACAGTTTTTACCTTCAACTGTTTCCTCCACTAACAAATCAACTATCCTGCAAGTCTCAAAATATGACCTATCATCCTGTCTCTTCTTTCTGTACGACTCTTCCATAAACTTCTTTTCTCACCCAACATTTCCAAAACTCACCCATTTCGTACTTTATCTCTCCACTTAATTTCCAGCATCCTTTTATAACACCACAATTCAAATCCTTCAATTTTTCTTCTTTCCAGCATTCCTAAAGTCCATGCTTTGCTACCACAAATTGTTGTGCTTAAAAAGTTCTTTCTTAGTTCTAGATTAATATTTGAAACTAAAAGATTCTCTTTCTCACAAAGGCTATTTTTGCTATTGCTAACATCATTCCTGCTTCAGCCATCAGTTGTAATTTTGCTTCCCAGGTAGCAGAATTCACTTCTCCTAATGCATCTGATCCTACTTTTATGTTTAAAATACTATTATTGGTATCATTTCTGCTACATTTCATCACTCTCGTCTTGCTTTGGTTTTTATTTAGTCCAAAATGTTCCTTCAGTATTTTGTTCATGATATTCAACAACTTCTCAATATCCTCAACCTGTTCTGCTAACAAGACAATGTCATCAGCAAATTGTAGCACACTAGTTTTTTCTCCTTGAACATTTATGACACACTCAAATCTTTCTTTCAGTTCTTTTATTGCTTCTTCTAGATACAAGTTGAATATTAATGGGGATAGACCACAACCTTGTCTCACATCCTTTTTAACTGAGGCATGTCTCTCATGATTTTCTACTTTTATTATAGCAACTTGATTCTTACACAGTTTATAAAGTATTCTTCTATCTTGATATTTTAGAACTGACTTCTTTAAAATTTTGAACATCTTGCCCCATCTAACATTAACAAAGGCTTTTTCTAATTCAACAAACACCATAAAAGTAATTTTGTCTTTCTTGATCTGCCCATCAAGATTAATCTTAAGGCAAGACTTTCTTCCCTTGTATTGCGGTTTTTCCTAAACCCAAAATGATCTTCACCTACTATCTCTTTTACTACCCTTTCCATTCTTCTAAACGAGGGTTGTTAAAAAAGGCGACTTCTTGAATTTCGCCGTACATATATGTAAAGTCAATTTTCATTTTTCTAATTTCGGTTCACTCGTCCCACACATATCTTCATAGTTTCAACCAGTAGCGGCTTGTCAAAGGCTCTGAGGCGGAGCAGCCCCAAAAGATTTATTAAAATATGTTTTTAAACAGAGTAATACAGAATTTAAATCAACAGGAAGCACTTCAAAATTTTTCACACACTGACAGTCAATATTTTTATAACTGTTATATAAAAGAATGTTTCTCAAACAGGTAGTATTTTTAAGGCTGCGCCTTTGAAACACCGTTGCATTCCACGTAACAGAGGATTGGGGGCGTGGCTTTTATGGAGTATAGCTCTTATCGGCCTGAAGTAGGCTCAGTTTGTAGGGCCTACGGCAGTTGTACCAAACCCTTCATGATTTTCTTGTAACACTAGTTACAACGTAGGGAAAACAGCAGAGTGGTTGAACTTCCACCCTCGAATCCCTGTCTCTGTATCTCCAGTTTATGCTTTCATGCATGATTAATCAACGTTAAATATTTAGGTTTTGACAAAAGATAATAAATTTGGTATTAAGGAAATCATACTAAAAAGTTTAAAGACGCTAAAAGCTAAAAAGCCGGTATAAAAAACTTAAAATGTAATTACACTGACTAAAATTAGAGAAATCAGATGATAGAAAAGATATAGGAAGTCAACTTGAAGCAGGAGTAACGTAATTTGTGCTGAAACAACATACTAAAATTTTGGAAAGGTTGTTTTTTAACATTATATGGTAAAATCGGAGACATGCAACCAAGGAAAATAAATTATTTCAAGTAATACACGTAAATTCAGGGGGAGAAAACATCCTCAGAATATATTATAATTTAGTTGAAACGAGGTTTAGTAAGTCTTCCTAAGAAACATGCAGTATTTTGATCAGGATGAAACAAAGTAGAGGTTTTTTTAATCATGTTGGCAGCATTATTGTAGAACCAGGAAGTAGCAGTTTCTTTAAAAACTAATAATAAATCGAAGAAAATAGGTAGCGGCTCCAAAAGATCACAGTAGGCATTTGAGAACACGCAGAATCTTTTAAAGTATGTCCCAAAATCATCAAACAGTTATTACTGGGGTTGAAATTTTGATATTGCATCAAAATTCAGATTTTTCTGTAGAAGAACAAATAGGTCATGTTTAGTATCAAAGGAAAGAGAATTCAATCAGAAGGTGATGCAAAATTGTAAAAGTTATAAACAAATTTCGGAATCACAGGAAATCATGTTTTACAGTGTAATGGTTATAGATACAGAAAATTTCCTAAGGATCAAAATTTAAATTTACCTCCTATTCTAGCTACTAGTAAAATTTCAAAACAACAGTTTTCATACCAGTTGACCTTTGATCGCGTAGTGATACGCTGAGAAAATGGGGTTCTATGTATACGGTCCACGGGCGCTTCCTGTAGTCTTTTGGCTGGAGACCACTGGGGCAGTAACTGTGTCGGGTCGCGCTGTGCTATGCTTGGCGCGAAATGGTGGTAGTGCAGACATTTGCGGGAGCGGACTTCTTGGAATTTGGTAGTACAGTAGGACAGTTCAAGTTTATTTCAATGTGACTTTCAAATTTTACTATGGGGTTTGGTCTGGTCTGATTGCTTTTCATAACTTGCAATCTAAGAACTTGGTGAAGATTTCCGATAGCCATCGATTGTTTGGACTTTTACTATTTTCTGAGAATATAGTGAACTTTGAATTTGAACTTACTAGCATGGACTTCTTTTCACGATGTGAACCTTACCTTTTGTACCTTGGGGTTTTATCAAGCTAGGTGGTGGCCAACAGAATTTTAAAACAATCGATAATCCAATGGCTCATATGTAACACAGTTGGAGCTAAGGTGATAAACTGTTATCATAACCCTGGTGCAGGTTCATTCCTTACACCATATTCAACGGATTGGTCCCCTGTGACACTTTACTGTTCCCAAAACTGAAGAGACCAATGATAGGACAAAGATTTGCAACAATTGAGGAGATAAAGACTGCATCACTGAAAGAGCTCAAGGATATAGCAAAAAGTGATTATCCGAAGTACTTTGAGGATTGGAAAAAACACTGGCACAGGTGTATTATATATCTGAGGCGGACAACATAAATATTAATGAATAAATAAATATTTTTTGATAAAAATAAAAAGTCATCTTACTTTTTGAACAAACCTCATATATTACTCTGGTCAATAATTTTGAAGCATGTAATGTTAGACTTATGGTGTAATAGTTTTCATATCTGTTGGCTTGTTCTTTCTTCGGAAGTGTGAAGATGATACTTTTGTTAAAATCGGCTGGAATTCCTCCTGTTGCATAATGTTTTGATATTACAAGGTATACAACTTTGCTTCCGCCGTTTTTCCCTCAAAAATATGACCCTTTATTGAACAAAATGCTTACACAGATATTATTCAAAGTAATGTCCATCGCTGGCTACAACGTTTTCCCTTCTTTCGGGCAGTGAGCGAATGGCACGTCGAAAAAATTGTTCATCTTTGGAGGCGATCCACGAAACAATCCACTCTTTGACATCTTCATAAGATCTGAAGTGTTGCTCAGCCAGGTCGTGGGCCATTGATCGGAACAAGTGATAATCAGAGGGAGCAACGTCTGGAGAATACGGCGGGTGGGGTAGGACGTCGCATTTCAACGTTTCCAAGTACGTTTTGACCACTCTTGCAACGTGGAGCCTAGCATTGTCGTGCAGCAAAATCACCTTATCGTGCCTCTCGCTGTATTGCGGGCGTTTGTCTTTTAATGCTCGGCTCAAACGCATTAATTGCGTTCGGTATCGATCACCTGTGATTGTTTCACTTGGTTTTAACAGCTCATGGTACACGACGCCGAGGTGGTCCCACCAAATGCAGAGCATTCCTGTCACCATTCCTGAAGCGTTGAAACCACTCGTGACACGTTCTCTCACTAATGCAGTCCTCACCATAAGTACTGGAGAGCATTCGATGAGACTCAGCCGCAGTTTTCTTCATATTGAAACAAAAAAGCAGAGCCTCCCGCAAATGACGAGAATTCGGCTCGTACACTGACATTTTCAATCGAGAACAACGTTATGATGCACACACAAATCGACTAATGTTTGAATGAGGTTATGGTGACGAAGCTCACAGCTAACTGCCTGACGTCTGCGATATGTTTATCTCGACCGCTACTTACCACTGTAGCCAACTATTGAAAAATGGCGGAAGCAAAGTTGTACACCTTGTATGTTGAATAATATCTGGATTCCCATGCAATAAGTGTTAAAAAGTTTGCCTGAGTTGAAGCAAAAAATAGAATCATTCGATGCAAGCAAGTCAAAAAGTATCTCACAGTTTGTAGACATGGTGTGGATTTGCAATTTCGCGTTTCTAGTCAACATAACTAGCCACTTAAATAATCTGAACATTTATCTGCAAGCCAAAGACCAGTTGGTTAGGAATATGTTTGATCTTGTTGCCACATTTTAAATGAAATTTGTGCTTTGAGAACTACAGCTGGGGAAGGTGTTATTGCAAGCAGACGTGACACAGGCATCAGTGAATAAATACTGTAATGTTCCGTGAGAGCCAGAGATTGAAACATGTGTGCGTGTTTCCCCCCCCCCCCCCTTGTCGTGTGTGTGTTGGTCTCAGGGGAGGTTCTGCTAGTGTTTGGTGAACGCCAGTCCCTGAGTGTTGCCATTAAATCTGACTTATGGCATAACAGTCCCGTGACACAACTCAAGAGGAGCCTGGGCTGTTTCAGTAAACAAACAAAATAAAAAGTAAATCTGTATCCAAGAACGAAGGGTGAGGGCAAGCCAGGGAGTACAGCCAATAGGATTTTTTTTTATTTGGTATGAAAAAAGGGCAGTTTTGTTGCATGTCCCGAGCCAACCAGCAAGAAGAGCTTCCCTCCAAATACAGACGTCATCAAGAGGGGGTGGAAAGCGACGCTTCGTCTGGCAGCATGGAAGACAAGGCATTGGTTGATTGCCTGCCGTGAGAGGTAGGTCGGCAGCCCAAGCTGACCACGGGAGAGACAGCAGGGGGGCAGCCGGCCGTGACGGAGAGATGGTCAACCCGCCGACTGCACAACTTAGATTCACCTGCATGGTAACCACCATTCAGAAAAAGGAACTTTTGCACCAACGTCGTTTTACCCTAGTTATCGACCTGAGACAGACTCTCTTGCTCCACAGAAAAAGTTATGTACCCTTGTGTTTTAAAAAGAAAATTAATCTTTGTAAAATCTTGTCAAGTAAACAATTAAAATACATAAGTAAATCGTAAAGGCAGATTGTGAACCTTGTTTTCAATAGATCCCATCCAGTCGTGTAATGTGTCATTTGACTTTAGTTGTTCAATAATTCATGTTTAAGTAACAATACTTTGAGATCTGGATGTCGCTTCCCTCAGAATAGGGTACACTCCAATCTCTGGCACCTACCTGATTTTTTTATATTTAATATTATTTGGAAATGAATGACAGGTAGCAAACGGCCATAGTGAGCCCATAACTTCTTTTGACACCACTTAGTTCTGCCGAACAATGGACCAACAATTATTATTATTAATAATAATAGTAATTAATCTGGGGGGGGGTCATTTTATTATTCCTGCTTTTGAACTGTATAATTTTTTTCTTTAAATCCTTCTACAGTGTATGAAGTTAATTAGCACCTGAATAGCAACATATTGCAGCCCTAGACTACCTTATACACTGCTAATTTATGGCCACGCATCTCTCCTTCACTTCTACATGGAACTGTATTAATAATGAAAGGACACACCAATTACAAAGTAGTTATAGTTTCATCAGACAGTACTGTACAATATAACAGTTTACATCATACTGATGAATCAGTTGGTATTTGACTTTCTGGGTACTACCAACCTAAAACATACTAGAATTATTAACACAAATTCTTATGAGACCAAGGTTAGTTATATATCCAAATGTCATTCTATTTTACAACTTGAATAAAGGTTACCTATGGAATTCTTTATCTTGCAACCGTAATGTGTTATTTACTGCTTGACTGATACAAATAAAAACACTGCATGTGTAATTAGGAAGCAGCTTACGATATGCTTTAACTTCATCATCAACAACAGTTTCGAGCCACTGACCGGGTCCGCTTCATGCACAAGATCCTCCATTTCCTTCTTTCTTCCCACCACCTCTCTGTCACAACCTTGTTCGAGTCCTCTCCTCTCTTCCATACACATTCCACCATTCCTTTCAGCCACCATTCTCTTGGTATTCCTCTGGGTCGTTTACCATGCATCTTAATTTCGTGGATATTTCTTGGGATTCTCTTAACCTCCATTCTCTTTACATGTCCATACCATCTCAGTCTCGTCCTCTCTACCCCTTCCCGTAGGGTGCATCTAATCACTTCATTCCTTATCCCATCCATTCTAGTAACTCCTATTCTAATTCAAACTTCATTTCGCTTGATTGAACCCGGCTGATGTTCCACTTCTTCATTGTCCATGTTTTAACAGCATATGTCAAAATAGGCACATAGAATGTGTGATAAATTACTCTCTTGCTTCTCTGCAGCACATCTTTATTGCTTGCCTTTCTCTTTCACTTATCTCGCCATCATTTACTCCACATTTCTATAACACGCTCCCCAAGTACTTGAACCTGCTTACCTTCTTTAGTTGTTCAACTGCCATCACAATTCTCTGGGTCATCCTATTCTTCTTTCTGGTTGTTACCATGTACTCACATTTATTTACATTAATTTCAGGCCATATTCCTCCACACTGTGTCTATACATCCAACTGCCGCACTTCCTCTTCATCACTTCCCCAGATCATCAGACCATCCACATATGCCATCCCCTCCCATCCTCACTGCCACCTTCTGCATTATATTATCCATGATTACAATAAAGAGTAGTGGTGAGAGGGCACTTCCTTGTTTTAGTCCATTCTTTTGTTTCAGCCAATCTGTTCCTCCTTCCCCTATTTTCACGTAGCTCACACTTCCTTGGTACAGTTCTGCCACTCTCCTGATGGTTTCTTGTGGGAACTCCTCTGTTCTCCAAGGCCTTCCATACCTTACTCCCACGTACACAATCATATGGTTTCTCAATATCAAGAAATACCATCAGTAGATCCTTTCCATTATCATGTTTTTCCTACAGCTGTCTCATAGCAAATATCATGTCTACTGTCAATCTCCCTGATCTGAAGCCATGCTGCTCTGCCCTTAGCCCTTTTTCCACCCTGTCACATATCGTTGTTTCAATGATCTTCTCATACACTTGGCAGATCAGCATAATCCCTCTATGATTTTTAAACTCCTTCCTACTCCCTTTTTTTGAGTATCAATATAAATATTCATTTTTTTCAGTCTTCAGGAGTTGCGCCCTGATTCCATACCTTTCTCAACACACGGTATAGCCACTGCTTTGCTACTACTACTGCTGCCCTTATCATTTTCATGAACACTTCATCGATGCCTGGTGACTTCCCACCCTTCATCTTACCCAGAGCTGTTTCCACTTCTTCCCAATTTAAATCCTTCCCTTTCTCTCCTAGATGGCTGTTATTTTCCTGCTTCTCCTGAAGAACTGTATCATCCTGTGACCAATCTGGGTTCAGTAAGGCTTCAAAATGCTCCTTCCAAATTCTTTTTAGTCTTTAGGAGTTGTTTATTTCTTTACCACCTTTATCCAGCATGTTGACATTTTCTCTCCATTTTTTACCAATCCATATAGTACTTTCTTATTTCCTTTGCTATCTTCTTCCATCATGATGGTCCATTTCTCCAGCCACTTCCTCCTTTCCCCTGTTACTATTTTTTTTGGCCGCCTCCTTTTTCTTCACATATTCATCCCTTGTCTCATGTGTCCTCTGCTTGAACCATTCCCTAAAAGCCCTGTTCTTTAACCTATGGGAACATATTGGGCAGTGGTGGAATGGTGAGAAATACATGAAGTATGCAAACCAGAAATTACATTCACTGTGAAATATATATATATAATACTGGCAGAATATTAAGAATTAAATAATAATTTTATCTCGTACCTGTTTGTATAATTTTCATTTCTGATGAAGTCATGTTTGTTTTTGCTCACATTATGTCTCAAAAATTTTGTTGACAAAATAATTCTTCATTATCTGAAAATATGCTCCAATTTATGCTGTTACGTCAAACACGCATTTTAACAGACAAGAAAATGAATTTAAGTGAACCTAATTGTTAGCAAGGACATACTTTCTGAATATTTGTACAAAATAAGCTATAAAAAATATTTTTATGCTGCCAATAGTGCTGTGAAATTCTGTTGAAGAATGATAACACAGTGTATCATTACACAGATTTGTATGCCAAATAAGATCCTTTCCTTAATCTAATCACCCCCAAGTTGTGCAAATTTTTCATCATTGACATCTGTCTCCACCAATCCGCTAAAATGATCATTACCAAAATTAGTCACTATCTATATGAGAATATAATCAGAGTACTGGATAAGAAGCAATTGGATATACATTTCTACGCCAGTCAGATACTCTCCTCATATATTATAAGATTTTTAAAATAATAAAAAATTAGTGAGTATTAGCGAGCAAATGACCACAGCAGAACTGGAGGAGATACTGGAGAATAGAATGCAAGAATGAAGGTAGTAAACAAATCACATCTGCACCTATTTGTAATTTAAGATTTAATTCAACCCACATCTCAAACGTTGGTTGGATTCTCCCGAAGGAAGCATAAGAAGCCATTGTGTTGGGAAGTAGGACAGCCAGTTTCTTTTCTCAAGGAGCTCAAGTTTAACAAGGAATCCGAAGCATGGTGCATCCTGGCATAGTTCATATGAACAAAACAAAGCCCATAAAAATTCCTGGCCACAATGGGAGTGGAACCCCTTACCTTGAGTATTGTAAGTGAACGTTTCATCTATTGAGCTAGAAGTACACTACATAAATGGAATTTAATTCCAGTTAGAAAGTTATTACCAGAGGGTAACTTCAAAGAACAAGTACTGTAACTCCTTTCAACTATCAAAAATTTTACTAAGAAATGAGAAATTATAATTTATATTTATTATTGCTTCTTAGTAATAATATTACACTATTTATGTAGCATCTACCTTTAGTTAAAGACTTAAGGTTTTGTAAGAAAAAGTGAAGTAGCACAGAATGTTCAGCACAAAAACTAATTAGAAAAAACTTGCCAAAAGCTTTTTTCATAGTAATACTGTCACAAAATATTTCAAAGAGAAAGAGAAGTGGAGATGGAAATGGAAGTAGGGTAAGAGTTTAGGTGATGTTAAAACAAAATAAAAATATCCATGCCACTTTTTTTTTTTTTTTAAATATATATAACGTTAGTGTTAAACTACACATCTGTCATGACAAATATCACTATCATACCCTTCCACCAACCACACATCCACTCTCCTTGGAGCATTGCATATCCAGCAGAAAATGTAAGGATTATCATTTATTCATGTTCTCAAACTTTGGCAGTGAATCCATAATGAATTATTATATATATATGTATATATATATATATATATATAGTAAACAATGAAATCAAAGGCACCAAGTAGCGAAAACGAATTAAATTAGGATAGGGAAATGAGCCCCCACTTACCATTAGATGATGGACGTGGGGCGTGAACATACAGAAAAGACAAAAATACAACTGATAAAGAAATTTTTGGGACGAGCCCTTTGTATACATAACAAATGACAGTTGTGTGGCATAAACACATAAAATACAATAACAAAAATGACATTGAAATTTTGAATCTTAGCCTTTCATCAGCAAGAAAACGTTGGGAGTGTGGGTGTTGTAGGAGACTGCCTCACAGTATGATTGTTAAGCAAGGAACATGGTGAGAAATTCAGATAGAGGACAAGAAGAGTGGGTGGTAATTTGAAGATAACACCCGAACATTGCAAAATACCAAAACTAATAACTTGTGTGTGAAAAGAGCAGATAGCAAAATAATATAATAAAAACTATTTTTTTATTTTTTTTGCTGTCGTCAGTCTTTTGACTGGTTTGATGCAATCCTCCATCCTTTCCTATCCTGTGCTAACCTCTTCATTTCTACATACCCCTAACAGCCCACGTCCTCAATTATCTGTTTCATATATTCTAATCTCTGTCTTACTCTACAGTTCTTACCTTCGACTGTTCCCTCCACTAACAAATTAACCAATCCAGCATGTCTCAAAATATGACCTACCAGCCTGTCTCTTCTTTCTGTAAGCTTCTTCCACAAACTTCTTTTCTCACCCATCATTTCCAAAACTCGTTCATTTCTTACTTTGTCTGTCCACTTAATTTTCAGCATTCTTCTGTAGCACCACATTTCAAATGCTTCAATTTTCTTTATTTACGGTATTCCTAAAGTCCATGTTTCGCTACCATTAAGTACTGTGCTCCACACAAAGAGTTTTAAAACATTCTAATTCCTAGATCAATATTTGAAACTAAAAGGTTTCTCTTTTTCATGAAGGCTCTTTTTGCTAGTGCTATTCTGCTTTTAACATCACTCCTGCTTCGGCCATTGGTTGTAATATTACTTCCCAAGTAACAGAATTCACTTACTTCTCCTATTGCATCCGATCCTATGTTTATATTTACTCTACTAGTATTGGTATAATTTCTGCAACATTTAATCACTTTTGTCTTGCTTTGATTTATATTCAGTCCAAAATCTTCCTTCAGTATTTTATTCATGCCATTCAGTAACTTCTCAATATCCTCAGCCCTCTCTGCTAACAAGACAATGTCATCAGCAAATCGTAGCATACCGATTTTTTCTCCCTGAAAACATGCCACATGGAAATTTTTCTTTGACTTTCTTCATTGCTTCTTCTACATACAAGTTGAATATTAATGGGGATAGACCACAACCTTGTCTCACACCCTTTTTAACTGATATATGACTCTCGTGATTCTCTACTTTTATTACAGCCACTTGATTCTTATATAGTTTATAGAGTATTCTTCTATCTCGATACTTTAGACCTGACTTCTTTAAAATTTTGAACATCTTGTCCCACCTAACATTATCAAAAGCTTTTTCTAAATCAACAAATGCCATAAAAGTATCTTTGTTTTTCTTGATCCGCCCTTCAAGTATTAATCTTAAAGACAGAATTGCTTCCCTTGTACCTCGATTTTTCTTAAAACCAAACTGATCTTCACCTACTATCTCTTCTACTACCCTTTCAATCCTTCTGTATATTATTCTGGTCAGTAATTCTGAAGCATGTGATGTTAGACTAATGGTGCGATAATTCTCACATTTGTCGGCTTGGGCTTTCTTTGTAAGTGTGAAGATGATATTTTTATTAAAATCAGTTGGAATTTCTCCTGTTTCATAACTTTTTCATATCAGCTATATTTTAAGTTACAATGTAATGTTTTGTAAATTAGGGACGGTACCAGAAGTTAGGGAATACTTAAATATGTTTTTAATTTTTGCATATTAATCTGAACATTTAAATAATTTTCAATTTTTCAAATAATATTCAATTTTTCAAGTAATTTTAAATTTTTCTGATGCTATGAGTGAGAAAAAGTGCATTTTGCTTTTTTATAAAAGAGTGTGTGAGGAGCAGGAGAAGACAAACTCTCATAACTCAAAAAGGAGGGAATATTAGTTTTTTATAGTGAGATTCCAACTCGTTTACTGCTTTGCAGAAATTAGTTTAAATCTGGAAGGGCATGTAAAGTACCAAAAGCACTCCCACTAGCTATCCCCAGTAGTAAAATATTCTATAGATCGATTGTAAAGTTGCTTATGTTGGACTTAGAAATTGTCAACTTGAAGGAATTTTCCTGTAGTCTTTCCTACAGTGAGGATTCACCATAAATATCATTTTAAAGTGTATTTATCATATCGGGAAATGTTAATTTTAAGAGATATTCCAGTTTGTTCATGTTTTGAAACATGCGATTAGAAAAGTAAAAATCTAAGATTTGAAATATCTTTGAATCGAGTAAAGCTACAGCTGAACTTTTATCACCAGCTATAGTAAGCATTGTCCCCGATATTTTGGTAGTAAAATTAAATAATTTGGCAATGTTTGTCGTTGATTGTTGAGGAAGCATGTAAAAATTCTGCCAAGTTGGTCATGTGATGACTTCAATTTTAAGATTATAGAAACCCTTTTGAATGTCAAATTAAATTAAAACAGATAGAACATGACGATAGAAAGTCCCTGTAAAAATTTCAAGTTTAACTATTTAGTTCTTTTGGAGATATTAATTAAAGAAAAATTTTCTGACGTCATAGACTGAGAGAAGTCTATAAAATACCTTGCAGCAAGCACAGATTGTCTCATTCTTATGCCGGGAAGTGATCGCGCAACTCCGCGCTAGTTAGAGGAGCAAATTGTTCCATGCAGTAACGGTTTAGGCAAATTCCAACATGCCGTAGTGCTCACTAATGTTAGGGGGACTTTGTGAGTTTTTGTCTTCTCATAGAATTGTACTTAATCTGCAATCTTCAAAGAAACTGTTGTTCGATGCTTTATTCACGTGTCTGGTACCAACAATGTACGAGTGAACTATTATCAAGAATATAAGTATTTTGTTACTCTCAAACTGTGTTAAGTGACTTTATTTAAATTACCCTTCGCATTTGGGGGTTTAATACGAATGCGTGGTGACCAGGTTATTTAATATCATAGGTATCAGAAGGCTACATATGGTCATGAACTTAATTGTTCACAGTTCAGGTGAAAGTGTTGCTTAACCCCTGTGCAGCCTTGTGGCCTGACAGCTTATAGCCATTTTTCTTTTGCTATTTTGCATTTCCTACTTATTTGATTTCTAAATTGCCTGTACTACTCTCTTCCTGCTCCATCCTGAGCATTTTTGTACCTACCCATCTGATCCATCAGTTCCAAAATTTCTTCTACGATCAAAGGTTTTCGGGCAGCTTGTTCCCTAAACCCTAATGTTTCTTCACCAGCTTTCATTATTTCAGTCTTTAATGCATTCGATTTCATCCTCAGGTTGAGCTCCTTTCAGAGTTGCTTCTTAGACCTAAGTCTACCATTTCTGAAAATTTTTCTCTCGTGCTAGATTGTTTCAATTTATTCACTTCCAGTCTGTTCTGCTTTATACTGCTTCCTTATTCGCTTAAATTTCAGTCCTGCACTCCATTATTATCAAATTATGGTCAGAGTCTATGTCTGCTCCTGGGTACACTTTACAGTCTAGAACTTGATCCCTGAATCTCTTTTTGACCATGATATAATCTAGCTGATATCTGCCTGTATCCCCAGGACGTTTCCAGGTGTATATTCTTCATGCATGGTTCTTAAACAGTGTGTATGCTACTACTAGTGTATATCTTTCACAAAATTCTAGCAACCTGCTTCCTCGCTCATTTCTTTCTCCTAGACCAAAACTTCCTACAGTATTCCCCTTTTCCTTCTCCCACTATTGCATTCCAATCACCCATGATTATTAGATTTTACTCACCCTTCACATATTGGATTAATTCTTCAATTTCAGCGTATATTTGTTCTATTTCTTCGTCATCTTTCTGTGATGTTGGAATATACACTTGTACTAATGTGGTTGGTACGGGTTTAGTTTCTAACGTCATCAAAATAATCCTGTCACTAAACTGTTCATAATAACTCACCCGTTTCCCTACTTTCTTGTTCATTACAAAACCTACACCAGTGACAGCTTGTGTACTAATTATCCTGTGTTCCCCAGACCAGAAATCCTGTGCATCCTTCCATTTAATCTCACTAATCCCAACAACATCTAACTTAAGTTGTTCCAACTCGTAGAATGTTTCTATCCATTCTGATGACTCCTCCCTGAGCAGTCCCCACCCGGAGATCCGATTGGGGGACTATTTTACCTCCGGAATATTTTACCCTGGAAGAAGCCATCATGATATATGTAATTTGAGAGGATTACATGTCCTCGGGATACCCTTTGGGTCTTTAATGCAGTGGTTTCCCGTTGCCTTCTGCATCCCCATGCCGTTGATCATTTCTGATTCATCCGCCTTTAGGGGCCGTTTCCAACCCCAAGGGCAAGAGGGTGCCCTGAACAGCTCCCCGCTCTTCCGCCCTCCTTTCAGGAGGCCTGTTAGGCAAGCAGTGGGTGATTCCTTATACCGGGAATCTTTCAGTCGCCAGAGCCTTGTCCGTGCAAACAGGGTGCACCACGTGAAGGAGAGGTTGATCATTTGGTTGGAAAAGGCTAGTATAGCCTCTCCCAAACCCTTACACCCCATGTAAATATAAATATGCAAAAATAAAATAAAAATTAACACTAAGCCAAAGAATCTATGAGGATAAACATCAATTCTAGTTAGTGGTAGCTCAATTTAGGTAGTGGGGATTGGAAGTGTGGTGGGTGAACGGTTAACGTCGTGGCCTCACATTTGGGACGTCCAGGGCATCTAGATTTAGTTTTTCCATGGTTTGCTCAAATCACTCCAGGCAAATGCTGGGATACTTCCTTCAAAATACCATGGCTGAATTCCTTCCCATTCCTTTCCCCCCTCTAATGACCTCAATGAGGTGTAAAGCCATAAAAGCAAGAAAAAAAGGAAGCAAGAAGAACATGGAGAGAAGGAAAAATAATGAATGGGTATTACCTTAAATTGAGAACAGGTGGTTGCCTTGTGCCCAGTTTGTACTGGTAGGCAAGTTCCCACCTTTTGAGTTCTGAGGAAATGTTGCTATTTGGGAAGATTCTGATAGCATGGACAACTAGTGGGTATTTTGGATGCCAGGTGAATACGGTCTCTTGGTGGCCATTCATTTTAATGGCTATTTGAATGGTGGTCACACGTATGTAGGAAGCAATGGCTGTGCTTGCAGGTTAGCTTGCATATTACACGGAATGTTTCACAGTGTGGTGTGTCCTATGACTAGAAAACTTTGATAGTTTTAATAGTTTTGAGTTTTTCTCCAAAAATTTCTGTTCCAGGTTAGCATTAGAATGGGTCAGGTGGGTGCCCATGGTAGTGCCACAGGTTTGGTGGTAGATATTGCCTTCTAACAAGAAGCAATAGTTGTTGAGTATCAGGTGGTGGTTATGAAAGATGTGTTGGGGAGTATGTTGGAAGGGTACAGAAAATTTTCCATTCTGAGCCCATGGCAGTGAAGAATAAATATGAGCAGGGATGAGACATTAATCTT
Source organism: Vandiemenella viatica (assembly GCA_031002005.1). NCBI lineage: Eukaryota > Metazoa > Arthropoda > Insecta > Orthoptera > Morabidae > Vandiemenella > Vandiemenella viatica. The sequence goes on from JARYHS010011408.1 coordinate 177,096,561, forward strand.
CACCAGTATGGAGTCAGAACGAAAAGGTATGGACATAGTACAGAGACAGGAGAGGAATTGTTGTCCCCCCTTGATATGGAATGGGAAATGACGGATAATAGGTTGTTGGTATTGGTCCACCAAGTGTTCAGGCGGAGATCTACAAGCCAACGGGTAATATCGAGATCGTGATACCGCTCCAACCAATTACAGCCTCGCGTTGTAAACACTTCCCGATGGAAAGAGTATGACGTCACTATGTTTCCGTGTGTGACATGTTCAGCCCTCAATCGATTTGAGAATACACGCTAGGCCAAAGAACGTAACCAATAGTAACAATAATAAAAAAAATTACGGATTGAAAAAGTTAAAGAAAATTATTACTTGCACAATTAATATTATTAAAATATGCAAAACACTCCAAACTAATATCGTTCATTAGCATTACGTTATTAGTCACAATTCCACTGATTTGTATTTGATTCCATTCTTCTATATTTCCTCGCATGGCTCAAATTGCTATTAAAATCATTCATACGAAATAAAATATTTATAACAACAAGATTTCGTCAATAACCGTTTGTGTTTAGGTTGAAACGCAGCCTAAACCATACTAACAGTGATAGATATGATTTTGAAAAATGGTTTCAGCAATATCGTGTGTGACGGTTACGTTTCACTATGGTCGAGGCTGCATTAAGATGTAAACAGTGATAGATACGACATAGAAATTAAGTATCCGCAATAAGGTTTTCGGTGTGGTCCAGGCTGCATCAAAACCTCATTGCAAATGAGTTTATTCCTGTACTACTGGTGCATGATTTCTCGATATTAGACGTATTAGTGATGGACTACATTACGTGGAAGGCCCCGTTAGTGACATTTAAAGCTGCGAACGGAAAGTATAAATCACATTCAGCAAGGCAGTGATGTCATACTCTCTCCATCCGGAAGTGTTTACATCGCAAGGCGGTAAGTGGTTGAAATGGTATCGCTATCTAGATATAACCCGCCAACAGCAAAAGGGCTATCCTGGATTTCCAGGCTTACAGATGACAGGAAGGAAGTAAAGGGTAAGGGGACATTGATTTTGAAGAGTATTTCCAATATCAAGGGGATTCTATCATTACCGTGGCGCCACAATATGATGATTGATTCTTATAGAACTCGACAAAACAAATCGAAAATAAAGAATAATTTTTTTTGATATCTCGCTTGGTTCTCGAGATATCGTATCTCAAAATTGACGTAGTTAGGTTGAAATACGGCCTGGACCAGAAGAAAAATTTCGCTATAGCCAAATTTGATGATGAATTCTTACATAACTGGATGAGACAAATGGAAAATAAAGAATAACGTTTTATGATATCTCGCTTCGTTCTCGAGATATTGTATCTCAAAAGTGATGAGGTTATGTGAGATCCGGCCTGGACCAAAAAAATTTTTTTTTCACCAGAACCACCATATCTACATGGTGGAAATGCATTATAGGTGTTTTGTTTTCTTCCTAGCGATTATTGTTAGGTTGAAATACGGCCTGGACCAGAAGAAAAAACATCAAAAGCAGAAGGAACTATACCTATGGCTGATTTTTAACATGCTATAACTCGAAAACCAAGGGAGATATCAAAAAATTTTATTCTTTATTTTCGATTTATTTCGTCGAGTTCTGCAAGAATTCATCATCAGATTTTGGCGCCACGGTAATGATAGAACTGCCAAAATCCATAAGCCTGGCAATCTGTGACACAATATTTTGTTATTAGCTTTATATAACAATTCTCTCATGCTGTTCTCCGAATTTACCCTCACAATGTTCATTGCTAAACAGTCACTCTAGGCAATCTCCTAAAACCACCACCCTCCCTAATGGTGGCTGACGAAGGGCTAATACCCTAAAATTTCAATGTCATTTGCGTCATCACGTCTGTTTAATATATTCAAGTAGGGTAAGTGGTAGTTCATTTCCCTACCCTAATTTGTAATTTATTTTTGCTATTTGGCACCTATTATGTCATAGTGATACACACATATTCTGACACTGAATACTTTTACATTGTATCTTCAACAAACACTTTCATCTTAAATCTGAAGCCATCACAAGCAACACCATTTCAAAGCATAATTCCACTGTCAAACAAGAGGTGTGACAGTATTCTCCAACACTTGCCTGCTGCGACGACTCTCGACGAAACCATGCTTTGCACAGTGGTTGATACCCTGGTCATTTCGGCTAACTGCTCCTTGTTTCTGGACTAAACACGGCTTTGGTTTTGAAGACATGTAGCTGGATGAAGAATTAAAACAGCTATAATACTAAAAACTATTATAAATAACAAAGGATAGGGAAAATAACTTAACATTCACCAAAGTTGAAGGGCAAACAAAGATGTACACTATTTCGGTTTTTTGGTAAGTGTTATTTACAGTTGAACTCCTATACATTTTAAATAGCCGAAAGAAATTTACAATAGCAAAATATTTTCTATAGCTTAATGGTAAATATGTCCCACCATATTGAGTCAATAGTATGAAAATATCACATTTACATGGCTTTTATAAAATTTTACTCCTGGTCCAGGCTGCATTTCAATCTAACCACAAGAGTTTAGACTGATATGATCCCTGTGCTGGCAGAATAGGCAGAAAGAGTGCACAGTCTTTTTTATTTTTGGTAAACTTGTGTCAGCAGAAGAACAGGGGAAAGTTTTTTTCTGACTCAGCAAGTATAAAACCTGATAAAGTCACAAGAAATCAGCGTGAGCTCAAGACAAATACACATGGAACTCTGTGCCTGACTGACGAATCGAACTTGAAATTTATGATTGATATGACCAGATTTTTCAATTCCTAATCACAACAGAAAATCAAAACTGTAACATCGTGCACTGATACAGAAGAAAGCATGAGTTTTTTAAATTAAAACAGATTTAAAATAAATAAATAAATACTATTACTACCTCATTCTGTTTTTGTGGTATACTCGCCGTCTTCTATCGTCTGAATCATGATAATCTTCTGTATCACTACTGCTGTCCCTGTCATAAGAGTGGCGGTCTTTTGACACAGACATTTTTACTCCGAAGCAACTGTAAAAGGTCAGAGAGTAAAAACTATTGGAATTAAACAATTTAAAAGTTATAAATGGTGAACATAATGGAGATGGTTACAGATCGACGAAATCGTAATTTCAAATTCTTAATGTATTGTGAAAGTTGTGGTTCAATTATCGGACGTGGTAGTTGATACATACAGCTAAAAAATAAATAAATTATAATACAATATAATACAATGTCCAGAAACTATTAATCCATTCTACGTTAAACAGAGATTGAACTCTACCTAAACTTACAACAAGTTATCAAAATTAATTAGGTGATAGCCACTTCTCTTGAATTTTTGTGTTATTTTAGCCAAAAAAGGTGTCAACAAATCATAAAATTTAACCTCACTCCCCTTCTTTAACACATTTCTCATTAACACGGTAAGCTATAGTTTCCGGAAATGACGTATTTATCGATCGAAGTAGTTGGGTGGGTTCCATTTGACAAGTGCGCGTGGGAACTGTCAAGTGAGGAGTTGAATGAATACGTAGAATGAATGTGTTTATTTTCAAGCATTGCAAATATCACAAACATTACTTCGTTCGTGTAAATAATATTGTAATCATTCGATTTTTTAATTAGCGTTTCCTTTGTAATTTTTTTAAAAACGTTTTTTAATATAAGATTAAAAGCTCCAGTATTTTTCATTTAAGTGAAATATAACCATTCAAGTGAAAAAGCAATTATTTACACTCGGCAACTGCATTATTTTGAAAAATTGAAAACCAGAGACATTAACAACTAGAACAAATTTTCTGTCTGAGATGAGTACTGTGCAGCACAGGCTATTCCGAATCCCACATCTGATTTGACCATGAAGTATGGCTGCCTAAGGAAGTTAAGGGTTCGTAGTTTTTGTTTGCCTGAAGTTTACTGCTGTGAAAGCAATATTGTATGGTTATTTCCCAAGTCGATAGGCTGTGGGGGTCTTCTTCTCATGCGGTAATGTTATAAACAGTTGCGAGCCCTTAAGGAAGCTAAAATTATTTTGCTGAATGCCAAGAAATGAAGCATTGGCTTTTACTGTGGGTCTGAATCGTTATGTATCCTTTTGTATTTGAGGAAGCTTTCGTATTGAAAAATGGTTAACCTGGGAAGAAGGCGGCATATATACACATAAATCCGTATTATAACTGAGAGTATTTTAAAGAAATGTCATCTTTCGGTTAAACATTTTCTGACAGTATAACTAAGCAAATCGTGTAGTTCAGTATATAATTTTCTGTTTTAGAAGAAAGGAAAATATATTTAAACTGACAAGCCCAAATCAAAACTCCAACTTTTGTTCAGTCGTTAATTAAGCTCATATTCTCACGGTCTCCAAAAAAGAAACAGAAAACCAGTTTTCTGACAGCGAAGTCTCACTATCGACGACGAATTAATCCAGTATTGTATAATCGTATATTGCTGCCTTTTTCTTTGTGATTGCATCAAATATATCAGCCAATCGGAAGCATACATAATTCCCATTTAATTTCAGGGCACTTTCAACTATAATGGCTGCATCATGTTCAAATTCATCAAATAAGACTGAATGTACGAGTCCAAGTCCAACCGAACCAGTTTGCTTAGAACTTTCTGACACAATAGCAGAAGATGAAACGGCAGGACCATCAAGAGTAGTGTGTGGTGATGTGGGTTCTTCTCCAGTAACAAACGATAACCCATTAGTGATCAGAGACGAATCAGATACATGTCATATCCCCTTGATGACTGAAGAAGAAGAACAGGAGGAAGAAGATGAAGACAGAGCAGAAGAAGGGGAGGAGGAGGAAGAAGAAGAAAGGGAAATTAGTGAACATGAAGGATGTGAAGATGAAGACTGGGGAGACTTTGAGGAGGGTGAGGAAGTTGAAGCTGATGGTGAGGGTGAAACAGGTGTAGATGCTGATGTATGTTGTGTTGAAGGACAAATTGAAGATTTAGTAGATGTAGTTGAAGATGGAACTTTAGCAGGAATTGCTGTTACCAGTTCAAGTGTCGTGAACCAGAGGGTAAGTCGAAGACATTTTCTACATATTCAGTATTTTTTTAATACTGTTTCTCATTAGGCCCCATTGTTTTTAATTAGTTGAAGTTTTCATACTTTGATATAGCTGAAAGGTCAACAGTATTTTGTCAGTTGTATAATTTTTGCATAGATTTGATTGAATAGAACTAGTAATAATCATATATTTCAAAGAATAAAGGGCTTGGCAGGTTTTTGTAATATGTATGAAATTGTGTAGGCAGTCTTAATTTGGGACATACATTTTTTGTAGTGGGATGTTTGCAATACAACAAATTTAATATACTTTTGGAATGAACATTAGTTTTCAGGCATTAATTCATAATATTGTTCTTCATGGTAACATCACTTTATTAAGTTTAGGTGGCTCTGGGGGATTCTGCTCGTAGTGTTGCAATTTGATGATGGATTTGATGAGACAAATCAAAAGTAAATAATAATCTCTTAGTTCTCAAGATATTGTATCTCAAAATGGAAGTGATTAGGTTAAGGTGCAGCCTGACGAGAAAAAGAATACAGGAAAGCCACAAAAACTACATTGTGGACATGTAAAAATATGTTTTTTTTTTTCTTACTAGTAGTTGTGGTTAGGTTGAAATGCGTCGTAGACCAGAAGAAAAACGTTGCCAAAGTCACAAGCAACTATATGTACAACTGATTTTTTAGTTTCTTTAGCTCGAAAACTAACAGATAACAAATTTATTCTTTATTTCATTGAGTTGCATAAGAACCCATCATAAAATTTCAGCATCACGTTTATGATAGTGCTGCCTGGCTTTGCAACAATTTCGACTCGAGAAATAATTTTTCTTATCTTAAGTTTTTACTTATTACCCATTTATGGTATTATTTAAGGATGTTTTTACTACATCCATCAAATATATGCATAACACAATCGCTCAAAAACCACCATAACATTAAATGCTAAGAGATTGCTGTAAGTGTATTTGCATGTCTGCGACCTACAATGATATGAGAACTGGGGATTGCTGCAGTGTTGAAACACATTCACAAATAGTTTGTTGTAATTTTTAGTCTATTTATATATGTCTTTTTCCATGTTTTGACAACACAGTAATCCTCAGCTATGTTAAGCAGTGGTTATTCCCAATTCCATATGTTAAATGTACTATCCGCTTAAAGTGTCTTTGTTTCATAATAGTCTACAGTGGTATTAGTACTCTGTAAAATGAAATTCCTCAATGACCATCAACATTGATACTTATTGCATGCTTGAAAGATGCTGTAAATTGATTCCTCCTAAAGCAATTAAAAATGCTCATTTGCAGTTTTTTTGAGCAAATTTTTAAAAACGTTTATAGCTGTAATTAAAAAACGAGTAGATATATCTCAATTAAATTTGGTATTGTTCCAAGTCTATATGTGGAGTACATGTCTGCCAAATTTCATGAAAATCGGAGATGGTGAGGTTTAGTGTGTTGAGCTGACACGGAATGACTCTACTATGGTTTGGTGTAAGACCTGCTTGTTGAACTGGAAGGAGGCCTAAGATTCAAGAGCTAATTTTGTTGTATATTAACCATTCCAGGAGCTTAAAGCACACTTATCAAAGGAATTGGATTATAGTTTTAAGGACACCATGCTGGTTTCCCTGGTTACAGGATGGCTGTGATCTAAATCCATTTGATCTCTGAAGAAAGCTTTCTGGAGTTTAAAATATTTGTAAAAACCATTTCCTTACGTTTTTCATACAGGATGTTAGAAATTCTGGATGAATACCATCAAAACCAGGAGCTTTTCTATTCATTTTTATTTTTTTTCAGGGCTGCTGTTCATTCCACCTCAGTAAAAGAGCTAGAAACATATGACGACATACCAATTTGTCTTTTCACATGACTTAATTGTTATTTTATTTACTTTTCATGATCTTTATCAGACTTAAATTTTGACATATTAGCAATGCAGCTGAAAACTTGATTGGGTGTTACGGCTGATTTGGGTTGAGGTATATGGAATGCTCTTCCCAACTTCAACAGGCTCCTAGCTTTTCTGCGGAAATGCTTGAAGCTTACAAACTTGATTTCTAGCCTCAGCCAAGTTGTGAAGGAGTTCATCAGTGACATCAGATCCCCCAATCTCATGAAAACCATAGTAAGTTTTTCTTGTATATTGTTCCACCCAGGAATATATTTCCTTCTTACTCATCTGGAAATCTCTCTTTGCAGTAGCTAACACAGCTTTAACAAATGTAGAATTGTTACTGGCATCATATGAAATCCATCTTATGTCAAGATCAGCTAAAAACTTGACCAGTTGGTATCATAAAAATTCCAAATCAGTGGGGATGATAAGATAAAAGGGATCTGAAGGTCTACTTCTAGAAGAACAGGATGACTATATGGAAAAAATTTTAGGACTTTAGGAAACGTGTGTAAACTCTGGCCTTGGTCACTTGAAACTAAGCATAAGTGGGGGTTGGTGTCAAGAGTTCCATTGCAGACATGAAAGTGCTTCTTTCTTTTGGGTTGATGATTAGGTGGATGTTATGTGCATCTGACCAGTTCAAGTTTTTCACCAAAATTGGTCATTAGTTGGATATCCCCACTAATAATTATGACCGTTAAAGTCACCCACATAAACTACAGCATGTGCAAAGGTAGGAAGAACACTATCAGGCCATAGTATGGTTGAAGTTTTGTGTGTGTTCATTACAGTCACATTATTCTATCATGATGTTAAAAACAGTCATCATTTGTTGAAATTGGGTGAGCATTGGTGATGGAGTCAGGAATATAGGATGCAACAGTAATGATTCTAAGGAAAAATGAAATTGCTTTTAGGCAATATGAATAACAAATTATATAGAAAATGATTCATCACTCACCAAAATTGAAGGCTGAATGAGCGAAAACATAGATGACAAACAAAAACGAATACAATATTTTGATTTTACCATATGGCTAGTTTTCTATCACACCAATAAGGTGTAAAACCGATATATTGTATAGTTGCAGGATATACTAAGAAGAGCAGCTAGATTTGTTTGTGCAGATTATTGCAGGACCCAGTCGGTAACCGATTGGAGGGATATCGGTCAAAGAATTAGGAATGGCGCATGGAAGGCGAAAGTCGATTATAACCACAAGTTGGCACTCGATTTCATGCCTAAGGGAATCGGAAATTTTGTTTTTTTGTTGGTTAGTGTGTCAAGGATTGGAACAAATTACCAAGTGAAGTTATGAATAATTTACCAAAACCTCTTAAGGAATTAAAAAACTATACATCGGAAAAGTAAATGGGAGAGGAATTTAACACACCAATTATAAACGAAATTTAAAAAAAAAAAAAAATGTGGAAAGGGTTAATTAGATGACTAGGGTAATTTTCACTGGAGCTTTCGCTCAGTCACAATTAAAATTAATAATAATGATGTTTTTGTCATGCAATTTTTTCACTCATTGCAGCCCACAATTTTGGGGAGTGATTAGTCATTTTCCCAATCCTTTGTTAACAACATAGGAAGCAGTGTCATAAGATTGGTGAAGAGTAGCTCCCAGTAATCTATAGCCACAGTTGCTTCCTTTTGAATGTAACTGATTTATCAGATGTGTGAATTTCTTCAACACAAAATGATGTTTTCCAATGAAAATCTGGATAGGTATTCAATTTTGGATTTACTTATTCCCTCGATGTTCATTTCAAGCATTCTTAAAGTATGACAAGCGACTTTGTTGACTGCTTCTGAAAAGAGGTGGTATTAGATTTAATTTGTCTGTGTATAATTGGCCAGGAGATCCATGAAGATATGGCCGCAAGGTGCTGGCATTCAATACTAGATAGCCTAGCTCAAATATGTATGCAGCGACACCATATGCAGGAGTCAGCTTCACCCTCCTGAAATATAATATGCTAATATTACCAAAGCCTGTTCGTAAATTGTGAAATTAGGTCAGTGTAGTGTTGTATCATTGATATTCACAGTGAAGAGAAGCTTAGAGCATTCAAAATGTTCCAGTTCAAATCACACAACAAAACAATCCTTGACTGAGAGACATCAAACATAAAATAGAATCACATGCAAGCAAAATGAACACCCCTGCTATAATTAAATGTAGTTAACAAAATGTACAAATATCACACGGATACTGCTGAAGATGCTCTAAAAGTGGAGTAAAATATGAATAGTGAAAAATAAAAAGAAACATTTGACTGCATTGGCCTACTAATTTTTATGCAAATTGATTAACTTGAAATTAAGGAAATAACACAATATTTTGAGAATGACACCCTTATCTCTCTCAGTTCAGTTTTATAAGACATGCTATTTTGGTTTCTGTAACTTACCACTGGTAAGGGCAGGAGGGTCAGAAAAATGCACAAAAAAAAAACAGCTTACAGTATAATCATGTACATTACTTCTATAAGGTGCTTTTTTGTCACAAGCCATTATCTTACTTGATCACTAACCGAAATGTATGAATGAGGTGATATTTTAAAGCCTTAGGTCTCAACTTTTATCACATCATATATTAAGAAATTAATTTTTCGGCATTCAACCCTTAAAGAACAAAAGAGCAGCTTTTTGTACCACAAACCATTTATCTCCCTGGACATCTAACTGAAATCAATAAATGAAGTAGGATTATGAAGAGTAATGTCTCAGCTTTGGTGACGTCATATATTAAGAAAGTATTATATTTTTTTTGGAACTCGGCCCTTAAAGGGAAAAAGTATCAATGGTTCAGCACATTTTTGTTTCACAAGCCATTTATCTCCCTTCATATCTAACCGATATATGTAAATGAGGAATCAAATTAAAGATTTAAGTCTCCGCGCCTCCACGTAACTACTCTTGTCCGGCACCTCCAGAATCCAACCACAGCCCTGTTTCTGTCACCCAGTTCTCGCCTGGCCTCAAATCCATCAAGCAGATCCTACAACAGGGGCATGACTTCCTTCGCTCCTTTCCAGAAATGCGCACACTCTTGCCAAAAATTCTGCCAACTCTCCCCCGTACCTGTTTCAGCACACCACCTAACCTCAAAAACATCTTGGTTCACAAATACCCTCCATCTGACTCTCCTAAAACACCTTATGAATTTTTTCCGTGCAATAGGCCTCACTGCAAAACCTGCAACATGGATCCTCCCAATACTACATATTGCAACCCTGTCACAGAGGAAACCTTCCCCATCACTGGACATGCCACATGATCCACAACCCACATCATATACCAGCTAACTTGCCGCCATTGCACAAGTTCCTATATAGGCCTGACTACACAACAACTTTCGACCAGAATGAGTGGACACAGACAAACAGTCCACGCCCACAATTTATATCTGCCAATACCTGAACATGCTAACTACAATTCCAACAACTTCAATGAATGTTTCATCGTGAGAGCAATCAGAGTTTACCCCGAAACTACTGCCGCCTCAGAACTTTGGAGATGGGAACTTGCTTACCAAAATATCCTAGATACCAGACACCCACCCGGCCTCAACCACCGCTAAAATTCCTTTCTTTGATGCATCACTCAGTATTATCATTATTGTCATTTAACTAACTACATGTTTTTTTTTTTTTCTTTTTCCAAAATTTATATATCTATATTTATTTCCCCAATTTTTGTTTTCGTCTTTCCATTCTGTATCCTTTCAATATATTTCTACTTCTATCACCATCTGCGATATACATATTTATATATAACATCTTAGACCCACCACCATATTGATAATCCACTCAGTCATGTAGGATACTTCGGTGTGTGCACACCTCCCGAACCTCATGAAGAAGGTTTAAGACCGGAATATTGTGGATTTTTTGTGATCGTGATATATGTGCTTCTCCCATCGCTGCCTTCAACTTTGGTGAGTGATGAATCATTTTTCCTTTCCTTGTGATTTATATTGCCTAGAGCCGTTTCCTTTTTCCTTTGTTTAAATTAATACAGAAAGAGATGTGTAGTTTGGAGCAGCTTTACCATTATCACTGTCAGCAATTTCAGTAGAATGGATTATTTGATTTGGTGTGAAGTTTTTGAAGGTTTTAGTTTTTGCTGTTTTGTATAAATTGTGTTCTCTCTTCCATAATTTTTATGTTTGTAGGTACCTCCATCAAAATTATGCAGTAGTAGGTACAAAGAAACTTGTGATGCTGTTGGCACTTAATTTATTTTATTTTATAAATGTGATTAGTTTGCTTATTTGCCAAAAAATTGTAACATTAACCTGTTTTGATAAAGTGATTGCTTTTATCAATAATAGTTTATTGACAATACTTAATAAACTAATACAAAAAATATGGATTGTAATCCATTGGAAGACCAGTCAAGGACTTGATCGTAATATACTGGTTGTGAGCAACACACCTCAAACAATAAAGAATTTGAAAGTAAAAATTCATGGCTGGATGTTTGGAGAAATCATTTTGCTATAACCTCCATCACAATCAATAATAATAATCCTCAATTATTAAAAAATTGAAATTATTTAAGATTGGGCTATATAAAATTCCAGTTAAACCTTCCCTACTGTACAGCGAGGGCTGGACACTTCTCAAAGGTGATCAGCGTAACCTAATGACAGCTGGGATGTGATTAATGAGAAGAACAGCTAACTACACATTACGTGACAGAGATCTGATGAGATCCTTAAAGAACTCAAAGTTAAACCAGTTCTCCAAACTGTGCAAAACTACAGATCATTTACTAAGGATGAAGACGGACTGGATCCCAAGAAAAATTCTCAGATTCCATGCCAGAGGTAGGAGAAATGTAGGAAGACGACCAAGAAGATGGATTGAGATCGTAACAGGCCACCTGGATAGCAAGAAGAAGAATTTATTTAATGTGACAGTGAAAATGCTTTTACAATATTTTGGAAGAAACCTTAACCATGATTAGAGGAGGATATATATATGGCAAAGGGATTTGATATGTACACACATCGGTCTCTGTCTGTAGATATCTGATCCCATTGTTGTGTGTCCTCTAATCACGATTAAGGTTTGTAACAAAATATTGTAAAGAGTGCACAAGTTAGTACCTGTCGTTGTCCTCCTGCCTTTATGTGTGTCTGTTATTTCTTTCTTATCTTTACTTCTTTTAAATTGAAATTAATTTTCCCAATCTGTTTCAGCGTAAGCGAAAATTAGAAGTACAAAGTGGGTTTCCTTGCAAGAAACTCTACCCAGAGGATAAGACTGCATTATTGAGGTAAGTATTTTTTAAAAAAGAAAAATGAGAACATTTTGAAATTAAGAGAAGGCTTCTGTAAAGGTTTAATGGAAGCAGTGGTTCATATTCCAAGAGAAGAGTTTCTCTTGTTGGTTCATGATTATGCTATTGACTTATCGGTTAAAATAATTTAATTATTACCTTCGTAAAAATGGACAACTTGGCAAACTTAAAAGCGGAAAGAAATATTTCAAAATCTTTGAAGTATTATTTTATTCTTGTAGAACATTTTGCTATTTCTTTATTGATGTGTGTAAATGTACCATCTAAAAACTGAACATTTTTTATTAGTTGAAATATGAGATTAAACAACCTGAAGGTTGATTGCATTGACTTCCGCAGTCGCTGTCCATGTTATCTTGGTTGCCCGGGTGGAACCGCATCAATTTCAGCCATCATTCTGTGGCTTTCATCAGAGGACTACCATGCCTCGACCACTGCCAGCTATAAAATAGCTTCTGAAGCCATGTTTGTATTGATGTCATAGGAGTTTCTGCCGCCAGCATGGCCTTTCTGATGGGGGATTGCGTCCCGCATTTTTCTGAGCAGGCATGACCGTGTTTGGTCAAGCTGAAACCCACTGTCTGAATTCATATCATCAGGTCTTTTTTTAATTTCCAACGCTTCTGACACGTCTGGACCACCATCTGCTTTCCTGAACCAGCACACCAGTCTCATTGAATAAAATAGCATGTCCACTGTTAACTGAATGCTGTGCTACATCAGATTTGCCGACATCTTTATTTTTAAAATGTTTAATTTGTTCTTGTAGCCTTTCCTTGATAGTGCTCCCTGTCTGCCCTATAATTACCTGGCCACAACAACAGGGTATTTGGTATACAAGTGGTGTCTGTAATTTTTCCCTTTTGTCTTTTACTCTTACAAGCAGATCAGAAATCTGTTGCTCTATATACCGGGGAGATATGTATATATTGAAATTAGGATAGGATAAAAAACCACCGCTTACCAAAGAAGGGGATTCCTGCGGTGTTGGTACACGAAAAAAACACGAACACACAAAGAAAAGAATTTTCGAGCATGGCTCTTCCTCAGTAAAAGTGAGATGGCTGCACGCAAGCGGCCGGCAGCCAATAAATATATATATGTAGTTAGAATAATAGGAGCTAGTTAGCGAATGGATTTACAAAAAAAGGGATTGCAAAATGAACCACCACTTACCTTGGATGATGGTATCATGGGGTGAACACACAAACACAAACACAGGAAAAACAATTAATACTTCGGGACTTGGCCCTTCGTCAACAGGAGACCATCACGTAGGGAGGGTGGTGCAAGATACGGTCTCACAGAATGCCCGTTAGTCAGGAACGTGGTGGGGGCAAATTCAAACAGAGGACAGGACAGAGAGAGGGGGACAGTTAATTGGATCTAGTACACGAGCAATTCAAAATGTTGCAAAAAGTGCAGAATAATACATTAAAATGTACTTAACATAAATTTGATAAAGTAAAAGTAAATAAGAAAACAGAATAACCGAAAATTAAAAAATAAAAATAATAATGAGAAAAGAGAATCTATGCACATAAACATCACCTCTGGTATGTGATGGCTCAATATAGACAGTGGGCATTCTTCCACTACAGTAAGCAGCTGACACACTGTTCTAATAACTCAGTCATGATCTATGAACACCAGAGAACTGCAGACATCTTTGTTAACCAACATGAATATGCCTCCACCAATTGCTCCCTCTGCAATATACTCTGTAAACAAACAGGAAACCCTCATTGTTTAGTGCTCCTTTTAACCATGACTCTACCCCTATTAAAATTAAAACCATTTGTACCAAAGTTCTAGTCAAGTGGTCTGCAATGATATAATGTATTGTGTAATTGTCTCTTTTTGTTATTATAGATCTCCAGCCTCCAAGATAGGTTGCTCTTTATGTCTCAGTATGATTTAATATTACCATTAAAGCATTTTCCTTTCCATTGTCATTAATGCTCTTAGACTTTTATATACTTTGATATTCAATTTTACCTATAACCAAGGATTTCACATTGCCATGCATAATAATGTAATTTTTTTGCCGTAAATGTTTCATGAAATGGGAATAACCTTACTTATGTATGAGTGTAGATAGTAGTGTTGGTTATGCTCTGCAGTGAAACAATTTTTTTTTATCCACAAACTGGTTCTCACAGCTGTTCATAAAACATTTGCTAAACACCAAAGAAAAATAACTTCACTGAATTTTGAATGCTGTTGACTGCCAAGTAGCAATTCTTGAAATTGTGCTAAGTACTTTGACATCATAATAAATTTTGGAGTCTTGCCTTTGTAGTGAATTTTAAGAGCCCAAAGCACATACCTGTCATTCAATCCTGTGTGTTGTGCATTGTCTCTAGTCCTTCTAAAATCATAGTTTTTTAAATAACTCCTGAGATTATAAAATAAGTTGATTTGGCTATGTAATTTTAGAATTGCAACCTACACTTAGACATGAAGAAAGATTGTGTTTAGAAATTTACAGAAATCAGATTTCTGTACAGTGAGAATTGAAAATTAATACCTCCTACTCTTCTAGCTCAAAGAAGAAAATCTCAGAGGGCTGCATTACGTTAGAAAAAGTAAAAGTACAGAGGAGTGTTATTCCATCAAAAGATAACCCTCCTCCAGAAATGACTGAATGGCTCTATCAGTTTCAGGTGAGTAACTAAAATCATGTCCCATTATTAAACTGATGCAGTTTGGCAGATTAACAGAGAATCTGTTATTACAGAGGTGGTCCAATGCAGAGCGGCTTCTAGCGATAGACCAATTGATAGAAAAATGTGAACCAACACAAGTGAGGCACATGATGCAGGTTATTGAGCCACAGTTTCAGCGGGACTTCATTTCATTGCTTCCCAAGGAAGTGAGTTGTGAATTTGTTACTTTTAGTTGTAAATTTTTAAATCTAGAGTTTCAAATCATATCAAGTTTGATAAACAGTATAACAGTTTTCTTACTTGCATGTGTTGGGGGGGGGGCGAAAGGAATAATTGCTAATTTTTAAATTTGATTTTTATTGGAGTATAGTTTGACAGATTCTCATGGGGTATGCATATCATATGTGTGAAACAATCCAATGACTGTTGCAGTTCATGTTCTTAGATATGCCAGCTTTTGGATTTGAGTATTAAAAAAAAAACTGGTGGGAGGTTCTTAGGTTTTGCACTTCAAAGTAGCTCATGTTATGTTCAACATGAATTACACATAAACCAGGAGTGTAGTTTAATAATAAATATCCAGAAATGAATGTTGCAGTTTTAATCACCACTTGATCTTATTATTGACTGATGTTTGAACATTTAGTAATACAAAAATTTATGGAATTTGATATTGGTAGTCTGAATACACACAAATTAATATGAAAACCATAATAATTAGAAACTTTTATCTTGAATTTCTTTCAATTTTTTTCTTTCGTTTTTAAAGGTGTACATGGTTGCTGCAATATCTGTCTCAGTGTTAGCTACAAGGTTGGCTCTGAGTTGTATTGAAGCCCTACAGCTTCCTTTTGTAAAGGTCCTCCAAAACACTCGTGTCACTTTAAACTTTGCTATTTTTATTATTTTAACCAGCATCCCATTAAAGGTTGCTAATGCACTTTTAATGGTGAATTAGTGAGATAACTATAACAATGACAGAGTGTGGTGGGTGAGCGGTTAACACACTGGCCTTGCATTTGGGAGGACAGCTGTTCGAATACCCTTCTGGGTGTCCAGATTTTGGTTTTCTATGGTTTCCCCAATCACTCCAGGCGAATGCCAGGATGCTTCCTTCAAAAGGCCTTGGCCAAAAACCTTTCTGTTCCTTGGCCCCATCCTATCGTGCCTCTAATGACCTTGACATCGACAAGGCATAAGTAAAAAAACTAATTGTAATAGTGACTGCAAACAGAATTTTTCTTTCACAGCTTGCTCTGTATGTTCTCTCATTTCTTGAACCACGTGACCTCCTTCGGGCAGCGCAAACATGCCGTAGTTGGCGTTTTCTGGCAGAAGACAACTTGCTGTGGAGAGAGAAGTGCCGAGAGGCTGGTATTGAAGAAGTACGAGAAACTTTCAATAGAAGGCGACACCGCATCAATCCTGTTGCCTCACCATGGAAGGTATATTGCTATCAAATAAATTGTATGCTAGAAAGGATTAATCCAATTACATTTTGAATTTCTTGGAACTTGGATTTTTTTTTTTACTGTTAATTTTATTGAAACTGATTTTTGATAGTGGTAGGCTTCTACAGCCATATTTGTTAATAATTTGATGTTTATGGCTAATGCCACATACATCTTTCTTGCCTTGGCATACTACAGCCTTCTTAAGAGTAACACTGTGTTTACATGTTTATTAGAAATGTGCACAAAAGGTCTTGGGGTGTTCGACCTATGTCCTTCCATAGAAGCTTGCACGGTGATTGTTGATAGCGCTGGTATTTTGCTTGTAATTAAGGATAGTCATTTGGAGAACACAAGTCACTTCAGGCAAAATAACTACATATCTGCCATAGCTTGCCATGTGTCAATATCTGATACAGCATTAAATTCGATTACATGAAGTTACTACGGAGGGAATATTGATGGTGGCATTGGTTATTGCAGTTAATAATATCTTTAAGAAAAGATCAGACTAACATACTTGGCATGCTTTGCTGTGAAACAATGAATAATGGCATAATGAAATGGCTTATGACGCCGAGTAAATACACGTGTGGCATTTGCACGAATATAATAATAGAAAATGTGTCCAGCATTCTTTGTTCCGAGTGTAATAGTTGGATACACCAGAAATGTTCAGGTATTGATAGTAAAGATTTTTAAAAAGACAGTGGTTGAAATAAAAAAATATAACCTGTGACATGTGCAAAAATGAGGTTAGTGTTGTGGTCTCGTGATATTCTGGAAAACGATGATAGCAGTGATCCTGTTATACCTAAATTGTAGTGTGTTTCGAATAAATATTTTACTCCTTCGAAAAACAATATTGAAAATGCATTGAATATTAAATGTGAACTAGAGAATATCTCTCAACAGTAATTGAGCACATCTGAACAATGTCCTTTGTTTGAAAAACGAATCAGTGCTGTTGAATTAAAGTTAAAGATGTTCTATTATAGTACTTCTGACGTTGACAATATTTCAGAAACATTTGAAAGGAAAAAATGCAAGAAAATATTTTTGCTTTCAATGTTCCCGAGTCGAAGAAGCAGGTTATCACACATTGATCAGATGATTGTGCATCTGTTTCTAATTTGCTGCCACCTGATATTCCTTCGACCATGGCATGGAACGGTGCCACTGAGTAATGGTATTCAGGTTAGCAATCTGTTCACATTGTTCAAGAGCATATACAGTGAACCTTTAGATCATCCACCTGCTCCTACTGTTTGTGAGAATAGCAGTAAATATCCAGAGGCAGACATTTTGATGTATTTCGTCAACTCGCAAGACTGAATATTAACAAAAGTGCTGGGCCTGACCGGATACCCAACATTCTATTGAGAACTGTGCAATTGGACTTAGTGTCCCTATCACTCATATTTTCAAAAAGTCTCTTGAAACAGGAAATTCTCTCTCAACATGGAAACTATCATAACTTAGTCCTATACATGAATCAGGTGATAAATCTGATGTCGGCAATTACAGACCAATCAATTGTTACTTGCCAAACTTTTGGAGAAACTCATCCTACCACAGCTTGCTTTTGCATTTAATAGTATTGTAACATTAAAACAGCATAGCTTCTTTCGCGGAAGATCTATCTCAACTAATCTCTGCCTCTGAATTTACTTTATACTTAATGCACTGAATAAAGTATCAGAAAAGTGTTATAAATTTGTGAAACAAATTGTAAACAATCAGCATCCAAGCAAAATTTTGGATAAACTTTATTTTGGAATATTTGTGAACCATTAATTAAAGGTGAAGTGAGACTTTTTGCGCCTTCAGCATCTGCAGCAGTTTTAGAATGTTTGTGTAAAAATTATTTAACACAACATAAAATGAAAAAGTACTTTATTTCTTCTAAGATAGCTTTGTCAATGGTGCCAGCATGGTGGCTATGAACTGTAAATATAACAACACACTATTAGTATAAACTTTGTGTTTTTTCTAGCAGATTTATTCTGTAGTACAATTAGCAGAATATTACACGTTTTTCCATTAACATGACAAAGCATTGTAACGTGACTCGATCAATCAATTAACCAAAATTAAATATTGCAATGTCGCATGATTTCCTGATGACGGGAATATATAACTACTAATGTTGTGGGAGCTGTAAGTAGTGTCAGAACATGGTTAATTGCTATAGTGTGACAACTGCCATAACATTTTAGGACCTCTTGATTATTTTTTTTACTGGATAAAGCCATTGATTTTATGGCTGCCTTTTATTAACAATTCATACCTTATCCTGCAGCTTTTTGGTTTGTTTGATTGATATTAAATTGTTGAACAGTAGAAAAGTGGAGCTCTTACTAGATCTAGGGGGTATTGTACATTGTTTCAATATCAGTGATAATGTAGATTTGCAGCCGAAAGCTTAGTTTATCAAATAAACAATCAAAAATACCCCAAAAATCTAATAATCATTAACAAAGATATCCACAGAAGCTTGAGAAATCTTTTATTGTTTTAATGCAGAAACTTTTTGATATCATATCCTGAACTACTACTCACTTTCAACAGTTCTTTTCTATTTTTCAGATGTAAGTTGTTAATTTGATTCTAGTATTGAATTTTGATTAACTTCTTTCCAGGCTGCCTTTATGCGCCAGCATACAATAGAAATGAATTGGAGGATAAAACCAATTCGACCACCTAAAGTCCTCAAAGGCCATGATGACCATGTTATCACGTGTCTACAGTTCTCAGGGAATCGAATAGTAAGTGGCTCGGATGACAACACATTAAAAGTGTGGTCTGCCACAACAGGCAAGGTGAGGTTAATTTATTAAATGCTAAGCATAATTGTTTTAGCTTGGTGTATTTTCTTTGTTTAATGAGGGATGTTAGTAATTATATGCCCATTAGTTGGGTGACGAAGTATGTGGGCCCTGTGTTATGGTGACAGTTGAAGTATATCTATTGTTAAACGATAATTTATTGTTAAGTGATTATGGAAATAATATTTTACCTTAGCCCCACATTCTTGGCTTCCATTGTGTACGTCCAGTTATGATGTGATTTGGGTTAATTTTTTTATTTCATTTAATTGCAATGGAGCACAGGCTCCGGTGGCAATTTTCCTACACACCTATCTTCCCCCTATCCTGCACCCACCTACAATTGCCCTCTTCAAATTTTATCTTTAAATTCTTTCAAAGTTTTCGGTAACTATTCATCATTTCTCTTGGTAACTCATTCCAATCCCTGACACCCTTACCTAAAAACGAGAATCTTCCCACACCCTTGTGCCTGAAATCGAGTGCCAGCTTGTGGTCATTGTCATCTTTTCCCTTCCATGCACTACTTTTCATACCTATTGCAATATCTTTCCATGCCTCATCGCCAGTATATGCCCTGTACACTCCCATGACCCTCCTCATCCTCCTCCTGTCTTGCAATGAATCCCATTCCAGCTCCTTTATCATATCCGTCACTGATTGCATTCTGCAATAATTTCCAGAAACAAATCTAGCAGCCCTTCTTTGCACCCTCTCCAACTCCTGTATTTGATACGTAAAATGAGGATCCCATACTACACTACCATATTCGAGCAATGGTCTGACCAAAGTTTTGTAACCCAATTCCTTTACTTCTCCCGTACATCCCCTCATCACTCTCTCCAACAAGTGCAGAACTTTGAAAACTTTTCCTACCACCTGTCCAATGTGTCCAGCCCAGGTAAGCTTGTTATCAAATGTAATGCCAAGATATTTACATTTCAAGTCTTCAGCAAGCAATTCTTCCCCCAACTTATATTGATAATTAACCTTTTGTTTTTTATTTGTGTATCTAATAAGCTGACTCTTCTTTGCATTTATCTTCATCCCATGTTTACCAACCCAACTAGATATCCTGTCCAGATCACCCTGCAACTGTTTACAATCCTCTGTCGTTTTCTTTTATATAGCATTGTGTCATCTGCAAACAATCTAATTTCAAATAGTAAACAATCAGCACAGTTATTCATTAGAATAATGAATAGCAATGGTCCCAATACGCTACCCTGCGGCACTCCCATTTTTACTTCCACTTCGTTTGATACTACATTTCCTACCCTAACTTTCTGTTTTCTACCTTTTAAAAATTCTTCTACCCAGCAAATCACTTTCTCATCCACACCAATAGTTTTTACCTTATTTACTACCATTTTATGGCTCACTCTGTCAAACGCCTTTGACAGATCTAGTGCTACACTATCAATTTGGCCTCCCTTGTCCATTTCATCTGAAATATCTTGCATATATCCCAGCAACTGAATATCCTTGCCTGAACCCATGTTGCCTGCTTGAAAACCACTTACGTTCCTTACATATATTTCTGATGTGGTTGCATATCAACCTATGTACATCTGAATGTAGTTATACATAAAGGAAAGGATGATCAATGTTACCATATTAGAATTGAAACACAAATTTACAATCAAATATTAACATCTTTATTTTTTGTTCAATAAGATCAAAGCAATGAACTTTAATTTTTGAGTATCTGACCAAATTCACAATAATACAAAGAAAGAGACATGATTTGAACCTACTTGTTACAACTCGTTAGTATTTCTTATTGGTGTAGCTCAGCAGGGAATTTCTTACAGGCATTTAAGAAAGGGCTTTGCCCAAATTAAGTTCCTTTACTGTTTATCAACGGGAACAATCAGCGGAGTCATGTTTCAGTGGCTCTTTGTCATTGCATTAATGTGTTAAACACTCAAGGGTACTGGACAGCTGATGAGGCAAAAATTGTGATAGTCCAGCCAGGCACCACGTTCTGTCCAGATTGTGAGTTGTCATTGGATATGGGCAGCAGCCAGCACTAATATAGTGTTGGTGAACTACAAGCCCAGACCAACCGTACAGCTCGAAGTCAAAACCATATGTGCTCACTTGTTGTAGTCTCATCTTTAGGAAGACACCAGCTCCCTTTTTCTCTATTATCACTGTACAGTCACTTGATCTTGCAGATGAACTCTCCATCCAGTAGGCAGAAATTGTTGAATTTTGGTGTTATTTCAAGCCTCGGGTTTCTCAGTTACTAGTGATTTACTCTTATGTTCACGAAGGATTTTCAGTCACACAACTTGTATTCCCACTCTTCCTATATGTCAATGTATTTTTCCACTGTTTCGCAAAAAATATACGAGCTATCGGTGAGTGACAAAATAATCATATTTACTGTCTCCTATTTGAATTCTTTCATTCAAAATTTCACCACTGCCTTTCTCAACTGAGTAGCATGGGGATTTCTTCCCTTCACCCTTGGAACTTGGAGGTAATTGTTTGCTGACATTCTAGTTAGGTATCCTTGCCACCAAGTTTCCCCATCTGCTCAATATCCAGTGTCCTATTGCATGACCGTCAGCTCCTCTGCAAAAGTTGTGTGTGTGCCATTTAATTATTATGCTCACTCGTGTAACAGTAAAAGCTACAGAATAAATAGAAATGCAACTTAAGCATTCATTTATTAATACTGTGTTGCTTAAGCTGTAAGATGAAATACTTCTGAAAATAAAAGTGCGAAGATGGTGCAGCATTTAACTATGCAATACTGGGTTAGGGATTTTACTGACATGAGACATACTTTAATGCTTCTTATTAAATTGATGTCAGACATTTGTAAGGCTCAAGAACATATTTTGGGTTACAGCTCTCTCTCTCTCCCCCCCCCCCCCTCCCTCTCTCTCTCTCTCTCTCTCTCTCTCTCAAACACAAAACATTGGACTCAATACACCTTCTGGTTTTTGTTGGGATGATTCCAGGATGAACTGTCTGATACTCTAGACTTAGGATGATTGTAAACCATGACCACTTTCCTGTATGTGGATGTGACTCTTCCCTGCCCACTCCAGGTTTCAGTTTTTCATGGTATCTTGACATCACTCCAGGCAAATGCATTGATAATTCCTTCAAAGAGCCAAATTCCTTCTTATTTTTTGTCCTCAATCTTTTATTACCTCTTATGACATCAACACAGATCTCTGCTTCAAAAACTGAAGTCCTACCTGGCCATCAAAATTTGGTTTTTCATGGTTTCTTAAAATCACTAAGTTAATGCTGGGAGGATTACTTAAAAAATTCGTGGTTGAATTCCTATTCCTTGCTATCCCCGTTCTTTCCTAATGAGTAAAGTCATAAGCAAAGGGAAAAAGAAATGCATCTCTGTTCACATCCGATCAATCAACTTACAACAGTACTTCAGTAGCCGTCATTAAAATCACACCAAACACATTCTTCCTTATAGAATAGGTATTGATGATAGCTGCATAATTAATTGACATCTCTTCCTGAACTCACATGTGCACACCACGTTCTGCTGACAAAAGGTTTACGCCAAACATTTTCTTTTATTGTGTTCTTAATCTCAAGTTATCATTCTTGGCACAAATAATTTTTGTGTGTTCTTATTTCCTGTTAAATTCAACTTTAATTTTTTCTCCAATAGACCAATTCAGAACTTAAAATATTCACTAAAAATATTTTAGATCCATAACTTGTGAAACATACCTAATCACTGACCATGTCACATGTAGCATATATACTAACTCACCTGTCTCCATTACCCATTTCTTATGTTTGCCTACTATTAGTCAGTTGTCCATTACAATGAATTGTCACAGGAAGATGGTTTGCATATTTCAGTTTGTTTCGTTTGTATGTTCCAGTTAGTCCTACTTTCCATTTTCACAGCATTTGTGGTCTTTATATCAGTTTTTTCTGAGATTTTTAGGTTATGCAGTTTTTCATAAGTGATGGATTTCTGGCCTGTTAATGTAACCCTCAGATTTGAGATGTTGGTTTTTTGTAGGAAGTTTTCTCCCTTTGTCAATTTGTTCATTACAGTGCCAAAACATCTCATACATCATGTCCTGTTGCTTATGTAACACACCCATTGCATGCCATGCATTGGGTAGAGATCCCAGTGTAAATGTGATACTAGGATTTGTCAGTATATACATTATATCAATGCAGTTAGGGGCTTTTCTCAGAGATTTTTTGTAATTGTAGCATCATCTTTAAACCACAGAGATCCCATGTAATGAAGGTATATAGTATATAACCGTAATTCAATAATCTCTCCATCGTGACCAACCTTCTATCTTCAGATTCTTCATCATCATTCGTGCAACCTCCTACAAATTAACATCCCTCCCTTGAGTTATGTAACACTACCTAAATCTGTGCCCTAAACTTGAGCTCCATACCAAAGCCATGTAGCCTAACCTTTTCCTACTACCTGACCAATGTGTCCTGCCCAGTTATGCTTGTTATCAAATGTAATGTCTAGGTATTTAGATTTCAAGTCTTCAACAAAACAGTCCTTTCCCCACCTTATAATCATAACCAACCTTTAGTTTGTGTATCAAATAAACTGACTCTTCTTTGCATTTCTCTTCATCCCACGTTCACCAACCCAACTAGATATCCTGTCCAGAATACGCTGCAGTTGTTTACAGTCCTCTACAGTTTGGATCCTATATCACCTGCAAACAAACTAATTTCCGATAGTAAACAATCAACACAATTGTTCATTAGAATAATGACTAGGAATGGTCTCAATATGCTAACCTGTGGCACTCCCATTTTCACTTCAAATTCTTTTGATACTGCAATTCCTACACTAGCTTTCTGTTTTCTGCCTTTTAAAAATTCTTCTACTCGTCAAATCAATTTCTCATCCACTCCAACAGTTTTTACCTTATTTACTACCATTTTAGGGTCTCACACTGTCAAAAGCCTTTGATAGCTCTAGTGCTACACTATAAATTTGGCCTCCCTTGTCCATTTCATTCAAAATATCTTGTGTATATCCCACAAACTGAGATTCACATGAATATCATTGCCTAAAGCCATGTTGCCTACTTCAAAACCTCTTAAGCTCCTCACATATATTTCTGATGTGGTTGATATCAATCTTTCCATTAATTTATCTGATTGGCCTGTAATTTTCGACTATTTCTCACCCCTCCTCTATGTACCGGCACTACTATCGCATTTTTTCCAGTCCTGTGGTAAGCAACAAGTATCCAGATTCAATTTAAATAATATTTCAAGATAAGGTACAATGTAACATCTGGCTATCTTTGTTATCTGTAGTAATATTATCTACACCAGCCCCTTTGTTTTTTCAGCTTTTTTGTTTCCTTCATGATTTCCTCAGGATGAATTTCAAATTTTTTGATCTGTTCGTTTCTAATTGTGTTGTTAAACTCGTTTTGTCAAACGCTCCCCTTTGTTATTCATTGTCCCTAATGCTCTCATTAAACCAGTTATTTAAAATCTCTGCCTTTTTCAAATCCTCAGTAACTTCTTCTCCATCCTTATCTATAAGTGTCTTAACACCCTCCCTTCCTCTGTTTTCTAACACAGCCATAGAAATTTCTAGATGCATCAGTCAATGGTCCCCCTGCACTGACAATACTTTTAATAAACCTATCTTTAGCCATCTTCTTAGCTATTATTAAGTCCTTGCTTAGTTGTTTCAAATATTCCCTACTACCCTGCTGCCCTTAACTCTGTTATGTTCTCTTCTTACCAATTTTTTTAACCTCCTCACCTCCTTATTATAGTTCACAGGTTCTCTACTTCCTTTATTTTTTGTTTTGGAATAAATTTTTCTTCCCCCTTTATTATCTCCTTGAACTCTTCCCACCTTGATTCTACTGTACTTGGGGCCTTCCTTCCATTTGCGGAAACATTTTCTGAAATATCTCTTCAAATTCGAAATTTGTGCTTTTTTTATAATTGTACCTATTTTTCCCTTCAATTTTGGCTGCTGGTTTACTGAATTCTCCATAACTGCTTCATGATCACTTTTTCCTTTGGTTACTTGACACCCCACAAGATTATCATCTGCCTTTATTAGAAATACATCCAAAATATTTTGTCCCCTAGTGTTTTGCTCTACCACTTGTATAAATCCTCCTTCCCTAATTAGGGTATTTGCCAATCCCTTTTCCCTTGTGTTATTAATCTTATTTCCTACCCAGTTTACACCTGGTAAATTTAAATCCCCACCAATAGTGACCATTCTATTCTCACCTCTGAAATCTGTGTACGAATTTAATTTCTCCCCATGAGCCTTATCTTCATCTCTCATTCTTCCACTGCAGTAAGCAGCCAACACCCTGATTTTTTTTCTTTTTTACTCCAGAAATCTACCCCAAGTAACTCGTCATGATCCATGAATACCTGTGCACTGTGGTAGTTTTTGTTAACTAGTATGAAAACTCCTCCACCAATCGCTCCTCTATCTCTGCGGTACACTCTGTAACCATCGGGAAAAACCTCACTCTCTAGTACTTCTTCTTTTAACCAACTCTCTACCCCAATTATTACTTGTGGTTCGTACATTTCTAAGTTTTCAAATTCAATTATGTTGTTCATTATACTTCTACAGCAGTAACACCTTTATTACTGACTTTATATTTTCATCATTAACCCCCTCCTTCCCAGTTTTACACCAATCAGTTATTGTTTCAGCAACTTCATCTGTTTCTTTAACATCTGTGATTTTTTCCCATCGTGGATCTACAATCAGTATCACTTTGATCATCTATTTCCATCCCTTCACCAGCAACCCCTATCCTAGAAAAGGCACAGTCCTGACCCCATCATCACTGGAAATGGGGCCCCTTACTGCTTTAGTTAACAACTGAGACAGTACCCCCCTGCCCGTTCTATTTAGGTGTAGGCCACGCCTAGTGAAACCCCTCCTACTAATGGTGTTCACAGGCACAACCCCCAAGACGGAACTAATTCCTTTCCACATTTCCACATTTACCCGCCTCGCAGCATAGTTCAATTGTGGCTGTTCATGGCAACTTAGGAACTGCACGAGTTTCACCCTGGTATGCTGCGCTTCCTTCACTACCTTCCTCAGGTCACTCTCTATAATATAACTCACGTTTCTATCAATACTATTCCCCGCACATCCCACCATCACTACTCTACTGTCCTTAGTGAAACATTTATGCATATCAGTCATTTATCAAATCCAACATCCCATATAAGCTCTACAGTTGCAACTCGAGATATCTTAAATTCCAACCCCACTCTTAATTTTAAATTTTATGACTTAGTTGTTGGTATTGATTCTTATCCTGCCAGTAACCTATCACTCTGAATCTGTCAATTGGCTTCCTTATCGTTTACTGTCTGTGCAATGGTTTAATATATTCTTTTCCTAAATTAAGTTTGTAATCAAATTGATACAATATACACATAGCATATACACCTATTTATGCGACTATTCGACTATTAATAGCATCACCAGTTCACTATAAATGTAAATAAAGTGAGTGTTCAAGTAAACTAAATGTGCTGACTTCAGTATGTAGCCTGTGAAATATTAGCCCAGATCTTAAAGCATGTGTTAAATGCAGATCATCTGTGTCAGATGTGTATTAATTTTTGCTGTTAAAATGATTTTCAGTGTAATAAAGTGTAAATTCTTTCTGCACCATAAAATTAATAATTTTATTGGAAAATTATAGATGAATAATTTGTTGTTTCTGAGTGTCACGGTATTTTTATGCTTTGATAACTACTGGGCTTTGATATAATGATAGCATTAAAAATTTGCGGTTGGTATCTTGAGATGTGCTATATTTCTGTTGTGTATGATATTGTCAAATACAAGAACTTTTTACACAAATATTACAGATAAATCAAAATTTTAAGTTCTCTGTTCAGAAAAAAATTGTTAATCAGTTGTAAAATGTTACTATTAACATTCTCACTATTTAAAACCTGGAAATATTCACTGGATTTGTCAAAATCTTGTACTATTTGAATACCAGGTTTTCAATAATAGTATCATATGAGAGCCATCCAATAAGTTCATTGCCTGACATTGATGCACATGAATAAAATGGCAATTTGTAGTCTATTTTTCTATTTTGAACATTTCATGTTTTTGTCTAATGACGCTTTTGTGCCATTCCTTAAAAAGATTTCTTAAGGTTGTTAAAAAGAAGTATCAGAACATGCAACATAATTGTAATTGAAATTGGTGCGTGTAAGTTTTGGAAATACATGTTAAGTTGGAAGGCGTCGGGTTGGATGAATAGGGGATTTATGGTATTAACTGAATCCTACACTCAATAGTCACTGCCACGGAGCATTGCTGTGTTGAAATAGCATGTTTCAAACATTTTCCCAATTTTTTTTTATTGACAGCTGCCTACAGTAAGTTCATAAGTTTAGTAAGTTATACTTGCATGATGGTTTTACCCTTTTATGGGAATTGTAGGAGCAGTACACTCTCCCCCCCCCCCCTTAAAAATATCATCTTGGTCTTCTTTAAAGGGGGTATCAAATGTTGCTTTGAATCTGATAAAGTGATGGACTCTGGTCATATTGATAGCCACTAATTACTCAACAAAATCAAGTTGATTGGTTTTAAAGAGGGTTAGACTTTTTACAAACACTGCCTTCTCAGTGCTCAGTGCTTTAGTACCAAATGGGCAGAAACATTTTTCACCTTCAAATACTCAATCAGAATTTTACCTGCTGCAGATCATGGAATGTTAAACTGTTAACTCTGTTATTTTATGTGAGCATTACCATCAATTGAGCTAGTATTCTAAAATTGTCTGAATGGTTATGTCACACACGTTAAATCTTAATTTCTCCTTTATTATAAAAGTATTTTGAACTCTTTTTGATACTTCTCTGATTTTATTCCCGAGTTTCAGTTGCTTGTTCTTTGCATTCCAGACTAATATAATTTTTCATTTTGACTGTTTCCTGTTTCATTTGCTCATTGAGTTTCTATTCATCTGTTTGTCTTTATTTCATAACCATTACTTACTCCTTTTTTACAAAAATATATGATGTGCCATATGTGACGTTAAATCAGTCTTTTTATACCATATCTTTGTATTAATGTTTAAATGTGGAAGTTCAACCATTTGTTTTTCAGTTATGAATGTAGAGATGTACAGGTTAGAAAGTTTTGAGTGAATCTGTTTGTTGGAATTGTCCTATTTGAAGAACCTAGAGAAGTTATAGAAGTTAAACTTTGATTTAAGGAACCAAATTAGTCAGAAAATTATATAGATTTAGCCTTCTTAATCAGCGTATTTGTACCTTGTAATAATTGAAGTCTCACAATTTTTTATTGTGAAGATAATTCATGATATTTAACAATAATGTGGAAAATTTGTTGTATCACATTATTTGTTTGATGTTATAGTGCCTGCGTACACTGGTTGGACACACAGGTGGTGTTTGGTCCTCGCAAATGTCTGGCACTACGATAATAAGTGGCAGCACAGACAGGACTCTAAAAGTATGGAATGCAGATTCTGGTCAGTGTATTCACAGTACGCTGTATGCATCTTCATGGGAAGAAGTGAGTTATATGCTTTCATATCTTGTTCATTTTAGTAGGTTAATGAAATTGTACTGAAGTTTTATCAACTTGCTTTAATTCAACATGCTTCTCGGTTAAGGGAAAAAAATGGTAGTTGTATAAATTCACAAGTCTATGATAGCAATTTTAAATAAACTTTGGGATTTAATCTTCCATTTATCAAACTAAATTTAAGAACATGTATACAGTTTGGGCTTTTCAGTAGATTATTTCATGCTTAGTGCTTATTCCTAGTGAATTATGGGAAATGTCCATTAAAAAAAGAAGAAATATTCCTGTGGCTTTAATGTATTCTGGAAACACTTACACATTGGCTAATGTATTTTTCCTTTAAGCTATTGTGAATTTAGAAAGATTAGACACTAGCAACTGACTTTGAAAATTAATCAAATATTCCACTTACTTTTTCGGAATTTGTGCTGCTTTGATTGACGTTTTACTTCCGACGTTGTGGCACAAAAGAGAGTTTCTTCTCTACCATAACAAAAAAAAACCTCAGAACTTGACTTTATCTTCTCAAAATATTTCTCCAAATATTTTGATCTTGTATATCTTCCTCTTATGCACCAAATCTTCACACCGCTGTTTGTACACTTTGGAGCCAGGGGAAATACGTGGGAAATACGCTTTTCCTCCTTCCTTAAATTTGCCATTCCCGTACAAGATGGTCATACCATTCCAGTCTTTTTCATTCTCTAAGTTCCTATATTTCTTCTTTCACTTCCATTAGCCTTATTACTTTTACTTTTTGTGATACTGTTGCTGATCTTCTCCAGATATCCATTTCTAATTCTTTACATCTTAAAATGTTTTTGGTTGATTGTCCTGATTTCTAATCCATATAATGCTGAAATTAGTTAATATGCTTTATTGAAGTGATATGAATGAATTCTGTATATGAAATTGATCTTCATTCTGGAAAATGTAAAAAGAAAAAAAAGAAAAAAAAAAGAGAAAAAAAACCTTTACAAGCAAATTCAATTATCCACATCCAATTTGAATAATTTTATTGACTTCTTATAGTAGATTAAAATCTAAGGTTGGCATATTTTTCTTTACCTGCTGAAAAACTAATTTAGGGGGTTAAATAACTGGCAAAAGTTAAGGTTGTAATGTGAAAATTTTGTTTCAAATAAAAATAACTACCCAAATTTTGTTGTAAAAATATTGCAAACTGTTTCTCATGTGGAGGGTTAAAAAAAGTTCAATCTAATTATTCAGTTTTCAGAGGGTGAATCTTGTCCTCTGCCTGAATATTTGCAATGGTGTGACTATGTGCCTAAAGTTAATGCATTTAATATTTATATAAATATTAACATACAGATCCCATATTGAACTTGCATTGTTAAAGTGAAAAAATGATTTTTGGGATGAACACAATGAAATATGCAATTAATATAGTTGACACAACATAGTTAAGGTGTTAATTTGACGTTTTTAAAAGAAAACAAAGGTAGTGTTTATTAATAGAGAAAAATGAACAAGGTATACTTGGCATATCACACATTTACTGTGGGCAGATCATGAGCATTTAATCATGGCATCACATTTTATCACAGGAGTGTTACGGTATATAGCTTGTCTGCGGTGGATAGATTTAATTGATACTCATGTTATTGCCAAAGAGAGCCATGCTTTGACATGTGTGGCGACTCATTGGGGCAACCAACAGAATTCTCAGATCTGAGCCTGCTCATTGAACAGCGATCAACAGCTGAGGGAGAGTCCATAAAATCATGTTTTTCGGTCATGGGGGAAAGGGGGAGGGGGTGATAGGTAGAAAGCTATGCTGGGCTGCATAGCTTTTCATTCATTTTATTTGTCATAGTTAACACTTTCGCGCCGGAGCCCGAGTCAGACTCAGGCTGCATGGTATAGTCGTGCTGCCGGAGCCCGAACCTGACTCGGGCAACAGTTAACTGCCGATTTCCGCCGCCTTGTAAGTCAGATCCCGGTTTTTCCGCATGGTATTGTGTTTGTCAATGTTTCTATATTACGTGCTGCCATCTAACGAGTATTTCTGAGAGTATCTTCAGCTGTACACTATATTATTTCGGCTAAGAAACTCCCATGTTTATTGTATATGCGGCTTGTTGCAGAAAGTTTTCGTTGTCGTTTGCTCTGCGAATTTCTGTTATGATGAGTGAAACATTGAAGGACGAAGAAATATTAGCTTTTTAGATGAAGTGATAGACAATTCAGGTTCTGACGTAGACATCGAAGAGTGGGAAAGTGTTTCAGATAACCCTAAAGTGATTGCAAGACTTTTAGATAACCTTATAGTGATTTTAAGATATTTTTTCAAAATTTGAAAATACATACTCATACATTCAATTATAAACACTTTGTTATCTTTCTTCTGATGTCATACCCCATTTACATAAAAAGTGTACAGGTCAAACTACAATAATATGAAAATTTCTTAGATGTAGCATTAATTAATAAGAAGTTATTAAAATTTAAAAATCATGAAAAATGGCAGTTATTTGAGCACTTGGGAGTGCAAAAGGCTCAGGAGCGAAAGTGTTAAAGTAGGATACAGAATACACAGCAGCGTTAGGATAATTCTCAGTATTTTAGATTCCCTGTATATTGACGGAGCTGCCCATGCATGTTTGGGCGTTACTGGGCCAGCATATTTGAATTAGCTGAAATATGACTGCATATTACTCGCTGAAAAACATTTAGCTTGCAGTAACTAGACTCAAATTCGCCGGCAGATGTCATATGCGATTTTCCCCACCAGTGACAGTTCATATTGTTTTGATGTTCTCCAACAAGGCTGTTTTGATTTAGATCATCCACATACCACCCCACTGCTCGCTAATAAAATATTTGTAATTTTGTTCTATCAGATAAAAATCAATGCATCTTTAATTCTAGTGTTCACTGAAGTGTTATTTAAAGTTCAGAATGTTGTGTAAAATGATACTGTACAATAAACTTTATTAGGCTTACTGGAAGTTGATTTTCCAGTGAGTTTTTAATATACAAAATGGTGTCAATGAGCTGTGACATCTTTTAAGTGTGACAAAGAATTATTCAGTAGTGATGTAGAAAGAAAAGTGACTGAACTGTAGGAAAAATAAGCTGCTCTTCATGTTTTATGCATCAAATACAGTTTCTCTTTTATCAATTAATAAACAGTGGTGAATGAAATGAGCAAAATGTTTTTTAGTAACAACTGAAATAGAAATTTCCCCAATAATCATTTGCTGGAGTGGCTAGTGTCACCATTTTATTTATTTATTATTAAAAAAAATATATTAAGGAAATATTGGTCGTATTCTTTACGTATGAAATAATTTTAATAATCTGATAAGATTAAACAGTAGAAAACATCAGACATAAATAGGGGAAAATACTTTGTTCCACACCTGGAGAGGAGGGAGGAGTGTCAGGCTACATTGGGGGAGGGGGAGTCAAAAGTAGTGGACACAATGGAGCCACATTTATGGAAGCTCCCTAATGGGGCTCAGTGCAGTTATAAACCTACTGCAGTACTCCATGAAACTAGTGTGACCAGTTACATTGCAGACCGCAGACATGTATAAGATGATTCTCTTGTTTCACTATGCTACAAGTTGCCTTGGTTTTGACAGGGCTCCATGCAGTAGAAGAATAGAACAGGCAATCTCAAAAATGCACAAACTCTAACTTACATAGTAGGCATATGGGAATAGAAAAAAAAAGTAGTTTCTTATGATGCAATCTAGCCTTGCTAGTGGCATGCAATATTAGATAGTTCTGCACACAAAATTCTCCACTCATTGACCGACCTCCTCGCGCTACACGCAGTCATACATGAAGATCATACTTGTGGGTGTTATTGTATAACATGGTTTTACTAAATGAAGAATCATGAATTATTAGTTCACAATTCAAATCGGCATTTATTCACAATTCTCCTAGAATACCTCACCACCACCACCACCACTATGGTTGAATTATTTGACCGTGTCTAGTGGATAAGTACATCAAAATTTCATCTCCAAACGCGCACATTTTCCCACATGTTAGCCACACACACACACACACCTAAGCTGACATCATGAAGGCACGACCAGAACAGACCACAACAGTCAAAAAGCCAGTTCACTTTTGGTGCACTGGTGGCACCTGACAATGACGAATCAAACTCTCTAGAATGCCTAAACAATTAAGACTTATTTAAAATAGCTGTTTAACTCCTAAAAATTATTTCCTCTCGGCTCCAACTAATGATTAAAAAAATCACTCATTAAATATACGCCCGCAAACCCGTTTTAACTAACTTTTCTCCAAATAAAGCTCTAGATCAGCAAACCACAGTCTCGTTACAACCCCCCTGAATTTATAATTGATATTTAAACAATTGAGTGCATAATAGCAATGATAAATTCCCAAGAATAGAAAGACAGTAAACTAAACAATCGATCAGACATTCATGCACATCAATTCCACTCAAACCATGAAACTTTCTACATACGAATTACAAATATTGCATTGTCCCTAACTTGGTGGTGGGCTACAAATCCACTTCAAGTTACATAAGTCATACAGTGTGTTTCAGTCCTCAGATTCTAGCTACTTAATACAGCTAATCTGAAAAATGAACAAGAAAATTAACATTTAAGTTACATGTGAACATAATGTCGACACCAAAACAAAGTGTTCATTTTGTTCCTCTGAACTATTCTAAAGTACATGAACCAAAATAACATTTGAAAAACAATGCTCAAAAACCAATGTCCTGTGACTTTGCCACTCATAAAACATTATAATGACAAAATGTAGTGAGTTCCAAGATCACTGTTGAATGTGAAATGGCTGAACTTTATAGCAAATATAAGCTCTCAAATTCATTGCTATAGTGCCATCAAGTAATGTCTCTTACTAATTGAGACATTGATACTCTCTGCACAAAATGTAATCAACAGTAAATAACAATCATTGGCAATACAGT
The DNA here is from genome assembly GCA_031002005.1 of Vandiemenella viatica. NCBI lineage: Eukaryota > Metazoa > Arthropoda > Insecta > Orthoptera > Morabidae > Vandiemenella > Vandiemenella viatica. The sequence goes on from JARYHS010011408.1 coordinate 177,130,341, forward strand.
TTACCATCAAATAAAATGCTTTACAAACATCAGGTTCTGTACAAGCAGTTCGTGATTAATTTAACTTTCTTGTCATTACCTCAAAATATTACAGGATTGAGTTTTGAAATTATTAAATTTGTGTTCACTGACATATACTTAGCTTAATACTTAAAATTGCTACACATTCACAACTTATATTATCTATGTAACTTTTGCCTGGAGCACGACATAATGTCCATGTAATTTACAAATAAAAAAGGAAATTGTACAACCACAAAGATAATTCGTCACTACGAAGAAGCAACAAGTGCTTATTTGAAAAGAACCAAAAGATATCTTTCGCACTATCCATTGTATCATTAATTTGCGTCATAATGAGACCAACTTTTTTTTGTTTTGTTCATAGTAATGAGTATGAAAATGAGCATTGTACATTTACAAACAAAAGTAAACACTTTGCATACAATATTCTTGAAATTGCCCCCCCCCTTTTTCAATTGAGGTAAGATAGAAATGAGGTCAGAATCTTGAGGTGTATTTCTGATAGATGGTTGCAGATATTGGATGGCACCAGTATCATTAGGTTTTGTCACCTGCACCTTGATCTTATCTTGAGAAATCAAGTTCTGATAGTCTGGTGTGGCTAGGATGGTATGAACATATGGAAATCTCGTAACCGTGATTGGTTGCAGATATCTCTCCCATATCTGTTGAGCTCAAATACTGATCTGGTAACAGTATCACTGAAAGACATTGCCTGAAGTCTGACTATATCCACAGGGACTGTAATGGTGTTGCCATAAGGGTTTGGGTTACTTCACTTTACTTAACTTGTCAGATGTTTCTCCCTGCTGTTTGATTAGTGGTTGAAAATCTGTGGCTATACAGTTCCATTTAGACAAGGAAAACGCTCAAAAAAAAAAAAAAAAAAAAAAAAAAAAAAAAAAAAAAAAAAAAAAAAAAAACGGCAATTAGGTTTCAAGGATACCACATTGTAGACTCCTTTAACAGATTGGCTGGATGAGACAACCAAAGTGTAGGAATTTTCATTATATTTCTTAATTATTTGAAAGGTTTCGCAGAGAAAGTTGAACTTCTTAATTTCATGATCTAGGGCCGATGACTGAAAATGTGTCCGGACAAGAACTAAATCCCCGATGTTATAGTTGTTCGGTTTCAAACGTTTGTCATTGTTTTTCTTCGTGTGAAGTACATCGTTAGTCAGCTGCAAAACTAAGTTTAATTTCTCAGCATAGTTGGCTTGACTGTCTGGGAACTGGATGTACTCTAAAACCATCCTCATATCTGCGAATTTTTATTATTTTTACCGTAAAATTTATGGAAATGTGCTGTATTTTACAACTGTACAGATGCACTACGTTATTTTACAAAGTTGCAAACTAAAATTTGATCACCTAGATGAGATATTTATATGAAAGAAGATTGTTGCTGTTATTATGGACAATTGTGGTAGTTTTCCGATTTCTTTCATGGCTGTTAGTGCTCTTTTATGTGCATTTTGAAGCTTCTTTCATTTGACTATAAGATTACACCAAGTTACACTATTTTCCTGTAGTCAGTAATTAATCAACCTGTTACTGTAGTCGGTAATTAATCGATCTGTTTGATTTTACAGCAACATTATTTCTGAAAGTCAAATCAACAATCGTTTGACTATCGTTTTCTTTCACTTCCAGATAGTTCCATATACTGTGTTTCGTTGGTTTGGTGATTTGTTTAGAATGTGTAACTTTGATGTAACCATGAAATAACTAAGAAATTGTATTACCAGACATTAAGGGAATTCGTAGAATTTTTGAGAATGCTAAAATCAAGAAAAAGGAGAAGTTTTGTGTTTTTAATAGTGTGTGGTAATGAAATGGCATTTAGTGGAAAAATCATTTGGCTAATCCTGTGAAGTGTGGTAAACACAATGCAAGTTTAAAATAAAAGGAAGAGAACAACACTTTTTTCACTTATTTTTTTTACTGATGATAATGTTAAGATACCGACTACAAAGTTTGTCTTGAAGCCATTTGTGAGCAGATCATATGAAGTAAGAGTAGTGTATAAGATTTCAATGAAATATGCTGTTTGAAAATGTTTGAATGTTTAGTTCATGGTTAATTACGATTTTACAATTTTCGTGTTTGGGGTCTTTACAGAAACACAATTTTAAAAGTTGGCAGGTATGCATGCTAGGTGCAGGCTTATGAAACATTATCTCATATGTAGCAAAAGATGCGGAATCATACAGAATCACATTAATAACATTTTCTATGTTCAGGATTTCAAAAGCCCACTTCTGGTGCCTATCACTACAGTAAGTCCTGAACCACCTGCCATTTCTTTTATTACCCTCTCCACCAAGTTCCCCTGGGAGTAATAGAATGAGATTCCCAAAACCTTTATGTTCAATTGCTCCAAACCCTTCTGCCAAAGTTTTCTTGTAAATTGCTGTGCATTATTCGTCAAAATATTTTTGGGATTCCCTACTTGAGGAATGTATTCTCGAACAATTCTGTTAAATATTGTTCTGTTTGCCCTTTTGGGTGGGTATAACTTACAAATTTTGAAGAAAAAAAAACATCTAAGACAGTACATATGTGATACCCTCCTCCCCCCCCCCCCCCCCCCACCTGATCTCGGCAAGGGTCGATAGATATCAAGATATGTAGTATCATTTGGCGCATTGGGGATTGTGCTCTGCGTCTCACCAGCCCTCTTGACTTTATCAACTTTTACTTTCTGACATTTGCTACATGAAGCAACTATACACCGGATGTGTCTGTACTTATCAGGAAAATAGAAGTTTTCAGCTTTATTTGTGCCTTAATTGCCATAGCTTAGATATCATCACCACCACAAGAGGATGACCTAGGTGAGAACTCAGGTTGGCCACAAGATAGCAAATATTCCGGTGTACTATCCGTTAATGTTAGATCAGCATTGTGTTGCAAGAGAGGTACTACATCAGATTTTGGTGCAGGGGATGTGGCCTTACAAATGAAAGACTATTTTCAGCCATAGTAAAAATATTACTTGACTAAACTCTAATATACTGACAAAAGTTTTATGCCAACTTACAAGATAAACTAAGGCGTTAAACAAAGTAACCTAAGACTGCCTAGCGAACAAAATTCTTCTGGGCTGTAATATCGAGCATGGAAAAATAGAACTTTGGTTGTGAAGCTACTGGTCTCCTCAGTAACACAGCAGACAATCAAATAAACAAACAAAAAATCACAAACTGACATGCAAAAATATTTCGCGGTAAGCTAATACTACTGTTCATCATTAGAAGTCAAAGATCAACATCTGACTGGCAATATCAACAACAGAGTGTAAATCTTTGGTCAAAGACCTCTTGCTGTGGGTAATGTCACTGAACTGCAGATGACACACAAAAACAATATCAATTTTGGACCAAACGTGGATATCACAAGTCAGGCTCATGGAAACAAATGTGGGCCTAACGTCAACATCACAAGTGAGACTCATGGAATTGAGTACGGATCAAACGTAAACCACAATGCTTTCAAAAGTACCATAGCATGCCGGACAATTAATTTTTAGAGTATTTTCCTATTAGACATTCGTGCAAGGAAAGTATTTATTTTTGTAATTAATTTTTTTGTTGACAATATTTACCTTTAGGCGTCGTGTTATTACATTCCTTCTCAAGAAGTCACAACTGAAGAGGCCCAGGAAGATTATAATTTCTATTAAAGCATTGTTCTTGTGTAACTTAGTTTTGAAACTGTTATTCCTTGTCTATTGTGCAGGATTTATAGTACTATTACTCTATAGTATTGATTGAGATATTGTATAAAAATGTGTATAAAAAAGGAAGAAGGATTAAATTAGTGTTGATGTCCACAATAACAGTATCGCATGGAACAGTTAAGCATATTGGTATATAACAGATATCTGCACGTCGGCTTCTATTGAGATTGTCTCGTGCATCACAGTGCCCATTTAGTGCGCGTCCCCAATTGCTTGGGCACGTGTTTCGTCGAGCTAAATGGTACTACAAGGGGTTAAGCAATAAGTTCTCTATGAACATTGTGCCGATATACAATTCACACTACTTGAAACTAATGAACCCAGCATTTTCCATACTCGTAAAAATAATTGAAAAAAATAGTTAACCATATAGCTGGTAATATATTCACTGGGAAAATTTCTTACGGCAGAGGAAAGATATTCACTTGGATTACAACTTAATTATTCAAAAGAGTAAGATAATTTGAATTTTTATTATTATTTATACATACATGCATGAGCAAAAGTTAAGTGATTGATGTTCCTGGAAACCAGACGCAGTGCATGCTTCACAGCGCATTCAATAAATATATGCAAATAACATGCATATAGCACCAGTTGCAGTCACAAAAGTACTTGCCTTAAGAAGATGTTACAGTTAAGTAGCGTTGTCCTGTCACGGTTGCCATGTTGTGTTACATGTAGACGTCAGCAACGATCACACGTGTGGCCTTATTATGTAACATGGATTTTATTTACAATTCATGCACAATACTTCATCTCCAGTACTATGGTTGATTATTTGACTGTGCCTGTACATCAGAATTTCATCTCCAAAGTCACAATTTCTGCCACATGTTAGTGACGACACACACACACACACACACACACACACATGTTTCTAAGTTGCCATCATTTATTTATTATTTATTTATTTATCAATCTTGTTCCATGGATCCCTGCTGAGGAAATACCTCTGGGATGTGAAACATGTCATTGTTGATACATATACACATAATATGAGTCATATCATAGTAAATATATATATATATATATACATATTTTACAAATACAAGAAATAATAAACATACATTTTTGCAACTGAGTTTTGCAAACGTCATAATGAGTACAATTAATTATTTTCTTCAAATTCTTGAATGGAGTAGGAGTTGCCAATAAGATAATCTCTAAGTTTTTGTTTGAATACATCTTTATTATCTGAAAGCTGTTTTATACGATTAGGTAGTTTATTAAACAGATGTATCCCAGAATAATTAACTCCTCTTTGTACTAATGACAGAGATGTTTGTGTTTTATGCAAGTTATTTCTGTTTCTTGTATTGAAACTGTGTACCTGTGAATTAGGTGTAAACAGGTTAAAATTTTCTATGACAAAGCTCATGAGAGAATATATATACTGAGAATACATTGTAAGAATATTGAGTTTCTTAAAGAGTTGTCTGCAAGAAGTTCTTGGTTTTACCCTACACAGAAACCTAATAGCTCTTTTCTGTGCTATGAAAACTTTTTTACTTTGTGAAGAGTTTCCCCAAAAAATTATGCCATATGACATTACTGAATGAAAATATGAGTAGTACACCTGTTTCATTAATAAGGCACGACCAGAACAGACCACAACAATCAAAAACCCAGTTCTCTTATTGTGCACTGGCAGCACTCAACAGTGACTCTAAATCTCTTCAATGCCTAAACAATTAAGACTTATTCAAAATTGCTGTTTTTTTTTTCCTCCTCAAAATTATTTCCTCTTGACTCCAGCTAATCATTATAAATATAAATCTCAATAAATATGACAGCAAACCCATAACTAACTTTTCTACAAATAAAGCTCTACATCAGGAAACCAGTCTTGTCACAACTTGTAACACAGTTTTTCGGAATCTGAGATTCGGAAAGTAAAATTTTTTAGTAACAGTTTTCATATTTGTGATGTTATGTTCAACAATCTGCACAACTGGTCCCCCCCGCCCCCCTCCCCAAGTAACCTGACATGGCTTTTGCGTCGTTATCAGCTTTCTAGTTTTATAGCTTTACAGTCAACTTCTAAGTAAGGTATTCCATTTACTTTTATGCCTTGGGCAGATTATATTGTTAGCAAGTACCCGGGACCAAAGCTTTTTTTTTGCCTCTTCTGACATGCAAGTATACTTGCTTGTGCTTTCTGGAATGTGCCATATCCTGGGCAATGTGATCAATTTGCACATTGTTTTTGTGGAATAAAAGTAATTTTAATAGAACAAATTGGATTTTTTTTCTGTCTTTTAACTGGTTTGATGCAATCCTCCATCCCTTCCTATCTTGTGCTAATCTCGTCATCTCTACATACACCTTACATCCCATGTCCTCAATTATCTGCTTCATATATTCTAATCTCAGTCTTGGAAATTATGTAGCACAAAAATGTTGGGTATTTACAATTGTTGATAGAAATTTTGGTGGTGTTTAGACATGACAGGGTGGTTCATCCACTGAAAGTATGGTAACCTGGATGGAAGACTGTTTTCAATACAGTCACAAACATTGTCCATCTTAATTCACTGAAACTGTTTTTTTCTGTGGAAAATGTTGAAATTTTCACTTCTCACTTTAGGCAGGTGTTTGCCTATTATTGCCTCCTACCTAGGAGATTGAATTTATTTTGTATTACTTCTGAATCTGTTCTTATTTCCTCCTCACTGTCCTAGTCTTGTCACTACCTGTTCTTTGAAAAACTTAGTTATTTTAATCTGTATGTGACTCCAGTAGTTATGGAGATCAATTTTGCTGTGTTGGTCTTTTTGATTAGCAATGACATGATAATTTATTTCTAAAATAATACTACTTACCTCCATGCATCTAAAAATAATTTTATTTTATTCAGAGGCAGACATTTAATGTGTGCTACTCAATCCTGATAGCTGTATGGCCACTTTTATTATTTAATTCTACAGATAAAACCATAAAGCCCTGCCTCTAATAACATTGATGTCGATTAGGCATAAAAAAACCCATGAAGTCCTTGTTCTAAATGATAAACTACTTATTTCATGCAAACAATTACAAAGTGGACATTGTAGTAAGCTAGTGCTGTTATAAAATATTTTCACTCTTTGTATCTATCCGTCCTTTAAAAAATTGTTTTATTGTGACAAAGAAACTGCTGTTATGCACTGAAAGTAAGATAGGATTGAGAAAATAACTTGTTGTTTACCGTAGATGAAGGCAGGAGAGCCAGATGAGAAAAAAAAAAAACGCAATTCACAATATTTCAGTTTTGTGTGTGTGTGTGTGTGTGTGTGTGTGTGTGTGTGTGTGTGTGTGCCCTTTGCTTTCATTTGTGGTATGTGACAGGTTATGTTCTATATCTTTCCTTTTTTCTTTAAAATGATTTTTGCAGCAGCCAAGTTTCTGTCCAGTTACTAAAAAATATAATTACTAATTACGTCTGAAATTTAATGTCACCTCTTTTCAAGTCAGGTACTGTAACTTATAATATAACTATATTTTTTTTTTAATACTCTTATATTAATTTAGTTTTTCACTTTTGGTAGTTTTCTAGTTGCTAAGTTCTGCTCAGAGGTATGTATAACTTTATTAACTATAAAGGGAACTGCAATTTTTTAAAGTTATTTACAATTTTATTACAGTTTGATATGACGATGAATGCACACAGTGGATGGTAAAATTTTAATACAGTGATATTTGCCTTTATTTCCAATATACAACAGTTTTTTGTTCAAAACAGCAAGGCATGATTGTTTTAAGTGATTGTGCTTAGGATAATTGGTCTTCGATGGCTGGCTTGGTAAATTGGCCTTCCATTTTTGTGAGATGTTTGAAATTTGTCCAAGGATCATGGTTAAATATGGCTTAATTCTTTTTGTTCCCCCCTTTTTTTTCTCTCTGAGTAAAGTTGCTTGTTTTCTTCAGTTCTACAGAACTGGAAAAATATTTATTTAGTAGAATGGTAATTTAAAGTTTCCACTGAATAGAAAATTCCTTTTGAGAATTCATTACATTTAACTTCTAAATAATTGTTCCTGTTGATTGCTACCTCTTGCTCATTAATTGTTCATTTTTACAGTGCAAAAAGCAAGGAAATTATAAAAATGTCATTGTTAAAATTCAGATTTGTGGCATGATGTTTGAGTTTTTAGATTCAACTGAGTTATGTTTTAAGTCAAATGGATATTATGAAGGAAGTCTGTTTTGTAAGCTGAGAATGGTCCTCTCTTGTTTTAGGGTGGTGAGTGGATCTAGGGATGCAACTCTGAGAGTGTGGAATATTGATTCTGGGGAGTGCCTACATGTTTTGGTGGGTCACCTGGCAGCAGTGCGTTGTGTCCAGTATGATGGTAGACTTGTAGTAAGTGGGGCTTATGATTACATGGTTAAAGTTTGGAATCCTGAACGGGAGGAGTGCCTCCATACATTGCAGGGGCACACCAATAGGGTCTACTCACTTCAGGTTAGTAGCTCAAACTGGACTGATTAGTTGCAACATTGTATGGGAACTAGAACATTTAAGTGCTGCCTGTAAATTGAAGGAATCAGTTTTGCCAATATTTTTCATACATCATAGTCCAAATCTTTCATCAGAAATACAGTAACGTGTGCCTGAAAATACATTCTTTTGTTTCCATAGTTCTTAAATCTAACTTAATTCTTTTAGCATTATAACTGGATGATAGTGACAATCAAATTGTTGTTAGTCATTGAAAATGACCTGCCAATTATCACAGATGAATTAAAGGAGGACAAGATGAACAGAAAAAAATTTAACACACTTTACAGTATTTTGGTGAAAGTCTTATTCATGATAGGGATGAGATATATGGCAAGCTGAAAAATATGTATACATCAGACCTACCACATGAATAATTTATCATTGTATAAAGATATTTTAACTGTTTACTGCTAATATGCCAAACATGGTTTTAAAGGGAAAAATATGATAATTAGTAAATATAAGCGAGTGATAGAAGAATCATTTCCTATGGTAGTTAGTGGCATGATGATGTAAAACATAAACGCAAACTTGAAGAAACAATTTTAGAATTTTTGGGTATGAATTCTGTCAGTAATATAACATGAAGTGCAAGGGGTAGGAGTGAGAGTTGGTCTCCTATTCTGTGTTGTTGCTGACAGCCATTAAGCCCAAATATTCTATAATTATTCCATTTTTGGTTCTGAACAGTTTTGCATTTTTTAAATTTTTTTACAATCCACACCATCTCTTATTTTATTGCTTTATTCAGTGTAATTATGAATTGTTATAGTAATGTAGTAACATTATTTGTATTTGAATTTCCTGAATGATTTTCTGTTCTTGTTTGCTGTTAAGATTTGTGATTTACATAAATTTGAAATACGATTAAAATTATTATGTTATTAGGATAACAATAAAACATGTTCCTGTTGTAAATTAAAGTATTGAAGTTAGTTATGTATTACAAAGCAGTAAATCTAACACTTGTAATTTTAACTCGGTCTTACTGGATACATTATTTGTTGTGATTACTTTCACAGTTGCAGGTTTTCTGATTGCCAGGTGATTGATATTTCCAATATAGAATTCGATTAATTTCTTAACATTTTGTATAAATTGAGAAAGTTTCAGTTGATCAATTTTCAATTAACATTTATTTAGAGCAGTGAGAATAGTATAACAATAACATACCAGATTTCTAGTGGAATGGTCTAGACAAGGATAAAATTATTAGCTAGGCATATATGCATGTGTTTATGCACGAGTAATATTGCTAAACATTTATGTGCAGATATTCTCACGAACCTGTTCTTGTCCAAGTCCATACACATGAACATTGAAACAACATTCTTGCCATACACCTGGCTTGCCATGTTCAAATTGTTATGTTTATTGCTATGGTTTATGTATTTGTCATGATTTTCCTACTTGTGACTTGTTGAAAATACCAAAATGTCATGAGCAAAGTATAGTGTGAGTTAGTCTTATGTGCGAGGTAACAACATAAAGACTCAAACATGTTTTTAAGTTCTGCACAAAAAACTGTTTGTTCTGCAGCATACATTAGTGAAAGAAATCAACGTTTCACTCAGAAAAGTGTTTGCACAAAAATTATAAATAGTCGTTTAAGTATCAGAAATCAGATATATTAATCCTAAAAGTTACAAAAATTACTTGAAAATGCTGCAAGTTTATTAACAAAGTATTGAACCTGAAGACAAGCTCATAGTAATGCATATTTTTAGCTACACTTAGTATTTATGAAGATCTAAAATTCACCACCCAGAACTTTGCACAAGCATTGGTATACACTGATATTTTATTAATGCATTATATACTATGTTTAGTATATATTTCACAGTAATGTATCCTTGATGATACTAGGAAAAATGAAACGGATTTTAGGCAATATAAATAACAATGGGTAGGGAAAATGACTAATCACTCATCAAAGTTGAAGGCCCCTGCGAGTGAAAAACATACACGAAGAACAAAAACATATACAATATTACAGTTTTACACTTTATTCATGTTTTAGAAAATGGGTTCAGGAGGTGGGCACACGCCGGAGTTTACCACATGACTTCGGCGTGTGCACACCTCCCGAACCACATGGCCCATTTTCTAAAACATGAATAAAGTGTAAAACTGAAATATTGTATATTGAAATATTTTATATTGTTATTCATGTATGTTTTTCATTCGTCATGGCCTTTAACTGTGATGAGTGATTAGTCATTTTCCCTATCCTTTGTTATGTATACAGTAATGTATCTATACTTCTATATTGTTTTAAATCTGTAAGTGAGTTGTGTGCGTCTCAAAGCTTGAAATGGCATCACACAAAATCTCCTGCAGTGGTATGGATAGTGTTTTCAAATTTTGAGAGCTTATCGTCCAGATTAAAATTTGCAAAAATAGCTTATGACTTGTATGTGCCAAGGAACTGAGCAAGGAATTATAAGCATTTCGAGATGGGAGCATCTGTATTAAAGATGAGCACTCATTTCTAGAAATAATGACAAAAAGTTACATTGGATTTTTATTTTTTTAACTTCAGTTATTAGTTCTTAGCACGTAAAAGGAATACATGAATCAAACATAATAAGCATAAGTAATATTTAATTTACTGTAAGCAAATGTGCCATCGTATTGGGTTGGGTACCATGCAAAATGCATTAGATTATTAACATCTCTGTTAGACAGTGAAACAATTTCTGTTACATTTCTGCATTCATTACTCAATGCTATACATTAAAAACATTAATGTGCCGATATTAATACGAATGATTTCGGAGTTGTTTAATAAGGGTGTTCTGTACATTAACTGTCCACCTGGTCTTAATTTTGGTAAACATGTTCCTTAGGCAGTAATATTTTAGAAAATGTGCATATTAAAGCCTCAAAATACATACTAATGAAGTATGTAGAGGCAGAAAAGAACTGGGTGCATGGAATGGGAAGGAATTTGATCATGGCCTTTTGAAGGAACAGTCTTTGCATTCTTCTTGAGTTTCTTCGGTAAACCATGGAAAACCAAAATCTGGATCGCAAGTCAGGGATTGATATCCTTTTTACAATAAATGATGGTTGATATAGGGCACTGTGTGTACTGTTTCCAAATGCTGACATTAGGATAACACAGCAGGTTATGTTAATTTGCAGCCTGGACCAGAATGAAAAATGGCACACCAGGTGCAAGAATTTTAGTTTTCATTCATTACATAAGTTCACATGATTTTTGGGTAATACTGTAGTGGCAGTTAGGTTTGAATGCAGCTTAGACCAGAATGAAAAATATTCTTAGTTATAATTGTATCAGAGTACATCTATTGCTATCAAATTCGTGAAAACTTGGCCACTGCATGTCATTCATTATAATGGCCTAGGATATATTGTAACACAAAAACATGCTAGCAATTTTACATTTGTTGCTGCTGATGCTATGGTTGGTGTCAAAGTGTGTTTAGAAATTGCTGTCGACTGTAGTGCCGACACTATTGGTATGATAAATTTTGAGTGCTATTACGCTTTGATATGCACTTTTTATCACATTTGTGTGCGCGCACGTTGGAATCCCTGTCCAGCCATCCAGATTTGGGTTTCCAAGGTTTCCCCAAATTATTCCAGGTGAATGCCAAGGTGGTCCCTTTACAATGCTATGGCCAAATTCCTTCCCATCCTCCCCCCTCCCCTCTTCTTTCCCGTCTCTAATGACCTCAATGTCTATAAGGTGTAAAGCCATAAACAAATGATACGAACTTTTTCATGAAAGGTATGTCCTCAGGAAAACTGAAATTTTCGATCAAAGAAACAATTGCATCATGGTACGTTACCAATTATTAATTTTTCATGTAGCTTTAATTTCTTATATTTCAAATATTGTGTGATCCAATTGGATCCATACATGCATAATAATAATAATCTTATGTCTTTAAATGACCAGTCCTTGTATATATTTGGTATCTTGGAAATAGCTCTAACAATTTGTTTGATATATATAAATAAAATGATTTGCTTTCTGATTACTTCCAAATAGGTGTCTTCCATGAAAGAAAAACGTGATTTTATAACAAAAAAGAGCAATTCTTTTATTTGGTATCTCTGAAACAACTCTAACGCCTTCTCGTAGAAGTTTGAGGTACCACTAAGCCTGAAGCGACTTAATGTATTTGGATGATATCTATAAAGTAAAAAAAAGTGAAGAAAAAAGTGATTATTTAAAATAAAGTATTGAACTATGTGCATTCATCAATTTTACATTTTACTGAAAGCAGTTATTAGGTAGGTTGGTATGAAATATAGTGAATGTACAAGGTAATGTCAAAAAGTTCCCAGAATTGTATACAGTCGGGCAGTTTTTTGCGGGAAGTGGTTTTTTTAGGGAGGTTGGCAACTACTAAGGGAGGTGCTACGCCATGCAGCAGGCAGTTGTAGTTGGTTTCGTGTGTGTGGTTCATGATGTTTTAGACATAGTTTCTTCCTTTCATCTGATTGTGAAATGTCATGTTTAGAGCAGCATGGCAATATCAAATTCTGTGCGTTTCTCGAGAAATCACTCTCGGAGACACTTGAAATGCTGAAAAAAGTGTACAGAAACTATGCAATGAAGAATACTGCAGTTTGAGTGGCACAAGTGTCTTTGCAACAGTTTCACAACAATTGATGACAACATTCGGACTGGGCGGCCTTCAACTTCCATGACAGATAAGAATGCTGAACGCGTTTGACAACATGTGCGTTACAGGCTAACAGTCATAGATATTATTGCTTCCAAAGTTGTTATTTCAGATGGGAGTGTTCATACCATTCTTCATAATGATTTAAACATGCATCATTGTTTGCTTACACTGGTTCCGAAAATGTTATCCCCTGAGCAAAAAATCAGTGTCACCATCTGCAGGGGCTTGATTGAAATGGCCAATGCAGAAACGGCTTCCTGTGCAAAATTGTAACAAATGATGAGATGGGGTGCTTTCTTTATGACCCTCAGATGAAATGGCAGTCTGCTGAGTGGAAGTCAAAAACATAACCAAGAAAACAAAAATTTCACTTGGACAAAAGCTGAAGTAAAATAATGTTGGAGGTGTGTTTTGATTACCAGGATTTGATTCATTATGAATTTATTCCAGAAGGGAAAACTGTCAACAAAGAATTTTGCACACATCTTAAAATGGTTACTAGATGCAATTTGATAGAAGCGGCCTGAATTACATAAGGGAATGATTGGTTTTTGTTGCATGACAATGCTCTATCACATTGATCCGTAATGGTGAAACAATATCTTGCCAAAAGCAATGTTACTAGTCTGAAACACCCTACTTATTCACCCGTTCTTGCACCATTGGATTTTTACATGTTTCCAGGGCTGAAAATGACATTAAAAGGACGACGTTTTGCTGATTCGTCAAATGTGATTGAAACTGTGATGAAGCTGCTAAATTTTTATCAGATTTATGCAAAAGGAGTGCACATCTTAAAAGCATAGTGATCCGTGGTCCATGATCTTCCATTTTGAAATGTTTTTAACTACTTGCTCCTTCCCTCAGTACAAATAAGTCATTAGGTTTTTCTGCAGATTTTAATTTGGACTATTTGCTCTAAAAATTTGAGAACCCCATCCAAATTGCTGCATTAGTTTTTGCGCAGTTCCCATTCAAATAATAAGACTTGCACAGCTTGTCTACAGATTTATAATAGTATATCTAATATATCTAATCTAATTTATTTATTTACTTATCTGTGGCCATAGCATAATCGCTAAGAAATTAAATATAATTGTGTTGGTACATTCATGCTAGTAAAATTTTACATGTTAAAATTATAACTAGAGTTCAAAGTCAACATAGCACAGCCAATGGAAAGCTTCATTTGAAATGTCTATGAAGTCTTTTGGTGATCACCTCAAGGCTGGAAGCAAGCAGTCAAAGTTCACATGATGGATGGTTTGTTCTTCCACACCACAGTTGCAATTTGGTGAATCTCTCGTTCCTCATGTTTGAAGAGATGAAGCAGATCTGCCATGGCCAGAACTAACTTCGTTGAGAGCTGCCCAGGTTTTGTGGAAGAGGTCAAGTCCCTGATGATTGTCAAACAGGGAGTGCCATTCTGGTGAGGCGGAGGCTATCCACACTTCTCTCCCATTAAAATTCTTTATCGGCTGTTTTGCAGGTTTTATGCGTGGACTTGTTGATTTAAGTCTCTGAAATTTGGATTTCCATGTCGTCGTGGATGGGAAGGTCCAAGTTATGACATGCCTTATTGTATTGAACAATTAGTTCTTTGTGTTGTCTTATTGTAGGCAGTTCGATGTTACTCAAAACGGGCAGTTAGTAAAGTGGAGTCGACTTGATACATCCATTAATTACAAATATGAATTGTCTGGTTCAAAACTATGTTAATTGTTTTGGCGTGGGTGCTATTCATCCAGACAGGTGAGCAGTACCCAGCTGCAGAATACAGAAGGCTCAATGCTGAGGAATGAAGTGTGGATGCTATACTATCATACAAGCAACTCTTGTATAGAGGTGCCATTAATTTCTCTCAAATTCCTCTAACGATTTTGACAAAATGTCGCATATTGAACAGGAATCTAAAGATGCCAAGCAAAGCTATCACCCAGGTGCTAATAATGATGATAATGATGCTTTAAAATATAAGTAAAAAACAACTTTTGGACGACAGTATGACAAGATCTAAGGTAATAGTTAAAAGTTTTTCGATGAAATTTACATTTTTTTGTTATTCCATGTTAAAATTTGGTACAAGAATAAAATGGTAAAGCATGTGTGTGATGTGACTGGCAAATGTTGGTGCAAAATACAATTGGAATCTCTCAACATGTCATAACAATCGGAATGTATTTATCTCTACATATGAACTGTTATGCGTACAGCCACACATACTAGATACATTCAAAACTGCAACTATTGTTGTTGGCTCATATGGTGGATTGTTATCAAATGATTAAAATGCACATTCTATTGTTTATTTGGATCGTAATGGACTATATACTAGACAGTGTGATTTTCCTATAAACAATATTCAGGTGATTTGATTGGATGCTCACATTGTAATGCTGTAAGTACATAGTGAAGCTTCTTGAAGACTAAAGGTGCTTCCAGTGGGATTGTGTGTGGATCGAGAATACTACCATTGGCTGAAGACCAGCAGAAACAATGAGTTGTTGTTATATAAGAATCTAAAAGTTCTTAAGTTCACCCCAAATTTGATGGTAATGCTTTTATATAAACAGATAATTTAAAGGCATATGTTTATTAGTCTAAAATAAAACTAATGATTGAATTTGAGGCAAAATGTAGTAGATACTACTGGCATACCCATTAATATCTTCTTTACTAATTATTAAGTATCAAAAGCACCCTCACTGTTATCTGCAAACACTAAATTCTGACTGTCAAGCATCAACACAATCATTCAGTAGAATGATGAATAGCAGTGATCCTAATACACTGCCCTGTGGCTCTTCCAGATTCACTTCCACATCTTTTGATAATGCATTTCCTACTTTAATGCTTTGCTTTCTGCCTTTTAAGAATTCCTCAACCCACCAAGTCACATTTTCATAGACTCCAATAGTTTTCAAATTTTTTAAAGCCATTTTGTGACTCATTCGATCAGATGCCTTAGAAAGATCTAGTGCTACACTATCAACTTGGCTCCCCTTGTTCAATTCATCTGAAATATCTTGAATATATCCCACCATCTGGGATTCGCAAGAAAATGCTTGCCTAAAGCCATGTTGTTGATCTGCAAAACAGTTTCTTTCCTCGAGGACATTTCTGATGTACTTGCATATCAATCTATCCATTATTTTTACTATCAGTGATGTCAAACTAATCGGTCTGTAATTTTTTATGCTGTTTGTTACTCCTCTTTATGTAACTGTACTCCACTTTTCCAGTACAGTCGTAACTGTAAGACTACTAATTTTTAACAAAATTTCAAAGTAAGGTATTCCAAAATCTTTAACACAACTGTACTAATATTATCTACTCCAGCCCCCAGGTTTTTTAGTTTTCTGAATTCCTTCATAATTTCCAAAGGATCTATGCCATATTTTGCAGCTTCCTCATTTCTACTTGTATGGAGACTCTTCTCTCATTTATTCCCTTCTATCACAGGAGGCTAGTCCCTAGTGATCTCATTAAACCAGTCACTCCATATGTCTGCAATTTTCAAATCCTAAGTAACTTGAACTTTCATTCTTTTCTACAATTGTCTGATACCTTCCCTTTCCCTAAGTTTAGTGACATAACCATGGAAATTTTTAGATGCATTGTTCAGTGCTCTGCCTGCATGAATAATATTCTTCATAAACCCATCTTTAGCTTCTCTCTTTGCTGTTACTAATTGCTTGTTTAGTTGTATAAAATCTTCTAATGCTTTCCACCGAGGTAGCGCGTCAATGTAGGGCGACGTTTCGAAGCCTGCCTCCGACGCGCTACCTCGGTGGAAAGCATTAGAAGATTTTATACAACTGACACACCGAGAAAGCTTACATTCGTTTGCTTGTTTAGTGGTTTGAAGTATTCCTTACTGTCTTCCTGTCTTTTAACTCTGTTGTGTTCTCGTCTCACTAACCTCTTTAACCTCCTTACTGCCCTATTGTAGTATCCAGGTTTTATAATTCTTTTTATTTTCTGTTTTGGAATAAATAGTTCCTCACCCTTTTTTTTTCTCTTTAAACTCTTCCCACTTTGTCTCCACTTTACTTGTGCCATCCTTATATTTCCTGTACCTTTCTCTGAAATGCCTTTTTAATTCTAAAATTTGTTCCTTTTTATAACTGTACCTATTCCTTACTTCAATTTTGACCACTTGTTTACTGGATCCCAAAATATCCATCAGTGCTGCATTGTTATCACTTATTCCTTCAGTTACTTGATACCCTACAAGGTTTTCATCGGCTTTGTTTGAAAGATATCCAACATGTTTGGCCCCCCTTGTATTCTGCTCTACCACTTGTGTAAAACCTCCTTCCCCTTCTAAGGTCTTTGCAAATGTCTGTTCCCTTCTGTTATTTATCTTATACCCCGTCCATTTGACATCTATTAAAATTAAATCCCCACCAATAATGACCATTCTATGCTCACCTCTGAACTGTGAATATGAATTTACTTTCCAAGAACCTCATGTTCATCATTCATTCTTCCACTACAGTAAGCAGCCAACATCATTATTTTCTCTTTTTTACCACCCTTGAAATCTACCCCTAGTAACTCGTGGTCATAATCTATGAACATTAGAGATCTATAATCTTGGCTAACTAATGCGATTGACCTTCCACCAATTGCTCATTTATCTCTGCGATACACTCTGTAACTATCAGGGAAAACCTCAATGTCTAGTATGCCTTCTTTCAATCAAGACTCTACCCCTATAGTTACTTGTGATTCATGTACCTCTTAAGTTTGCAAATTATGTTACTTTGTTCATTATACTTTTACAGTTCAGCAATAACTCTTATTTTTGGCTTTGTAATATTTTCAGTTGTACCCTCTTCTTTTATTATTTCAACAGTTTTTTCTATTTCTTTAGCATTTGTTATTTTACCTATGATGCATCTACAGTCATTATCCCTCTGGTCACTGATTTTTATCTCCTCACCAGCAGGGCCTAACCTACACAAAGGCACACTGATGCCTAATACAAAATGTAGTTTCCATTAAATTTAGAGTAGAAGGTATTTCATGCTAGACAAGTCCAACCAGAGAAATAGATTCTTTATCAGTCTGTGCTGAAATCGTTCCTCGCAGTTAACTAAAATTTTATATAATTCTGATAGCATTTTTTGTAAGAGCTTTCAGAAACATTTTATTTTTTATTGAAGCTAAAAACAGTTTGTACCATAATTTGATGTGTGAAATTTACAGTTTTACTATCACAGGATTGTAATTGGTGCACTGATGAATAGTGTTTACAATTATTACATTGTAGTGTGTGTGAGCCAATAATTATGTAAATGAACAATGCATGACATGTGAAGGCAGATGTTTTTGAACATTTCAGTTTGATGGTGTACACGTTGTAAGTGGTTCACTTGACACGAGTATAAGAGTTTGGGAGGTTGAAACTGGTGCCTGTCGACATACATTAATGGGACACCAGTCGCTGACTTCTGGCATGGAACTACGCAACAATATTCTTGTCTCTGGAAATGCAGATTCTACTGTGAAAGTTTGGGACATTGTCACTGGCCAGTGTCTGCAAACATTATCTGGTAGGTAGCATGTGCTTTATTTTAAACCGAGCGTGGTGGTGTAACGGATAGCGTTCTGGCCTCGCATTCGGGAGGACGGCGGTTCGAATCCCCGTCCGGGCATCCAGATTTGGGTTTTCCATGGTTTCCCCAAATCACTCCAGGTGAATGCCGGGATGCTTCCTTCAAAAGGCCATGGCCGAATTCCTTCCCATTCCTTGCCCCATCCTTTCCCGTCTCTAAAGACCACGTTGTTAAAAAGGGACGTTAAACTGTTTTTTTTAAAAAAAAAAAAAAAAAAAAAACTTTATTTTAAGCTCTGAATATCAGCATGCCAAAATTAGGATTTTTTTATTATTATTTTTCTACTAACAGGTTGATTTACAGTTGTCTGTCAAATTATTGTATCATTCCAGCATGGGCTGTTATCTACTCCTAACCAATATGCACAGGTGGGCACAGTTAATCCAAACGTTAACTTCGTTAATCATTATTCCGCTACTTAAAAAGTTAACTTTGATAATCGTTAAAGCGTTAAATGTTTATAAATTTAACGCACGTTAAAGTTATCCGTTAAAAGTTAACTAGTCAAAAGTTGTACTGATGTATTAGTATTATAGTACGGTAGGTAGAACTGCTCTCTATCTCAAGGTGTTATGTACCATGATGCAAGTGTGGATTTATTTATAAAAATTAACAAATTGTGGTTACGCTATCGCCACAACAACGAAGTGGTATTCCTGTCTGTTTTTATCTTTGTTGAGACTGTGATCAACATAACACTTGCAAATTGTCTTAAGAGAGACAATTAAGGTACTCGTGACTTTATAAAAAAAAAGTAGTAAAAAAAAAAAACATGAATGCAGAATGAAAAGCAACAATATTATAGAAAACAAGTTGGACTGGGACACCTGAATATGTGAAAACTGCGACCAGTGAAATTTGCGGCCAACCTAAAATCTACGACCAATGCCTGTTACGGTTACCTTTGTGCCATGGCCTACCTGTGACCTAAAGGCCCCTTTACACGACCCAGCCTGGTTTCACTAAATCATGGCCTGCATGTTTTTACGTGAACAAATAGAACGGAAGTTAGTCAGCGACATCCTTTTACATTACACGGCCGAAACTGCCAAACTATCTTCTACTTAAAAAAAAACAAAAAAAAGACACACAAATGTTTCGAATTAAAATTGCACATCACCTTTTTCGTAACTTATGTATTATTTCTTAGAACTTTTTCGCACTGGTTACTGAAAGTTGAGTTTTTTGCTGATCTGCAACACTGTTTGCAGACTCCAGTGCGATACTAACTATCGATCAGGCGGCCGGTCATCGACTGGCACAGAATTTCGTCCGAGTAATGCCCGATTTGACGGCCGAACAGTTTGTCCGATTAACCTCTTCCGACACACACTGCCAATCCGTCACTGTTGCTTCAACACCAACTGAACGCGATGTTTTTTCTAAACGTAAAATAACGACATACATTTTGTAATAATAAATACACCTCATTACAGATAATAATGTTGATTTGTCAATAAGATACGTTATGACGCTTTTTAGTTTATTTACGTTTGCAGAATTCACAATATAAAATAGTCACGCCGCTGCCGGCTGAAAATGCTCGGCGAGCTGCCGCCAAGATTTTAGCAGGCGGCGCCCACTACTACACCGAACATATGAGCAGCGCTGCCAGTACAGCCAACTTATATTATACCGTTGTCTCTTTGAAATTATACTGAATGAAACCCAATTATACAAAGGGGTCATCCATTGATTACATACGTGAGTGAAAGTGCTGGGAGCAAAAAAAGTCCACGAAAAGTAAACAATGTATACATTGATAAATTTTGAATAACAAAAAGGAAATAGATATGCAGGAAGGGTTGCCAACTCAATGAAACAAAGGGCAAACACTTTCAAAAAGGTGCTGGAATGTACTTTACTTTTAAGTGCTCATTTTTGTATCCATTATACAAGGCAATCTGTTATACAAACAGGATACAAGAGGTAACCAAATTATACAAGTTTTGTATCCAATTATACAATCTGGCATCCCTGCATACGAGTGGTGGCGCGGCTCACAGTTTAAACAAACGAAAAGACGTCAACAACCTATATAACGGACTAAAGTTAACGGAAGTTAAGAAGACCGATAATGATTTTTTAGGTTAACTTAAAAGTTAAATTTTCACAATTTTTTTAACTTTGTTAATTAACGATTAACGGATTAACTGTTTTGTGCCCAGCTGTGCCAATATGAATACTTGCAAAGTCTAGATCAGTGGTTCCCAATATAATTTCTACAGAACCTCATGGTGGGAGTCGGACTGACTATATATCCAAGGAGGTTTAACTAGGAATGCAATGCTTCTTGTTAGGGTTGTTATGGGGTTCACCTTTGCAGAAGTGGAGGTCCAGAGAAACAGAAGCTTTACAGAAGTATAGGTGTAAAAATAAATTTATAACTATTTGGATTTTTTTTTAGATTAACTTAAAATCAACATAAAAGTCTTTCTTCTTCTCTTCCTAACAAATTATAAACCAGTCTTTGGATTAAGGACAAAATAGGTTAAGAACTTCTTTCATAAAATCAAATTAAATTGATTATTAAACTAGGTAAGATAAAATTGGTTCTCATAAAAAAAATCATTAGGTCAGTTAGTCTGACAAAAAAACAAATTAGATACTTCTAATTAACAAAAAGAAAATTATTGAAAAATTTGTTTAGT
Source organism: Vandiemenella viatica (assembly GCA_031002005.1). NCBI lineage: Eukaryota > Metazoa > Arthropoda > Insecta > Orthoptera > Morabidae > Vandiemenella > Vandiemenella viatica. The sequence goes on from JARYHS010011408.1 coordinate 177,151,534, forward strand.
AGGGGAGCAACAGTAATCAAATAGTTGTAGTGGCATATTTTTTATATTGGTGATTAGACATGGGAACATATTGGTGTAAGAATGAAAAGTAATGCATGGAAGGGAAAAGATAACCATTACCACAAACTGGCATTCTATTTCATGCACAAGGGTGTAGGAGAGATTCTTTTTTAGGTAAGAGTGTCAGGGGTTGGAATAAGTTACCAAGAGAAATTATGAATAATTTACCAAAAACTTTGAAAGAATTTAAAGTTAAGATTTATAGCTAGGGCAAATGTAGGTGAGTGAAGGAAAGGGGGATGATGAATGTGTAGGGAAATTGCCACTGGAGTGTGCGCTCCATTGCAATTTTAATTAAAGATTAAGCTTAGAAGGTTTTTTGGTTTGTTTGGAAAACTTTTATTTCGTTGAAAGCACATGGGTAATTTACTATTTACTGTTAACTAACAGAGGGCCATTTACTGTGGTGCAAAATGAACACGGATTTTCAAGCTTTTGCACAAATGGTACATACCTATTTGTCTCCTCCATCAGCTCTTGTATCTAGCAATCCAAATAGTTAGTGGCAAATTATATTTAATTAAGAATAGTTTATCTGTTTTATCTCCTAGTCAATTCATATATAGACCATAAATTAAACTGGTGTCACTAAAAAGTTGTTTGCGAGGTACCAAAGCTAATAGAGGAGACAGATAGGTGTTTACCATAAATGCAAAATCTTGAAAACTTGTTTTATTTTGCATCACAGTAGAGGGTAATTAACAAGAAATAGTAATTTACCCATGTGGTTTCAATGCAATAAAAGTTTTTCAAACAAATCAATGAAGCCTTCTAAGCTTAAGACAAAAGTTATGACATTAAAGATAAAAATCCAACTTTTTAAAAACACTTGAGGAACAATATTTAAAAATACCATTACTGCAACAAATATTAGCAGCAACATATGAGTGAAATGTTGATGGGCTGCATGCTTCTTAAAACATTTCATTACTGATTGCAAAGCCCAGATATCTGTACACCATTAGTGAAGAATTTATTCTACTAACTGTAAGTAAGTGACATACATCATAAGATTAATTACGTTGACTAATGACACAGCATAGAAGATTGATAAAATGGCTAAGTGTGTAGAAAATTGAGTACTTAAAAACATTGATATGAAGAAATCTATCTTGGAGTGTGGATAGATTATTTCATTAGGTACGACTGTTGCATTTTCTTCCCTGTTACTACTAAATCATACTTATTTTGGATCTAAATTCAATCGCCAGCATCCCTTAGGATAAAAGCTATTACTCTGCAAGGAGCAACCATGAGAACATAGACTATGATAAAAAAAATTTACACTGGGAGTCAATTGTCAGAGTTGATTTCACAAAACATTGGAGTTACTTTTGGTATCTGGGAAAGTAATACATTCTCAAAAGCAAATATCTATAGGGTAGGTTAACTGAACAAGACAAAATTCACAATGGCCATACGCTTTCACTCATTCGAAGTCGTGAAGTACGCCAAAATGATTCTTTCTAAAACTTGTTACCTACAGTAAATGTAGTAACAAAAATGGCTCTTCGTTGACACAACTTGATATGACTCAAGAAGTAATTCCCGTGGTTTCATCAACTAATCCCATTTGCGTATAAATGGTGATAAGAAAAGCAAATGCTCTTCACCAAATGTTTGAGTTCATTCCGTCACAAAAATATCCAAACACCGTGAGTGCTTGAAAATATTCAATAACCTGCAAATGCTGATATGGAAATTTTTCTTAGTCCAACCAAATAATGTTGCCACACTGATGCAGATTTGTCCTTATTGCTCAAAATCTGATTTCCTACTGTTCTTGAGGTCTCTCTTGACCTGCCTTTATATGTCTGAAAATGTCTGGAATGATGGTGCATTCCTGTGGTGACTCTCCTCTTTATTGAGAAAATGGAAATTCCCGATCTTTCTCCAAACTTAGGCAAATCTTTACCAGAATTTCACATTATATAGACTGAACTCCAACATTTTTAGTTTTGAAAAAATTCCTCCAATTTGTACTAGTTTAACAGTTGTAAATTGAGTTGGACGATTGCAATTTTTTCCCCTTTTATTCGAAAAATGTTTTTGGTTTTGAGAAAATTACTTTTCTCACTTAGTTCTTTTTTTATTGTACTGTTGAGGCCATATTCATTTTACTTTATATGTTATATCATTAAATGTGTGTGTATGCTGTAGGCTGAGCCATGACTGGTGTGCTTAGTATGTTTCGAAATTCAATATCTTTATCTATTTATGTATTCAAATGACATTTTCACTTTTCTTACTGAAATTTTATCCACTCCTTTTTAGTAGTATCCCCTGTTAAATACCTCTCTAGTTTTAAATCGGTTAAAATTCTCTTGCTTTGGGTGGTGCAACATTTTAAAATCGTTTTTTTACTATGTTAACTGTTAGTTTGTCTTCATTTTGTTTTACATCAAACTCCCCTTCTTCCTAACTAGGATTTATTTCATTTATCTTTATTACAAAGTCTTATAATCTGTGTGTGTGTGTGTGTGTGTGTGTGTGTGTGTGTGTGTGTCCATCCGTATATTTAACTTTACAGCCACAACTACCTACGCAGCCAACTGGTGTTTGTGTGTGGAAGTAGCTTCGAGTCTCGGGGGAGGGTAAGTGGGGCAAAAGTATCCTTGGCCCAGGCCACCAAAGGGGTCCCCCCCCCCCAGCCTGGATGCCTGGCTAAATAGAATTCAAGCACAATATTTAAAATCTGCACCAATGATTTTAAACATTTTTGCTTTAAAATATACTGACTTCTTACAAAAAACTAAAGTTTAAAGTAAACAATTTTGTAGGGAGGAGGGGTTGGGGGTTAAGCTTAAGAATGCTTACCCTGGACCTAAGTACCCTAGCGCCGGCTCTGGTTGCATGTCTGTAGTTATGGGGGATGTGGGAGATATAGTGGGTGATATAGGGCATTTTCATATTTTTTCCCAAAGTGTACTAAAATGTTTTAGAATATGACATTTTTCAGCTATTAACATTAACATTTGGATCCATGGTCCACTGGTGTTTGTTTGCGGTAGTAGCCTGGAGTCTCCCATTGTGCATTATGGTGGTTGCATGTTGGTAGCTTGGGGTTTGGGGGGGGGGGGAGGGAAATATGGTGGTTGAAAATGGTAAACCTAGGGCATTTTCTTGTTTACCAAAGTGTTCTATAAAAATCTTTGCGATCTTTAAGAATATACTAAAATGTTCTAGAATATGACGCATTTTTCAATTGTTTATATGCAACATATTTAGTGCTTGAACCAATTTTGATTTTGCAGGGAGTAAAATAGGTTACTTTTTTATCCTGAAAGTATTTAAGAATCTATGCAAAAGCATAAAAACCATCAATATTCTTGACAAACACGAACAAAATCCTGGTAGGGATGGGCAAATGAAAAAATAAATCAATATTTACAAATAGTATCGATATTTATCGAAAGAAAAATATCGATATGGTGATATATTGATATTTTTGCCTAAAGCCAGTAATTTTTTAAAATATTCCCAAAATATTTATGAAAATTCAGAAAATTAAAAACATGGAAATTACAGAAACTTTGATTAATTTATCTATTTTTGCAATCAGTCAAACCAGAATTCATCTTATGTTGACATCAAAAGAACTCGTTGTTTTATACGTTCCCCTGTTAATCTACTCTTGTTGTCCGGTGCCACAAAGTTAACTGCAGAAGCCACTCTTTCAGATGACACAGAAGAGGCTTGGCATATCAGATACTTCGTCAATGTATTAACTTCTATTCATCAATTAAAAAAAAAAAAAAAAAACAGAAACTTTAATATCAACCCTCAACTTCACAACATGGATGATTAATCAGTATTCTTCAACTTGATTAGAAATAATCTAACTGTTAACATTCCAATATGTTGCCAAAAAATGATGTTGATGTTAAAGTAAACCTATTAATATTTAATATCTTTTTTAAACTGTCAACCATTGATGAAAAACTGTTAAATTACGATGAAGTCAATTTTTTAAGATCCATTCAGATCAGGTATGTCCATTTATTTATCCAATATATATGCAACACACAAAATTGGATACTTACAAAAATATCGAATTGGTGCTTGAAATTCATCATCATCCTCAAGTTTCCAGCCTCTGGCTGGATCTGCTTTATGCACAAACCTCTCCATTTGGTTCTTTCGTCCCACCACCTCTCTGTCACCACTTTGTTCCAGTCCTCTCCTCTCTTCCATACACCCTCCTCCACTCCTTTCAGCCATCCATTTCTTGGTCTTCCTCTGGATCGTTTACCATGCATCTTAATTTCATGGATTTTTCTCGGTATTCTCTGAGCCTCCATTCTCTTGACATGTCCATACCATCTCAGTCTGGTCCTCTCTACCCTTTCCTGTAGGGGTTCCTCTTTTATGGTGTGTCTAATCACTTCATTCCTTATTCTGTCCATTTTAGTAACTCCCATTCTACCTCTTAAAAACTTCATTTCACTTGCTTGTACTCTGCTGAAGTCCCGCTTTTTCATTGTCCACATTTCAGCAACATAAGTTAAGGTAGGCACATAATATGTATGATAGATTACTCTCTTGCTTCTCTGTGGCACCTCTTTATTCCATATCAGGCTTCTAATGATCCTTAGGAAAGCCTCTGCTTGTCTTCCTGCTTGAAAATGATACTCCAAATAAAATATTTATTTTTGTTATATCGAAACTAAAAACATTGATGATAAATATCGATTATTTTGTGAAAAAATATCGATATTTTGATACATCGATATATTTTCCCCAAGCCTAAGTCATGGGCAGCAGACATTTTAATCATTAATCTATCTCGTCTGAATTGGTTTTTTAATTTGAAATTTTGTTATAAAGGTTATGTGCTGATTACCATAGTTAATTTTGTTTGTTTATTTTGTAAAAGAAGATTGCTTTATTGTTGTCTCAACTTTTAATTTTTGGCTCATTTTGCCACATGTTTACATCACTCATTGCTTTACTGCGTGTGTTTTAACTTTTAAAAACCAAATTGTGGACTTTAATATGTTTTTCTGGCTGTATAAACCTTACATCAAAATGATTTTCATTTTTAGTACTCGTGTGAGTAAGTGTTTGTAGCATCCAGTTTTAGACTTTCGTCTATCCTATATCGACCAATGCTGCTCCCATTTTAGTTCAAAAACTTCAATACTAAATTTAACTTCAAATAATTTGACTATAATGCTAAATTTTACTTCTTACATTTTCTCATGTAGTATGATTCCATTCTGTTGCAACATCTGAATTCTCTATGCAGCTTAAGGGTCAACTATATCAGGAAACAAAGATTTACTTTCGGCTTGTGTGAGATTTGTAAAAGAAAATTTCCCAAGAATTGTTTTTTGCCAAATGTTTTGAAATCGATTAGAATTCGATGAATTTTTTTTTTATGTAAAACCTGTATCCTTGAGTAATATCCTCTACGTTACTGCTGACGGTGCTCTGGCAATGGTAGGACAACACTAATGCTTTCTGGCATACTTAATACATGCCATAAGGTTCATCTATAAATGGTTTCATTGGCCGACAACGTTTTTTTTTTGCCAAACGTTTTAGTGTGCGTGTATAGCTTACCAGATAAAGTTATTAGAGCAGTTAAAAAAATAAAAATGAATCACTTATTTTCCTCAACTTAATGGATATAAACTCTAACTACTTAACATGGAATATCCTTGGTCATCTAAAAGTGCTCATTTGGTTCAATTTTAATCACTCTTTAATTCAGTGTTGGAATCCCCGGAAAGTAAAGATAATGATTTCAGGATCAGTTTATTTAATGAAAAACAAATGACATAGAATCTATGACTGACTTGTTTGCCAAATTTAACAAAACCTATTTGAAGTTACAAGATGATCAGTTAAATTTTACCAAATCTAAAAGTATAATTTCTACATTTGTTGCAAAACCTTTTTTTCCCTGTATAAACCAAATTTGGGGCAAAAAGAATGCTTTCAGTTTTACAGTCTATCAAAATTGCAAAAACGAGATGATTTGCTTGCTTATTTTCTACACTTACCATAACAGCTCTTCATTGTGACATTGGACAAAGATTTAAAGACATTCCTCATTTGGTTATCCCCCAATTGGGTGTTGAATCCTTTTGCATTTAGACTCACAAACTCAGATGAATCCTTGCTAATACAGGAGAAGTTAATTGATTTATCCACAAATAAGAAGCTAGAAACATTGTTTTAACAAGGGTAGCACAAATTTTGTTCACAAAAACAGATAGCAATTTTATATCCTGCATTACAGTTAACTGTTTATTGCTTTCCAATCTTCATTTTGTAATGCATGGATATAGTGCTGCTATAAGCCTCATGATGACAGGAAAGCATTAGTAATTAGAGCTCATTTTTACTTACAAATGTTATTCTCTTATATGGAGGGAAATGCAAATAATCTTATCACAACAGGTACAGACATCTCATTTGGAAAAAAACTTGATTTTGCATTTTAAAACAAAATGTATAGTTTCAATAGATACTACTTTAAGTACAAAAATGTTTTCTTTATATGTTGTTTTTACATCAAAATTTATCATTCAGGGCATTTAGAGTTAAATATGTGATTTTCTTATCATGCAGTTGCGTAGAGTTATTTCACTTGGGGGCTCATGGTCAGGTTTTTTCCTAAAATGAGTAGTCCATGAACACATTAAGTTCATGAACCACAGGTCTAGATAATGTCATCGGCCAATAGTTATTCTGAATTTGTTTCTCACTTGCAGACACTTATTTATGTGGCAGCATTGATGGCTTATGAGGTCAATCCTGATGTAAAGTAATGTCCCGCACATGTTGCACCTAATTGTGGTTGGTGAAGGTGGTAGAGATTGTGCTTTTTTTTTTCTTTTATGAGCTTCTACTGCTCGACTTTGCTGCTCCTCTTCAAATAGTACAACTACTACACATGTGGTTTTCCGCCAAAGAGTACAGTCCTTTACAGGGTATTCCCAGGCATTCTGTTCTGTGTGTTTGGTCTTGATCTTTTTATGCTGGTGTTCATAATGCTTCAGAGGGACACTACGAGGTCTTTTGCCAGTGCTGAGCTTGCCATATAAAAATTGATAAGGCTGTTACTTATTTGCTGAACACGTCCAATCCATCTGAGTTGGTGAAGGATGATGAGAGCTTCAATGCTTTACATTTGTGCCCTTTCTAAGACTGTAACATTAGACATGTAATCATTACATTTGATTTTCACAATAAAGTGAAGTTTCTGCTGGTAAAATTTCTCCATTTTCTTAACATCATGGCAGAAGCATCCGTGTTTCACATTAATATAGTAACGTGTAGACAAGTGCTCAGTACAGCAGCAGCTTGGTGCATACCTGATGATCTGTGTTCAGAAACATCTGTTGGGAGAGATGTCCATTAGCTACACTTTGTCATGAATTCTGTTTTCTGGATCCTTTACCAATATACACCATGTTGAGAGAATGTTCCCTAGGTAGGGGAAGTAGTCTACTTGCTCTAGGGATGTGCCAGGAATGGTGATATCAAAGTCTGGGGTAGTAGCTCCAGGGGCAGGTTGCGCTAACAACTTAGTTTTGCAAGAGTCAGGCCAAATCGGTTATATGTTGTTTTTTTTTTAAGTGTTTAACAGATTGCTGAATTTGCTCAGGACTTTGTGCTGGAGAGGCATTGTCATCTGTGTGCTGTATTCCTGTTATCAGTGTGAAGGAAGTTAATCTTGATGAGTGGAGTCTGGCTGCATTACATAGTCCTCCATCAAACCAGTATCAGTTTTCCACACCTTTATTGGGAGTAGATGATGTTTCATCGAGCATAGCTGCCAAATACAAGGAAAAAGTCTAGGAGCAAGTATGCATCCCTACTTTAAACTGTTTGTGTTAGTGTATTTTTCAGACCCATCACTTTGATAACCTGATCAACCACACCATCATGAAATCTCCAATCAATCCCAAAAAATGTTCTGGGAAACTCAATCATTTTAATACCGTCCTCATTGTACATCTAGAATCATAGAACACCAAAAAGAGAGGCTTTTGTTTTTCTCTGCACTTTTCTTGAAGTTCTCTGGCACAGATGATCATGTCGATGGTGTCTGTAAGTTTGGAATCCACATTGAGATTCTAGGACTACTCTCTCTGAGCGAATTTCAAGGCAGTTCAGCAGGATCCTAGCAAAGCCTTTACTTTAGATAGAAGAGAGGTATGACAATAGTTGTCTCAGATACTTCAATCCCCTTTTTTGAAGGTGGTAACTATGTTGGTGTTTTTCATGTCCTTGGGCATCTCCCGAGTTTCGCATGTGAGAGGAATCAGATAGAAAATTCTGGTTTTTAGGGGTAACCCTCCACTTTGAATAAGTTCTAGCGAAAAATTGTCTAGTCTTGGAAGCTAACCCGGGTTCAGATTATTCAGTGCTTTGTAAAACTCCTGGAAGATTGTGCAACTGACATCCAAGGGTGTAAAGGGTGCTGCAGCATATGCCTAAGGAGGTCATCTGCACCTGTAGAATTTTATTTTTACAGATCCTGTTTCAAAAGTTATTGTTAACAGTAAAATTGACAGTTCTAAAAATAAAATTAATGGCCAAAAATAAGATGGATGAGATTTTGAAAATAACTGCTAAAGATGTGGACTCACCATTTCTTCATGTCAGCATGGATGCAAAGAAAAGGGAACATACCCAAAATTCTTCCTCAGCTTAGAAAAACAGAAATAAAAATAAAGATGCTAAGTTTAAAGATTTGGTGGATCTTCTAAAATTTATACCATAGATTCATCAGGAATTTTACAATTTGTTGACATGTGATGAGAACCAGAACCAACCTCAAGTTGTATACGTCGACAAAAAAAACAAAAAACAAAAAAATAGTCTGCATGAAACAGATGAAGAAAGTATTTTGGATTATTTGAGGGTGTCCCAGAAACTAATGCACCACATTTTTTTCAGTTATTTATTGAACACAATGAAACTTATATACAAGGAAGAATGATGTTTCTTCTACACTCCCTATTTTTCCACATAATCTCCTTCCCTTGCTATGACCTTTTTCCAGCAAGACAGAAGAGCGTGTATGTCGTGTCAGTACCACTGTTTGTTCTGTTCACAAAGCCATTTCTTCACTGTGCGAATCACCACCTCGTCATCCTCAAAGTGTCTTCCACAAATGGCATTCTTTAGTGGCCCAAACAAGTGAAAGTCTGAGGGAGCTAGGTCAGGGCTATAGGATGGACGGAGTAACACTGTCCAACCGGGTTTGGTGATATATTCCAATGTCCCGAAACTTGTGTGAGGGTTTGCATTATCGTGTTGAAGCAATCACCTGGGTTGTTACGGTGTCCAATCTTAAGTTTGGTTAATGTGTTAACATTTGCCTCAGAATTAATGGTGGTGCCTCTCGGCATCACATCAATGAGTATGACACCATCACAGTCCCAAAACACAGTGATCATGACCATACCAACGGAAGCAGTTGCTTTGCATTTTCTTCTTCCGTGGAGAGTCAGGATGGTGCCATTCCATTGATTGCCATTTTGTTTCGGGCTCAAAATGGTGAACCCAGGTTTCATCAGCTGTCACAATCCAGGACAAGATAGCCCATTTTAATTGCAATTTGCTACACCTTGTTTACCCATGACCGTTCCCATTGTTGGTTCCCACTCTCCACTCTAGCATTGAAGTCACCAAATAGTAAAAGCTTATCATGGACAGATATATTGGTGTGGGTTTCATTCAGTTTGTTAAATCTGAGGAATCAGTTTTCACTTACGTTTATTTTTCTGAAATACACAGACGGAAAAAAAAAATCCCAACACCAAGAAAGACTTGTGTTAGATAAACGAAATTTGGTAGGCGTGTTTATACATCTGAAAGATGACATCGATTCAAATTTCGCGCTTCGCGCATAAGTGTGGCGCTAGTAGCGCTACTCAGAGCTTGCAAATCAGGTTTGCTTTAAATACGCGCTGTAAAGTTTGTGAACGTTATTTACCGCTGAGATTTGACATAGTGAGTTGATGTTAGCCAAGAATGCCTTTAAGAAGACGAAGAAGCCATTATCAACAGCTCACCGAGTTTGAACGAGGTCGTGTAATAGGGCTACGAGAAGGTGGATTTTCTTTTCGCGATATTGCAGAAAGACTTGGCCGGAATGTATCCACTGTGCATGATTGTTGGGTGCAGTGGTCAAGGGATGGTACTGCCTCAAGAAGACCGGGTTCCGGGAGGCCACGTGGCACTACTGAGAGGGAAGACCGCCGTATTCGGCGTACAGCTGTGGCGCATCGTACTGCGTCTGCGGCAGAAATTCGAGCTGCAGTTGGTACCACAGTGACACAACGAACTGTTAGAAATCGGTTACTTCAAGGACAGCTCCGAGCCAGGCGCCCTGTAGCGTGCATTCCACTGACTACAAGCCATCGCCGTTTGCGACTCCAGTGGTGTCAAGCCAGAGCTCATTGGAGGACGGAGTGGAGATCTGTTGTGTTTTCTGATGAAAGCAGGTTCTGCCTTGGTGCCAGTGATGGCCGAGTGTTGGTCAGAAGGAGGCCAGGGGAACGCCTGCAACCAAACTGTCTGCGGCCTAGACACACTGGACCTACACCTGGAGTCATGGTCTGGGGAGCAATTTCCTATGACAGCAGGAGCACTCTTGTGGTTATACCAAACACACTGACTGCAAATTTGTACGTCAGTCTGGTAATTCAACCTGTAGTGCTGCCATTCATGAACAGCATTCAAGGGGGAGTTTTTCAACAGGATAACGCTCGCCCTCATACCGCTGTTGTCTCGCAACGTGCTCTACAGAGTGTCGACATGTTACCTTGGCCTGCGAGATCACCAGATCTGTCTCCAATTGAACACGTATGGGATATCATTGGACGACAACTCCAGCATCATCCACAGCCAGCACTGACCGTCCCAGTATTGACAGCACAAGTACAACAAGCATGGAACTCCATACCACAAAGTGACATTCGAAACCTGTATGACACAATGCATTCACGTTTGCAGGCTTGCATTCAAAATTCTGGAGGTTACACCGGCTATTAATTTAACAGTATTTCACATTTGAAATGCATTTTCTTGAGCTTAAATTAACCTGTGATCTTGAAAATTTAATCAATTAAACATGTTAACTTGACAAATGCATTGTCCAAATTTCATTACTCTACAATAATTTTTTCTTGGTGTTGGGATTTTTTTTTCCGTCTGTGTACTTTAATGTAAACACACACAGACATCGGTTAATATGAAGATACTAAGTTCAAACATAAACAAATGCTCCAGCGATTCTAACTTTGATAGAGAGTGGTACATGGAAAGTCATAAGGCTTACACTGATCACGGTAGAAGTAAATAGATGTTCATTTATCAGCTCAGTTTTCACCGTGAAATTAACCCCATGTATGTGATGTTCTCCTTGCTCTTTTCCTTACCAGAAGATGATATATCCTGAGGTGGCTTCGCTGATCTTTCCTTCGTCCACTCTAAGCAGTGATGTCAATATTTAATGTAGCTAGCTCCTGAGTAATGAGAGCAGTTCTTCTTTTGAGCCTATTGTTGTTGTCCTTCCTATCCAATACTGTCCTGACATTCCATGTGCCAATGATGTTTTTGGAAATTTTGAAGTTTTTCAACAGCAGAAAGGCATGACCTGGGTGCGATTTCCCATCCACATTCAAAAGTGATTTCCGATATTTATCTCACATTCAACATTTTCATTACGAAGTTGTATATTTTCAGATATTAATCACTCTTGTAGATAACACTCTCGGGATTCTAGCCGCGTCAAATAAAAGTCGACTGGCGACGTTTCGAGAGCAGGCACTACTCCCATTGTCAAGCCCTGCTTAACTAACTAAAACTGCCTAGCGGTAGTCTCTATTTAGGGCTACCGGATGGGAGAGGAGGGGGACTCGTGCGGAGGGCGGGTCTGCTTGGTGACGTCATGTTCCGGTTGTTGTTATGCCCAAATATGGTCCGTTCCCGTGTGTTTCGTAATTGTCTAATAACTGGCCTCCATGTTTAACTTATGTTAAGTCCTTGATCCCGATTTATCACATTGTTATTAACTGTGAGTCGAATCGCCTCTTTCACGACACTATCCCAAAAATTATTAGCATGGCAGAGGCGTGTCGTCTTGTCAAAGCACGGCTCATGACAGTTTTCAAGGGCGTGCTCCACTATAGCCGATTTTTCTTTCTGCCCCAACTTAAAGTATCTTATATGCTCTTTGCGCCTTTCATCGATCGTTCTCAAGGTCTGTCCTATATAGGAAGAGCCACACTCACAAGGAATTTTATACACTCCAGGGGCCCGGAGATTTATACAATCTTTCGGGGTTCGTAATAACTGACGGATCTTAGGCGGGGGCCGAAAGATGGAGTGGATGCCTTGCTTGTTGAGCAGCCTGGCTATTTTTGATGTCACCGCTCCGCAGAAGGGCAAAAAGGCACGTGGGGTTTCTCGTTCCCTGTCATCCGTTTTGTTTTTGTTTCTTCTTCCAATAATCGCATGTCGAATTTCTTTGGAACTATAACCATTGGCCCTAAACACGCGTTCTAAGTGTCGCAGCTCTTCTTGTAGATGCTGATTGTCGGATACCGTCTTTGCCCTGTGGACCAACGTATTCAGTACGCCGCGCTTCTGAATGGGTGATGAAAACTAAGGGCGTTTAGATAACGATCAGTGTGTGTGGGTTTTCTATAAACACTGTGCCCCAACCTTCCGTTCGGCTTTCGACGTACCGGTAGCCCTATATAGAGACTACCGCTAGGCAGTTTTAGTTAGTTAAGCAGGGCTTGACAATGGGAGCAGTGCCGGCTCTTGAAACGTCGCCAGTCGACTTTTATTTGACGCGGCTAGAATCCCGAGAGGGTTATCTACAGTGCTGCCGCCGCGAAAACGTACACAGTTATTTAACATACCTCTACGGGGAGGAAATGTCGCGCAGGGTTAAACATCTGGAGAAGCTGCGCTGCAAGAAGGCCAAACTACTGAGTTCGCTGGCCTACCTGTTAAGGTGTAGAGACACCGAAACAGTGCCAAGGTTTGCCGTTGTAAACCATCCGGCAAACACTACTGCCATGAAGAAGATTTTACGCCGCACCAGCCTGGCGATTGTAAGGGAGAGGATTCGTCAAACTCGCCGTGATCTCGACAAAAATGCTAGAGAACTATTGGGACGCCATTTGCTAATAGCAGCAGCCCTCTCGCCGATGGATTGGGAATGGGTCGACAACTTCACCACCAGACAACAGAATTCTATATTAAAGACGGACACGCGCAGGCAGTGCTGTAAGTTCAACCGCCTGTCGCGTGATCTGCGCGACACCCGGCCACCCGAAGACAGACGAACCGTGATTAACCTATCGGGGAAAGAAATTGATGAAGGTGCTATCTCAGCCCTGAAGAAAGGATTGAACTTCGCACCGGCTCCACGTTCCTTGCCTATCATGAACATAGTCAGCGGAGTGGAACAAGCTGTGCGTAATATTCCAACGGACGCAGCGGAAGAGGTACGCCGGGAGACAACGCGCATCCTGACGAGGGCCAGACCACCTAAGCCCAATATGACCGCAGCTGAACGAGCCGGCTTACGAGTTTTACGGGAAGACACCGAAATCGTGGTTTTACCAGCTGACAAGGGAAATTCGACCGTAATTCTGACCAACACTGACTACCACCAGAAGATGTGTGAAGTTTTAGATGATGAGGCATATCGTGTGCTTCCGCGCGACCCCACGGCACGGACAGTCAGAAAAACCAATATTTTAATAAAAGAAGCTGGATTGGCGGAAGAACCAGTGAAAAATTTGACAGTCCGAGCCCCAAGACCACCAAGATTGTTTGGCCTACCAAAAATACACAAAGAGCATGTTCCGATGCGGCCGATAATTAGTGCCATAGATTCGCCGACGTACAGGTTGGCCAAATACCTCACACGTCACTTAAGTCCATTTGTGGGTCAATGTGCACACCACGTTAAGAACTCTGCTGCGTTTGTGGAAGTGGTTAAAACAATGAGACTAGAGCGTGACGATATTATGGTCAGTTTGGATGTCACATCGTTATTCACGCGGGTGCCGTTAAGGGAAACAATCGAACTACTTAGTGAACATTTTGACCAAAAACTCGTGGAATTATTCAGACACACATTCACGTCGACGTATTTCGTGTACCAAGAAAAATATTATGAACAAACGGACGGCGTGGCCATGGGGTCCCCGTTATCCCCAGCGATTGCTGATTTTTACATGGAACATTTAAAGCATGTAGCTCTTCACGCGGCCCCTTTAAATCCCAAATGTTTTTATAGATTTGTTGACGACACATTCCTCGTGTGGCCTCATGGGATACCAGCCCTATATGAATTTGTGAACTATCTCAACGGCGTTCACCCCAATATCAAGTTCACGATGGAAATCGAAAAAGATGGCGCACTTCCTTTTCTGGATGTATTGGCACGTCGAAAGCCGAATGGAAGGTTGGGGCACAGTGTTTATAGAAAACCCACACACACTGATCGTTATCTAAACGCCCTTAGTTTTCATCACCCATCTCAGAAGCGCGGCGTACTGAATACGTTGGTCCACAGGGCAAAGACGGTATCCGACAATCAGCATCTACAAGAAGAGCTGCGACACTTAGAACGCGTGTTTAGGGCCAATGGTTATAGTTCCAAAGAAATTCGACATGCGATTATTGGAAGAAGAAACAAAAACAAAACGGATGACAGGGAACGAGAAACCCCACGTGCCTTTTTGCCCTTCAGCGGAGCGGTGACATCAAAAATAGCCAGGCTGCTCAACAAGCAAGGCATCCGCTCCATCTTTCGGCCCCCGCCTAAGATCCGTCAGTTATTACGAACCCCGAAAGATTGTATAAATCTCCGGGCCCCTGGAGTGTATAAAATTCCTTGTGAGTGTGGCTCTTCCTATATAGGACAGACCTTGAGAACGATCGATGAAAGGCGCAAAGAGCATATAAGATACTTTAAGTTGGGGCAGAAAGAAAAATCGGCTATAGTGGAGCACGCCCTTGAAAACTGTCATGAGCCGTGCTTTGACAAGACGACACGCCTCTGCCATGCTAATAATTTTTGGGATAGTGTCGTGAAAGAGGTGATTGGACTCGGAGTTAATAACAATGTGATAAATCGGGATCAAGGACTTAACATAAGTCAAACATGGAGGCCAGTTATTAGACAATTACGAAACACACTGGAACGGACCATATTTGGGCATAACAACAACCGGAACATGACGTCACCAAGCAGACCCGCCCTCCGCGCGAGTCCCCCTCCTCTCCCATCCGGTAGCCCTATATAGAGACTACCGCTAGGCAGTTTTAGCTAGTTAAGCAGGGCTTGACAATGGGAGCAGTGCCGGCTCTCGAAATGTCGCCAGTCGACTTTTATTTGACGCGGCTAGAATCCCGAGAGTATTATCTACAGTGCTGCCGCCGCGAAAACGTTCACAGTTGTTTAAATTGGTCTTTGAGCCAGAAATTTCGTATTTAGCTCTGTACAGATTTCTTTTATTTATTAATTTGTAGTCCATTTCATTGTTCTCTCCTAAATCCTCCTTGCCCCACCTGCCTTGACCTCATGCAAATGGACCTTTTGTAAACTCGGTTATGGCTTTAAATAAATTGTTCTGCTCACACTAACCTTATATAAAAAATGACTTTTAATTTTTTATATTCATGAGTGTTTTTGTTGCCCGACTCTCGGCTATTCTGCTTGAATCGATACCAAATCGATTTCAGCTTGAAAACAGTATCAATATTAAACTTAATACAATTTATGTGGCTGCTATAAACTTTATTCACTTTCTGTCGAGTAGTAGAATGTTTTTGTTCGATTAAAAGCTATAGTTTGATTTTAGTATCTAGAAACAGTAAATTTTATTATAGCAGTGGTTTAATAATCCCAATAATATTAATATGGATGGATATTTGTTAATCAGTTGCACCATAACAACTGAATGGATTTGAATGAAATTTGGAATGTAATTAGAATGTAATCTGTTTAAATACTTTGAATACTTTCACCCTGGTAAAGTGTTTAGTTCCGTTGGGAATCTGATGTGAATGAGAATGCAATGAGCAAACAGACTAACATCACGTAATATATTAGTCTGGAGTGTGAATGTAATGAGCAAATGAAATACGAATGAAATGAACTATGCATCAGTAGTTCTTTAATTTACTACTTATTAGTTGTCAACGTGAGCAAAGTCATAGTTAATAGCTATTAATAATAATAATAATACTATTATTTTTTATTATTATTACAATGATACCATTACTCATGTTAGTGGTTGATTTTTAAAAATTCCTTTTTTTACATAGAAGGTTGTTTTTCTGTGTTGGTAACAAATTACCTGAGTTAGTGTCAAAATTGATAATTGTCTTTGTTATTAGGTCCCAATAAACATCAATCTGCTGTTACCTGTTTGCAGTTCAACCACAGATTTGTCATTACATCATCAGATGATGGAACTGTTAAACTCTGGGATGTAAGAACAGGTATGTACAAAGCTTACTGTGATATTTATCAATGTTTTCCTCTTTTATATAATTACTATAACACCTTAGCCATTTCAAAATATACTCCTCCATAAAAGAACCAAACTTTAACAGACAATAAGGTCATTTTGCACTTAATACTTTCCTTTAGCATGACAGATAACTTTTATGTGGTAACCTTGAATAGACAATGTTCTGTATAAAGAGTTCAATAGCTTCATTTCTACAATTTAGATGCGGGTTATGTATAGGTTGCCACTTTCGAATTAAAGAAAATATTAAGGGATTTACACTTGGAGCAGCTACACTATGGATTAACAAGAATAAAGGGTTTAGTTCACACTTGAATTCATTGCTAAATTCTCCAGCCACCATCTGTAATTGAAGCTCAGTTTGATTGTGAAAACAGTTTTTAATCACACTATTTGTGCAGAAAAATTAGATGTTTGGAAACATACCCCAAATCAGTCAACTGTGGTAAAACTCTGTAAAAGTGACCAAAAATCTTCTGAAAATGTCCAAATAATTCCTAGAAACATTTTAAAAATTATTCTCTGTGCTTTGACTACTTTCAGTTACTTTTAACACATTTTGGGTACACTCCAAAAATAGTCTTACACAAACTTGCTCAAAAAATCTTTGCATGAATTTTACCAAAATGAAGGGTTTATAAAGGTCCCCAATCCTTATTGCTGCTAACCTTCTACCCATGACAAAATATGGTAACTTTTCAAACAAATACTGTATATTAAATTGTGGTTGCTTCTCTAACATTCTAAATTACACAAATGGTTCAGAATAAATCTATTTTCCTAGCTTAACTTACCTTTGTTTAGCACTAATTTACTTATTAATTATTATCTTACACTTTCACACAGAACTGTTTTGTTTGAAGTGACCAATTTATACTCTGCTTTATTCATGCCTATTAAATGGAATCCCTCTGCTCCCTGGAACTCTTTGCCACTGACTCAAATGAATGCTTTCTAAACTGCCATCTAATACTTTTACCATATAGCATTGAAAATGCAAAATTCCTTAAAACTGTCCAAAATCGCAACCAAATATCTCGCAATTGCCTGCTTATTGCTGTGTTTGGCACCTCCAAAACTCTAATTGTCATTGTATTGCTCCATTTCCGTACCACATTGGTCTTCCTTGCCATCTTGTAGGCCTTTCAGTTTGTATAAATTGTCTGTTTCCCTCTGTTTTCTGGTGGAGGCTTATTTCTGTTGTCATCACCACTTTTTACAGTTCGTAGAGTTGTCAGAAACTGCCTTATGGTGCTGATATATGCTGGATTTAACAAATCTTGAATATGGCGAGGGGAGTGTATTTGTCTATTATTTGCATTAAGAATATGCAGGAATTTGGTCATTAACAAGAACAGACCTCAACATAGCACAAGCAGTCATGGACGATAGTCAGACGTATAGATATTTTTAATAAGAAACTCCAAGGCTGCTAAAAACACACTTTCTGAAGTTCTGCATAATTGCTTTAACTATTAAACAAATGTTCAGTAGTTACTTTCCAGAAACTATACTATTGTGTAAGCTTTCTAAGAACCATTAGTTGCTGCAGCTAACAAAGTGGTGTTGAATCAATACACATAGGAAGAAATCTGAAACTGCAAGCTTAAATCTGTTGTTGGAGAAATGTTAAATGAAACATCAATTAAATATTTTGTTGTTCAGGCTCTAGCATCAACCATATTACTATTCTCTATTTTGTTTAAACAAACAAATAATTTTTTTGTTGTTGAGAAAACAACCTAATAATTTTGTCAAGATTGTTATTAAAAATTGGAGCAGCACCATTTCATATATGATTTCCAGAAACCATCAGAAAAACCAAATAAATGAACGTATATCAGTAATATCATATTGTTCGAAATTAAACGTAATTACCGCATTTCGAACAACAGCTATCATATCAATAATAGCAGCACTAGGAGGATTAAATCAAACATCTTTACATAAACGTATAGCATATTCATTTATTAGACACTTTGGGTGAATAATTGGATCAATAATTATAAGAGAAACAAGATGAGAATTTTATTTTATTATCTATTCAGTTTTAAGAGCAACAATAGTTATACTATTTAATCAAAATACAGTATTTGGACTCTTTTTTTTTTTTGTGAAGAATGATTTGAATTTTAGGAAAAGAATGGGGTGGTCAGACAGTAGAAGAATTTAAACCTTCAGGAAACAAAATAAATTAAGATAGAGGTTATTTTCAAGATTAGTTGAAAGGAGAAAAAAATAAAGTAAATTAAGAAATTTGTTTTGGGTGTGTTGTGAAAGGGAGAGGGAAGAAGAACAGATTGAGATCTAGGGATGTAATTTTTAAGCCCCCCTTTGTTGGTAGACTGGTTCCTACTGTGTTAGTTCAGATGAAATGCTGTGTTGTGGAATGGTTGTTTGTCCTGCACAGCGAGGCAAGAATTTTAAGATAATGCATAGCATTTAGCCTGTGAGATCAGATTTATGCTGCTTTCATTTTATGTACTTACGTAAGCCATAACAGTTGCCAGCAATATTTCTGAACTTTGATTTTTTTTGTATTTTTTAAAATAAAAAACAGGTGAATTTATCCGCAATTTGGTGGCCCTGGAAAGTGGTGGCAGTGGAGGTGTTGTGTGGCGGATACGAGCTAATGAGACAAAACTTGTGTGTGCTGTTGGAAGTCGCAATGGAACTGAGGAAACTAAGCTGCTTGTTTTGGACTTTGATGTTGAACCAAAGTAATGCACACTGCTCATACTGTTAAACTGAAGGCCGATCTGCAAATACCAGTACATTTCAACTTCAGCAGATGAGTTGATATCATGGTGATTGCATACGGATTTGCCTTTCAGGCCTTTAGAACACACTCTTTCATTTGGTCACCGATATCAGACTGGAATTCTCTGATGCACTATTTATTTTTGTGAATAATCGACTGTTGTAATGTTGTTTGTTTCTTGTATTGTGGGTTCTGCCAGTGTAATTTTTGTTCGGAGAGCTAGTTTTTGGATGCATTTTAACTTTTTGTTGATTGAAATGTACTATTTTACAATAAAAATAAGTTTCTCGAACTACACTTAAATCATACCTAAAGAATTGTTTCCAAACATACATGTAGCAAATGATTTACAAAGCTGTAATATCTGTTTTCATTACTGTGGGTATTTATGTTGAAATCCTTCAGGTATATATGTAAGAAAGTGTGTTACTACTGCCAATTTTGTAAAACTAATTTATACTAACTGAATAAATGGGTAATGATATGGAATCTATGTAAGAGACTTCTGTTAAGCTGTAATGTTTGTGTCTGTAATATCATGATTTGTTTGGAGTTATCTTTGGATTTTCAAGTACAATTTTTTATGCAGTGACTCCTTGGATATTATTCACTTTGGCACTATATGAAGGGTTGTGGTTTTGTAGGTCTTTTGAGAAGACTGGAAAAAATGGTACTTCTGAATGTTGTTAGTCCTGTGGGTAACCTTAATGTACAAAATTTAGTGTCAATGCTGAAGAGCACTAGAGCTTCCTCATTTTCACTGATTATGTTACAAAGTATAGGAATATGGATAAGTTTATAAATGAAGGAAAATAGGTATTAGCAGTAAAGTATGATGCCATCAAAATTTAACTGTTTGAAATTTGTTGTAACAATTTTTGGTTAAAGTGATATGTACAAATTGTAAATACACTTTATAATTTTAACAGTTTCTTTTTAACTACTTTGTGAAACACGTTTATTACATTGACAAGTTTGGTTCAGTTATTTATAGAATGTATGATCTGGAAACTTTCTGTTTAGAATGTAAAGAGGAGGAGAATTAAGCGGTGCATTTTGTTCTCATTTATTTTGATTGTAAATTGGGTATAATACACAGCTTTATCTCTTTTGACTCATAATAAATTTCCTGGCAGATTTTAGTATTTTATATTGTGAATTTACAGGAGAAACATTGCTCAAAGATCTTCTTTTTGTAAAATGTTATGTACGATAAATGTAATAAATTGTTTTAGTGCAGCATATATATATATATATACACACACACATATATATATATTTTAAAAGCGTGGACTGGGAACAAGTGCTGGAATTTACTTTGTATTCTGTCAAGAGCAGAGGAAAATAGAAGAGTAACAGTGAAACATTTTTCAATATTAGTTTTTCTTTTGAAGTTAGTGTATCCAAAATTTTTGTCATGAAATTGTTGCAGGATGCAGTGTCATATTAAGAGGGAGTCTAAAATAAAAGGTATGTTATGAGGGTAAGGGAATATGTCACACTTCAAGTACCACAGGAGAGTTTGGTATATGGAGAAACAAAGTTATTGTAGATATTCTTTATGTGTGTGTCTTTAAAATAGATATTAATTAATTTGGAAACTCCTGAAAAAGCCATGTACAGCTGTCCAGATGAAATAACAGGTTCTGATAATTACAATCCTGCCTTCTGAAGCGTCTGACCTAATGCTTTATTAATGTTTATAATGAAGGTTACTTCTTTTGGGAATTGTTTTCTTATTTGGAATGGCAAGGTTGATCAGAAGATGTTAGGTAACTGCGAGGTACGAGCATAGTTTTATCGGAGTGAACAAATTTAGAACCGATGATGAACTCGTCTAAGTGAATTACCACACCATTAATTATTCCCTGATTAGCATTAAGATTTGTTGTGCAAGTATAGACTTGCCCAGCATATTGATTCAATGTAAGCTTAACAAGTGTGAGCCGGATGGTGTCATGAAAAAACGAAGTTTCAACAGCTGGCTCTGCTGTCTTCATCAGGTGTTTATATATATATATATTGTTTGTTGTGCATTCTGTCTGTCATCGCCGGACTCATAATTTAAAGTAGAACCCGAATCGTGGAGTGTTCTACTGTGTTTATATGAACAAACACAGTCCGTAGAAATTCCTGCCTCCCAGAATTCGAATCCAGAACCCTACATTTTGAAGAACAGCCCCTTACCCAATAGGATAAGATGATAAGTGTTTTAATTTTCTCGAATGTGTATTAGTACAATATATTACAGCCAGGTACTTCTGTATTGCTATTGCCAAAGCAGTGAATAGCAAAACATTGCTATGTAATTATAATATTGTCTCCGATTATTTATACGCATGCAAAATGTTAAACTGTTCGGATGTCGGGAAGTTGTTGGAACATTGAAAGGAAGATTCCATTGCTTTCAAAAAATTTCTTATATTATTGTCAAAGTAATGAGAATATTAGGACATGGGTATTAAATTATTGTATTGCCATCGGTTTTCCTTACATGTGCAAACTTCAAACAATAGGGTATTTGAGTATTGTTTATTGGACACATTATTCACCGAGTATTTATTTTTTGACGAAAGTGCTTATTTTTGCATAAAATTCAAAGTTAAAAATTAAAGTATTTAAAGCCCTCCAAAACGCTGCTTTGCTGCCTGCTCGAGCTGCCTTCACTTGTGACGTCACATGTCTGTAAACGCAGCGGCTGCGAATGGAGTGTTTGCTATTATCCAAGTTTTCAACTATTTTTAATGTTTTTTACTTGATGTTTCTTGTTATTAATGAAAATTCATTTTGAATACACATTCGAGAACAATTAGTAAAAGCCTATAGTGGAAAAATATAAAAATAAATGCCTCATTTGTGGGGCTAGGTATAGAAACAACCTCGGAGTTTTATTCTGTTGAGCTTAAAAATGTAACAACTTCAATTTGATAGTGCGACCAAGTCAGTTACCCTTTTCTCTGAAGTTCATTTACACCTACAATTTTGTAGAGTTAAATGTAACACGTTGTTTAAGGGGAGTATCACTAAGGTTAGGGTCCTTAGGTGCAATCCTCGCTTCAGAATATGCTTCAGTTGTTTCCTGTTGTCTTTTTTTTATGCTATTTGCTGTTGGTTGCATTGCATATTCATTTTTTCCCGAAGATACACCAAAACAATTTAGTTTTCTTCTTCTGAAGGCTTCAATTTCTTGGATAACAAGCGAATTACAACCATTTGAAACATAATCAAAGAAGACTTCAAAAAGGAAACTTGACATTACTTGCACACCGAAAAACAGCATAAAAAAAACAAAAAATTAAAATTACTTGCACATTAAATATAAGTAAATACCGCCTAAATAGACGCATTTATGTCAAGAAGGTAACCTGCAGTTGTATCGTCACGTAAAAATTTCAACAAAACGGACACAAAGCGTTACAGAACTGTTTTGAGATTAGCGTGAAATTTCTAATAGTCATCTCACTTCTAAAATAAATTCCGTTATTCACTGTCGTGCCCCTGAATTTTTGCCTGATATTGTATATCTGTTATGTTTAAAAATTAAAAGAGGAACGATATCTTTTCATAAAAGTTTTCTTGTATGGCAGCAATTTGTTTCAAACGCCTGAGTCACGCTTAACAGCAAAAAAATTTAGGAATTCTTGGAACAAAAACATGATTCTGTAGTGCAAAAAACAAAAACGGAAAAAATGCACACAAATAATATTATCTCAACCAATGTTCAAACGTAGGACGTTCTTAATTTGATTAGCACTCTTCAACCACGCAGCTGCCGGGGCACTACTTAGTTGTTCTCTTTATATTAATAATAAATACTTAAACATCTCGGTTTCTTCGTGTGAGATGATGTGAAACGAGGTATGTAAATGAATAAACAATTCGTTTTGTTGACAAAAAATTATTTATCTATAATC
The DNA here is from genome assembly GCA_031002005.1 of Vandiemenella viatica. NCBI lineage: Eukaryota > Metazoa > Arthropoda > Insecta > Orthoptera > Morabidae > Vandiemenella > Vandiemenella viatica. Next base: position 177,174,801 of record JARYHS010011408.1, read on the forward strand.
TTTTCTCTGCAATTAAGGAAATGGCCCACAACATCCAGTTTTTTAATTGTTGTGATCGAGCGTGGTTGGTGAGCGGTGAACGCTCTAGCCTCGCATTGGGAAGACGCCGGTTCGAATCTCTGTATGGGAATCCAGATTTGGGTTTTCCATGGTTCCCCAATCACTCCAGGCAAATACCGGGATGCTTCCTTCAAAAAGGTCGTGGCTGAATTCCTTTTCCCCAGTACTATCCGCTTCTAATGATGCCAACGAGGCGTAAAGCCATAAGTAAAATAAATAGCCTAAATGTTCGCTTACCTCATACCTACATCATAGTTTTATAATTTTAGTCATACTTATAAAAGATTTCTGTTAATCTCTAACGTTCAATTTAAATATGAATGATTCTGAAATTGAAGCTGTTGCATTTTCAAGCTCCTCAGAATAAAATTTGGGGGTTTCTATATCTAGCCCCATAAATAAGGGGTCCATTTTCGATATTTTTCCGCTGTAGGCTTTTACGAATTGTTCTCGATTTTGTATTCAAAATGAAATTCCATTAGTAACAAGAAATAACCAGCAACAAACTATAAAAATAGTTCTAAACTTAGATAATAGGAAACTCTCCATTCTCAGCCGCTTTACAGACATGACGTCAATAAAGCGACCACCAATCCTAGAGCGTTTTGCCACGTGACCAGAGGTAAGAAACTTATAATTTTTATTTCGCTTTTTTTTATTAAAAATAAATCCATTTTAATTTTTTTTTTTTTAAATTAGCTTCCTTAAGCATTTATCCATGAGAATGACTACAATTTATAATATACTAGCTGGAGCCCACCACTTCGTTTGTGTTTGAAAAGAATTTGGATTTACAGCTACAGACACCTAATCACCATAGTGCACCATGGGAGACTCGTTGCTATTTCCACACACAAACGCCAGTCATCTGCGCTATGTAGTTCAGGCAGCAAAGTAAAATATATGGACACACGTCTGGTCGAAATACGAAAATATCCATGATCAACCAGTTTCAGCAAAACATATCTCCCACAGTTAGCTAAATTCGGCCAACGTTGTGATCGGTGGGTGACACTATGCTACTATAGCACGTTCAGTTAAGAGTGGCGGTTCAAGGCCAGTCTACTGTATCCCCACTCCTCTGCCTTTACCCCTACACGCGAAGGGGAAATTAACCATTCACCCGCCTGGATATAGCGTAAGGCGCGGAGGATACACCGGGAAACATTCGTTTTTGGTAGAAATATGAAAGTGCCGCAGGTCGACCACTTTCAACCACCATATCTCCCACACCCCCATAGCTACCGACATCTAACCACCATAGTACACGATAGGAGACACGATACCACTACCCAGTGTAGGCTGTTCATTTTGTGCCGCCCTTTTCTCCTTCGTACTTAAACTATATCCATTCACATATACATATAAAGTTAATACAAATTAGTGATTAGTATAACACACTTTTTATAGGCAAAGAACAGAAAACACGTTAAGACGTAATCAATTATTATTAAAAGATTATAATTTATATTAATTTCAATCATAAAACAGTTTTCGGCATAATTCAATGCATGTTCCTCAAAAATTTCAAAGGATTTAATTCATTATTAGCTGAGAAATGACGAGTTAAGTTTCAAAAATCGTTGACTTTTCAATGATTTTTTACAATAAAATTAGGACTTTCGAGTGCTCGGGGACTTTAAACATCCAGATACTAAATGAAATCTTAGATCATTTTTGCTATAGAAATCGTGAAATATAAGTCTTGTCGGCAGAAACTTATCTCTGTCTGTAGTCTTCCTTCGGAAATAGCGTTGAACAAGATAGAAAGTCGGGAAACTAATGAAGAATTAAATTAATAATTTAGCTAATTGTTCGCTGTCACCACTTACCTAAATGAAAATTGACAGTAAACATATTTGTCTTTTCTCTTAATTGTTCCGAGTTTGTCACTTCACTACTAGATGGCACCACTTAAATGAAAATTTATAGTAGACGTTTTTCTATTATATTTATAATCACACACAAATTTGACGGCTTACTAAAGCGGGCACCCTAGGAAATTTGCCGCCACTAAAACGCTACCACCCCTAGGCTGGAGCGGTGGAGCCTAATGGGAAATCCAGCACTGCCACTACCACACGCAAACACCAATGGGTTACGCTATGTAGTTGTGGCAGCAAAGTGACATTTACGGAGAGACATGTCTTTGCTCGAATTACGAAAATATCCTTGATCGGCCACTTTCAACCACCATATGTCCCATGGAGGAAGGAATTAAATGGAGGAGAAGTGACGTTAAATCGGTGAAGCAAGCACTAATCTCTCCCGCATGGTGGCAGCACCGGCAGCGACCATATGGCGCTTTCCAACAATTAAGGTGTTCACATTGTGGTAGATGCAGTGATTATTTCATTTAGTATTGTGTATAAGTGTTTAAAAATGCCAGCTTGTGTTGCGTACGGTTGCACAAATAGGCCAGACAGGAAAGAACCTGGAATATCATTTCATAAGTAAGTTGAATTGTAATTATCGTTGTTGAAGTGAGCGGTAAACACCGCAAACTTTGCAGCACGTCTATAAATATTTAGTCATAGCTCTCAATGGGATGACTTTGTTCTCAAATTTTTCTTGGTGTAGTGTAGAAAATCAGCAAACTTGCTATTTTGCACATAATAGACTAGCATTATTTTTTAACGAGTGTTTAAAATGAGATTTAAAGGGGCGTGTTTTACTTCGCGATTCAGTGAATTTACTATTACGATTTCTTTCGTCACGTTGCTGATTATACTGACAATGGATGATGAAATTAACTGTTATGTGAGAAGCTGTGAGTTTTATTAATTTTTTAAATAGCTATTTCAGGCCATTGACTTAGGTTATTTTTAAAGCTTCATATAAGACTTGTTTCTGTTTGTAAATACGTCTATACCTATTTTTACCGATTTTGAAATCTTTCTCATCTATTTATGTCGAAACAAGTTCATGCAGAAATAAAAATGGGCTTCATAAATAAAGAAGTTATTGGCCTTTGAACAAAATCAATTTGGGGAATGTGTTTCTAATTTAGTCTCTCTTTTTTTTGTACAACATTCTCCCCCCCCCCCCCCCCGTATCTAAATCTAACTGAGAGATAATTTTTTTACAATTGTCCTAATAAGTAGGGCTGTGAAATTAGACAACACATCTTGATCAAGAGAATGTTCATTAAGGTGACTGAATAAACATTTTATTTCTGGTACCAGCCTACAAAATGTCTGGGTTGCTCATCCCTAGAGTGGGTCCTCTTACTTTTTTTCTGGTCTAGGGCACATTTCAGACTAACCACAAGTGGTAGTAATAAAACTGAAATATCCATTCTGCATGTCAACCCTGTTATCATTGTGGCTTTGACAGAATTAATTTTTGGTCCAGCCTGCATCCAAACCTAAACCCCTCAATTTGGATGTTGTATATTCCCCAAACTAAGCAAGATATCGAAAACTTTTATTCCTTATTATAGAGTTTTTTTCGTCGTGTTACATAAGAATCCATCATTAAATTTGACTTTTGCGAAATTTTTCTTCTGCATTTCAACTCAAGACACCTCACTTTTGAGACAGTATATCTCGAGAACTAGGTGAAATATCGAAAAATTTTACTCTTTATTTTTTATTTGTCTCGTCTTTTTAAATACAAATTCATCATAAAATTTGACTTTGAATAATTTTTTCTTCTGAATTTCAACCAAAACCATTTCACATTTGAGACAGAATATCTCGAAAACTAAGCAGGATATCAAAAAATTTTATTCTTCATTTTTTATTTGTCTCATCGAGTTACATAATAATCCATCACCAGATTGCGGCGTCACGTTTATCCTAGAGTCCCCTTGAGGTGTTTGTACATATTCCCCGTGTTTGTTGGGAAGCGGTCAAGCCCCCACCACTCCGGCCATGCCCCCCCACTCCTCCGCCGGCCTGCTTCACTCCCATGCGTGGTATAGGTCTCTTGCGTCGTCTCCATATTATTCCTTCCTCCATGATATGTCCCACAATTACCGAAATTCGGCCAACGTTGTGATCTATGGGTGACTCAGTGCTACCACAACAAACAAAAACCAGTGATCTGCGTTAGATAGTTTTTGCTGAAAACATGGAGGAAGGAATCCTCCATGGCTGAAAACAGATACACCATGACACATACGTCTTTGGTAGGAATATGAAAGTGCCACAGGTCGACTACTTTCAACCACCATATCTCCCACACCTCTATAACCACCGACATGTAACCACCATAGTGCACGATGGGACATTCGATGCTATTACCACACACAAACATCAATGGTCTATCCTATGTAGTTGAGGAAGGAAAGAAGTAAGGATACACAAGTCATGGGTCGAAATTTGAAAATTCCCTGCATCTACCACTTTTAACCATCATATCTCCCACATCCCCACTAGGGCTGTTGATATTTTATAAAATATCGTATTTTCGATATATCGATATTTTTTTTTGTTTTATGTGGAATTTAATTTCTTTTTGTAGGTTGATAGCTTATTCTGAGTCTTCTTACTTTTTTGGACCAAATGTTTGCACCTTAGCAAAGATTTTGTATCCGAATTTATCCTGCTTACATCCAATTTTTATGACGAAATACTTCCCTCGACATTTTTTTATTTTATTTCCTGATTTTACATAGCCTACTACCTTGTTACCTAAAGTAGGCCCTTAGTTTCTACAGTTTTATTCTTAAAACAATTTACTTTTTTTTTGTTAATAATAATTATTTTTAAGGATTTAAGTATTCTTATAGTAAATCTACTAATTATTCTAATAATTAATATACCACTTAATCTACCAACTAATCTACTAATTAATCTACCATCTTACTAATTCACACCAAAATCAGCAATTGTCTTTGTATTTTCATACTTCTAATTAATAAACTGTCTATTTGTGTACGTTCTTCTTTTACCACTGCTGGCCTGGGTCGACATCTGGCCGCTAGCTGTCTCTGCTGATGCAGCGGGGCGACTGCTGACATGCTGACCACAAAGTGCCGTCAGCCAGCTTCACGTTCCAGGTAGTGGTCTCGTTCTTCTCCGGTTTGTCCCTGGAGCCACCTGCTCCCCCATCAGGAGTTCTCTCCTGGAATCAGAGCAGGCCATCCCCTGAGCCCTGGAGAAGGTGCCTCTGGCTTCCAGAGGCACTACGATGAATTGAGTCTTTGCCGTCTTCCTGGTGCAGGCACCGCCTTAGTCATGGGCAGTGCTTGTAGTCAAATTTGGGTTGTTCTTTACTCTTGAGTTTCTTCCTCTCCTGTCCTTCTTTCTGCTTCTGATGCCGGTTGCTCGAGGTGTCCCCTACGCTCTGCCTGTTTCAATTCAACAAATCTCGCCTTCTCGCGCTGCGACGCTAGATTAGCAGCTTCATCCAGCAAGTGCCAGAGCTCGGTATCACGCAGTATATCGTATATTCTTCTGTTCTGAAGTTGCATTTGGAGGTATGCTCTTGATTCTTCAGTTTGTTTGCACTCCCAAACCACGTGCTCGGGAGTACTTACTTCACCACAGTCGCACCTGTTTGTTTCTTTGAGACCTCTCTGTTCTGAGAAACTGTTGTATGGACCATGGCCAGATATGTAGTGTATGAGCCCTGGAGATGGTTGTAGGTGAGTCATGTTCATTCTCTCTTTCACGCAAGGAAGCATGTCGAAGGTCCTTCTGCCCGTGTTGCTGTTAGTCCATGTTTGCTGCCATTCATCCATCAGCGCATCCCAAATATCTTTTTTAGTTTCAACAGGCCTTCCAATTATTTCAGCAGATTGGTCATACCTTCCTTTTTTAATCCAGTATAGCGCTCCTCGCTTCCTTACTTCCAGGTCCAGGGGCCAGATACCGAGTATAACCGTTAGGGCATCTGTGGCCGTTGTTCTGTAGGCCCCAGTTAGTCGGAGCAGAATTCCTCGCTGCGTACGGCGAAGCAGCTCCTTTGGTTTGACCTTTCTTAGGTGCTTGGCCCACGTGCTTGCAGCGTATCCTGTAATGGAGGTCAGTATTGCATCGAGATATCTTCTTATGACGAGCGGAGGCAGATTAAACCGTCGTTCGCCAATGCTTATCAATTTGTGCATTACCAGTGCTGCTCTTCCACATACTTCCTCCATGTGAGACGCAAATTTCAGTTGTTCCTCCAGGTTTACACCAAGGTAACGGACTACTGCTTTTCTCTTTATTGTTTTTCCCTGGATCCTAATTACCGGATTTCGTTTGAGTGTTCCTTTTAGGAGCATGTAGGTCGTCTTTTGTGGGGCTAGGTTTAACTTAACTGCTGCACACAACTTACTCAGGCAATCCAATACTGCTTTGCATTTTGTTTCGAGTTCCTGCCTGGTGTCCGCGTTCAGAAGTGCGAGATCATCGGCGAATGCCACCACACCCAGCAGTTCTGACATTTGTTGCAATATTTCCATGACCGGTTCCAAACCAATGTCCCAGAAAATTGGTCCACACAGTGATCCCTGCGGGCAACCTTTCGTCAGTCTTTTCTCTATGTACTTGTTGGGGCACCGCAATTTGGCATATCTATTTCTACAATAATCTCTAAAACTGGTATATAGGTTTTTTGGACAGTTGATGTTTCTTAAGCGTTCGAACAGCGCAGGCCACCAGAGATTGTCAAATGCGCCGGCGATATCTACAAATACTCCCACAACATAATTTTTGGAAGAGTTTTGAGCTATTTCCATTAAGCGGTTGATGGCGTCCTCTGTTGACTTGCCTGCTCTGAACCCATATTGATTTGGGTTCATCCCATGTTTTAATCTGTGTTCCTTTAGTTTCTTGCAAAGTATCTTTTCTTGTACTTTCCCTAGAACATTGAACTTCCCTCGACAACGCACGCTCATGTAAAACAACGGGCTCGAGTCCGATTCGTTCTGTGCGAGCGACGCCGTGCCTGCATTGTTACCATCGATGTAGGCCTACCAATAACTTCTAAATTAAATGTAGGAACAAAGTAAAATTAATTGTTTTTTTATGCTCCTGATCTTTGTGCAAAACTGAAATTTATGGCATTTAGCCTCATCAAGAAGAAAGCAATTAACGTACAAATTTTCTCTAAGACGTTTCAGCATTTGGATTGGCATTGAAAAAACACAGGAACTTTTCTTATACTCTGGGGATGAAACCAAGTATGTGTACCAAATTACCATTTTCTAGGACAACTGGATGTTGTATAGAATTATGATGAGAGAGTGTCATAGTCATTTAAAAGAGTTTCAGATCCAAAAAATTCCAAACTAAGGTGGTAAATGAAGTAAAATTTTGCACATTAATTATGCTTCCTAAGCTCCGTTTACAAAAAAATTGTGTGACACATAATGAGTAAGATAGAAATGTGGACAGTGCTTCCAGGAATTATTTATAAAAAATAAAGTTATGTGTACCAATATTTGTCAGCAGCTGTTTTATAGGATCTGCGGGTAGACTATTGCAATTATTAGGCACTGGAAGATTAATTGTTGATGCAACTCGATCAGATGTGTCAGAAGATACCAAAAATTTAAAGCAATTTCTGACAGCACAGGAATATTCAGCCGATCCAATTTTTTTTAAATATATTTAATTTAGCAACCACTGAACCAAAACTCGTGTCAGAAACTTCATTGGACACAGTGGCGTAGCTAGGGCGGGGGGGGGGGGGGGGCGGTCCGCCCCGGGTGTCACCCGTTTGGGGGTGACACCCACATTTCGAAAATAGCAATCGAAATTAGTGTGACACAAACAAAACTTATTTTATGTTTTGGTGTCAAAACACGTCTACTTTTATTGTTAAGAATATTTGTTTTTAGGTTGATCTAGCGCTTTTTCAAATGCGATCCAGGCGGCTGTGCTCATTAGTTATAGTAGAATATAATTGTTGGCAATACCGTGCGCTTAAACAAAGAGAGCACCGCTCCGTAGCTCCAACAATCACAAGAAATCGTTCATTGTTGTGCATGCCGTCCGTCACTGTTGTTTGGTTTGTTAGAAGCGGCGGTGGATATAATGTAAGTTTCCTTGTATAAAAAGAGGAAGTTTTAAAATTAAAGTTTATACATAATTGCTAAAATCATAGTAATTAGACAGTTAAATTGTAAATCCTCGAAAATATTTAGAGAAAATTTGGAAATGAAAACCAAGCGTATGTCGGAATACGCGTAGTCTAGGTTTTAAAATTGTTTTGCTTATTTAGAATTCCATTAGTTTTCAAGCTAAGATTTACAAGTGCTCTGAAGTTTTTCTAGTAATTTTTGAATTTATTATCTGACAGATTCGTGATATACAAACTGAGTACATTTCGCGTTATCCGATTTACTCTCTACGTACCTGCCTATTATCGACAGTGCACCTATATTCAACATGAAATCGTATCATGTTCGAATTTATGCTAGTAAAAAACTGTACATTAAACTAGTAATACTGTCAGGTTTCAAATCAATCTGAACGGGTCCAAGTGTTCGTTGATGGTATCGTCCGTCGTTGGTAATCAGTTTTTGTAAAGCTCGTGTTTAAAACAGTCGGAACCGTAACTGTTGTGTATAGAACTCTATTGTAAATTATATATATTTAAAACTGTACAGGAAATGAAATGTAAATTGTTAAACTATGTAAATAGAACTGTAAAGTAATGAAATGTGAATTGTCATAAAACGCAAAGAACTTGGCTGTGTGGCTGATAAGGCCCAAAGCCATTTAAATAAATAAATAAAAAAAAGTCGGAACCGCATATCTTGCTAGCGAAATCGTAACATTAGTAAGCACTTAAATTCTAGGTTCATGTAAGTTTGCTATGCTTTCTTCTGATCGAGAATATGCAAATATTATAGCGATGAAATAAATAAGCATATGATTCTCTTTGAATTTTCCGTAATAAATTTAGAGAAGAAGAAAATTTGTATTATGGGTAACTCCTCTGTCGAATACAGGTGTATTCCTTAAATCGACAGGGATGTCGAACTTTTGTTCCTGATTAAACTGAGCGAACATTTAAGCCGTTTACAACATTTTTATTTATATGCTACATAGCGGCGCTAGAAATGTAAAATTAACACGTGAAGACGGTCTTCAGTACATAAAATGTCATATTTAGAAGTCTGTAGCTACGTGTATCTTAGGCGGATAGTAAAATACTTCACTTGTGAAGTACTTCATGTAAAGACGGCAGATACCGCAAAGGCATGTTCTTATATTACCTAAGCCGTTTTTTTTTTAATTCTTTGTTTTTATATTGCATTTATTGTTCTATTTTTATGAAGGAACTTAATGTAGAGTTGCTGCTCTGACTATAGTCTCTCCCAGGGTCTCACGACTTGTGGCACCCGGATTCTGGGTTTGCACCGATGGAACCCCATTTAGGTCTGGAATTGCTTCTACTTGGATCAAGCCACTTCTGTTAACTTTCCTCTCAATATCCCTTGCGAATTCATTTAAATACAACCTATGTTAACGTTTCAACAACAAATGATTGGGTAGTTTTCGATTTTTTAAAAATTTATAGCGAAATATTATGGTCGCCCTATAGTTACACTGGCAAAAATTATAATCTCACCATGCATACAGGAATGGTAGAATTTTAGGAAACTTTGAAGATATATCCAGGGCCATACCCAGAAGAAATGATAGCAAATGGAAATGGATCAGGATAAGTTATTACCTTTAGATACAGTTTTCAGTAAGAAATGCGTCCAACTTGAGCACCAATGCATTCGTAGATTCTTGCCGACATTGAATCAACAAGTGTTTCGAATGTCTTCTTGGGGTATTTCTCTTTACGCCTGCATGTCTTTTGCAGTCAGTTATTGCGCAGTTTGTGCTACTCCTGGTATCCCAGACATGCTCTATTGGGGACACATCTGGGGACTGTGCTGTTCAAAGTGTGATCGAAACTCCTTGCAAGGCTTGTGTAACGATGGCCGCAATATGAGGACGGGCATTATCTTGTTGCAAGATGCGATTTGAATGGTGAACATGAAGGGTATCACAATAAGATGTAGTACCCTGTTCACATAGTGGTGGGCTGTCATTGTGCCATCAACAACAGCCGACTCAGTCATGCTGTCTAAACTGATTGCCGCCAAAAAATGACACCGGTGACTGCATTGTGTGATGTTCTGAAATCACAGCAGGTAAGCCGTTTTCCAATACGCCTCCGAACATGTCGTGAATTATCACTTTGCCACAGAATCGAGACTCGTCTGTAAACACGAATGTATGCCATTCACATGTCCTTTTATGTTTTGCATTACGCCAGGTTAGATGATGCTGGCAATGAAATCAGATTAATGGGACACATTGCATAGGGTTCAGAGAGCGTACTCCAGCTTCAAGCAATTGGTTTTCAATCGTCCGGGGAGGGGGGTGACACTCTCTGTAACCACTGTTTGGATCTTGCCTGCAGTCAACCATTTGCCAGCAGCAGCCACCCACACAATTTGGCGGTCTTCACGTGCTGTTATCCATCAGTATAGACCTGGAGTATTAGAGCTTTCTTTCATCACTGTGTAACAAGTCTGTATACTGACAATGCACTACGGCCAATCCTTTGGGAGATTTCACGATATGATGCACCTTTTTAAAAAACGTCAATTCTCCGACCTCTCTCACAGTTAGACATTTGAGTGTATAGAGTTGTCATTCTTCGACTGGGCATACTTAGCCAACAAGAACTCGTGGACAACAAAGTGTCATGTTACACCACACTGTACGCCACTAGTACGTTAAAAGAATATAAAAAAATAGCAATTTACATAATAGATAGCACCGTAATTCTCATATTATTACATGTAAACTTTCAATTTTAAATCATTTAATACTCTTCATGTGGGCATACTTGGGGCCAAATTTTATTCATTATCACAACATCGTATGGGTGTTGGGATTTTAATTTGCGCCAGTGTGTGTATCAGTTGCTACGTGAAAAGGTCGAGCTCTATTTTGCCAATACTGGTCTGTACCGTCACCGCAACGACAGTCGTCCGAGTGGCAGCTCGCCCCCTCGCGTCCACACTTTTCCATAGCTCGCCCGTGTTCCTACCCGGTCTTTAGTCTCATTTAACGTTTTCAAGTGATTGTTACAGGGAATCAGTGTTGGGGATGACAGGTAGGTTTGATACCTTTACTTTATTTTGCACAGTTTTTGGTACGAAAGTACATTAAAATACTTTTTTATCTGACTCATGTAATCACCCATCTGGTTGATCTTTTATGTACAAAAATAGTATCCCAGCGCAGCAGTACCGACTTAACCACGTAGCAGGAGGTAGCAAATGCCACGGGCCTCGCGTCTTCTAGGGGGCCTCGCGCCTCCTAGGGAGGCCCCGCACCTAGGCTACATGGGTTACCTTTTTTGTTTTTAGCTCCACAATTTTCCCCCGGACGGCAAAAATCAAGGGCCTGTTCTTCACATTTGCTACGGGCCCCGCGCTGTCTTAATCCGGCCCTGCAGCGCAGTATTAACAAATCATTACCACACTGTACCGGAATGAAAGATTCTCGCATATTTCAACGCAATCGCAATGAAATGTCAATCACTTCGCACTTGACGTGTTTGTTTTGCTTGAGGTTCTTTTCGATTCATTCAGTATTTTTTTTTTTTTTTTTTTTTTTTTTTTTTTTTTTTTTTTTTAGCAAACATATTTTACTTTAAATTTAGGTCGTAAAGATTTTGTATAATAAATGTAATAATTTCATGTTATCTCAAAGTTCTAGTCAGAGTTTCTTATTAGGAAACTCGCAGTGCACCTATATCGTAGTCACCTAACTTCGAAAGGAGACCTACAGATTAACGTGAAATTCGAACACGGAGCGTTCTAGAATCCTCGTATTAACAGACAAAAGCATTGCCAGAGGTAAATGTCAATTTTTAGGCCCGCAAAAAATTACAGTCGAGTCCGGGATTTGAACCGGGACCTTCAGTATCCAAACCGCACGGAGTCATTTGAGTCACCAGTCCGAATGTAGGTGTAATGAAAAATAAGTTTTGCAAACATGATACAATGAATATACTTTTTTCCTATATCATCTATTTTTGCTATCAAAAAACACGAATCAACTTTTATGTGTTTGAATACATATTTTTCAGTACTTCTAGAATAGTCTGGCGTATGGTTACGGCGTGCGATTCTGGTGTGGATGGTCCCAGTTACAAATGCAAATCTCGGCTGCAATTTTTGTGGGTCTTAAAATTGATCTTCATCTCTGGTAATGTTTTGATTTATTAATGCGAAGATGCTAGAACAATTCCTACATGTTAAGAATATCTTATGAATATGGATGGAAAAAAAGACACTTGTTTTAAGACCAACTATAACATGAAAACAACATTTGGTCGTAAGGGAGGGAAATTTCCGAACTCTCTCTATACGTTCTCCACATCCAGCAGACCGACACTGGTCCACACCGTCAAAACATAAACCAATCCAATGATGGCCGCGTGTCGACCGAGTGTCGGACGACACATCGTGTCCTTTGGACAAACTTCGACCGAGTGAGCGCCAATAGTAAGAAACGTGTCGGTGCGGAACAGTATCAGGCAAGTGAGGCCCGATCTTCAGAGGAGTTAAAATTAATCTAAAACCACTTTCGATCACCAGTGATCAACACGTGGCTATAATCTTGCCATATTGATTATTGAACATGAAGTAAATCAAATTTTTAATTTCGAAAATGTGATTTACTGGTTTGCAGTTGTTAAAGCTAGAAAGAGGGGATTGTGAAAGCAATTGTTTTTATTTTATTTGTATATCTTTTAAATGTTGTTAATCTTACAACTTTATTAACTATTATTTTTAAATAACACTAAATTTTTATTTAATTATGTTTTATTAATATCATATTTTACACCTAAATGATGAATAATATACTCAATTTTGGATTTAAGTTTTCAAGGGGTGACACCATCGATATCCGCCCCGGGTGTCACCCACGCTAGCTACGCCACTGATTGGACATACTTTTCAAGAGCATGAACTCATGTTTTTCCCGTTGTTTCTTCTACTGTGAATGGAGAACTCCCTACATTAAGTGAAAATTTCTCCTTCTTTGATATTGCTTTGCAAATGGTTAACGCTTTACCAAAATACAATGTTTTAAAGCTGAGATTCTAGGTGGAATGCCGGATTTAGGGAGAGGGGTGGGGGCAAACCGGGGTACTTGCTTTTTTTTTACTCACTCTACTACAATGCGTTTGTCAAACAGTTAAAGTGCCGACATCAATGCGCTTGGCCAACAATGAAGGAGGCGATTCTCGGGATCTGGATGGCCAACAATGTTTGAAGAGGCGGCAATCTCAGTTTTTCCCCCGGCTTGGAAAAATCCTAGAGCCGCTACTGTCAAGGCAGTTCCTTTGGTGTTAACAAATTGTTTTTTAAAGGCACCAATCTATAATAATAAGTTTTTAGCATAGCGTTTTGTAAAGGCAATCCAAAAGTGGTAGATTCTTTTTTTTCAATTTCTTATCTTAATAAATTCGTAAGTGGTATAACAAAACTGGCTGTGACATCCTTTTGGAGCTCAATTCTTCTGTTAGCATGGAACAAGAAGCGTATCCAATTCGTTCGAAATATTTAACTGTGGAGTGCCAGATACAGGCTTATAATTTCTGGGACTAAAAAGTATTTTAGTTGTAAGTTTAAAGAGTGAACAAAAATGCAAATTAATAAAAAAAGTTATATTTTAGGCAAAGACTATGCTATCTAAAGTATATATAGCACCTCCTTTAGGTTTATTAATTAAATTCTGGTTGAAAGTCAACATCAGGTATAATGAATCAAAAGGAAAAATACTAAACTTAAAACAAAAATTGACCATCTCTTTAGGAATTTTTTTACTTTGGTACAAAATCAACATCGGGTATTATCAATCAAAACCTCAAAAATATTAAACAAAAACTGAACACTTCTGTTAGGCTCATTAATTAAAATTAGGCAGAAAATCAACATCAGGTTTTATAAACAAATTAAAAAAATGAGCATCTACCTTTTGCTAAAATCAAAATAAATCTTAATCAACTACTTTTTAAATATTTATTACTAGATTTTGCCATTTTCATAAATATTTCTCCGTCACTGATTTGCAAAACATAAAATTTCTCAGCAAGAGTCTTGAAAATCGATCGAGTTTGCAGTTCAGCCCTGATCAAATCCATGAACATTCTGTTTCGCTCTTATTTCATAAATTATTCAACGGGCTAAAACTTGTCTCGTAAAAGTCATTGCTTGTTGGAATTGACAAAACAAAACCAACTATTTTCTTTAAATATACAAAATCATTAAAAACGCTTATTCTAAAGAAATTGGCCCAGATTTTATCGTTTGGAAAGTCTTTTGGAAAAACCTCAAAACACGTTTCAGACTCAGACATGTGAACTCTGAAAATTCTAGATGCAGTTAACATTAACTCCCTTTATACAAAGTCCCAGAAAATTCAAAGAGTATTTTCCTGTCAGTTTCAATTCCTATGATTCCCGCTGTGAGCATGGGATACTTGGCTTGGCCTCTTGGCCACCGTGGTGAACTGAGTTTAAGAAAAAAACTAGTATACGGAAATTCCGGGACAGTAGCGCATAATTCCTGGACACGAGATCAGACAAAAAATTCCGGGACATTCTCGGTTTTTCCGGCCATCTGGCAACCCTACCCATACATGGTACATTACTATTACTTTCTTAATCTAATACTTTTGCATTGATTGAAGACAAATTTTAAAAACTTTTCAAAATGTCCAGACAAGAATTCTAATGAATATTGAATGGGTTATTTTACCTTCTTTTTTACTTCTCCATGTGCTCGGATCGTAATTAATCAGAAACACTAACAGAGTGTTTAAAATAAGGTGCAATTTGTTAGAAAGGTTTTAAAAATGTTCATTGTTTCTTAAAATTCTATCTATGAAAATGTATTGCATGCAGGGCCGGATTTAAACTTTCTTTTAGTGTAGGCTGTTCATTCTGTGCCGCCATTTTCTCTTTCATACTTACTCTAATCACTAATTTGTATTACCTTTATTAGGTAGCAAACGATTATATGTAAATGAAAATTTATAGTAGACGTTTTTCTACTATGTTTATAATCACGCACAAATTTGACGGCTTACTAAAGCGGGCACCCTAGGAAATTTGCCGCCCCTAAAACGCTGCCGCCCCTAGGCTGGAGCCTATACAGCCTAATGGGAAATCCAGCACTGATTGCAAGTGCAACACAGGTAATCGTTTTCCTTCCAATAATAACTTGGAATATTCTACGAGGAAAACGGAAAACAATAACTTATTTTTAAAAAATATCGGACTCCGATATCCAGATTTCAATATCGATATATCGTCCTAAAAATATCACTCATAAATATCGATATTTTTTTAAAAAAAATATCGATATTTTATCAACAGCCCTAATCCCCACAGCTATCGGCATTCGGCCAACGTTGTGCACGACAGGAAACTCCATGTTATTTCCACACACAAACACCAGTGATCTGTGCTAGGTAATGGTGGCTGAAAAGTGAAATATAGGGAAAAACAAGTCTATTTTTATATATACATATGATTTTCAATACTGTCAATAGCTTATTTGGACATCTGGACATGGGCTAAAATTCTATTGCATTCAACTACTTTTCTGTTTTCGTCAAAGTAATGAGAATATCACGACATATCTGTGAAATTATTGTGTTATGCACGATTTCAAACAATTGAGTATATGGAATATGGTTAAAATTGAATTGAAAAATTCTTTGACATAACAACAAAAAATTGTTGAAGATAAAGTAATGAGAATAGAAGTACGTTACTATGAAATCACCGTATGGTATCGGTTCTTGATACATGTGCAAAATTTCAAACGATTTAGACAACTTAAGGCTACTGACATACTATGCGGAAAAACGCAAAACCGTAAAACGCTGCGGTACCTGTGAATCCGAAAGCACGTGTTGTCTTGCATGGCATGACAAACTAGAGAAACCGCAATCCGGAAAACGCGCCCGGATTTTTCTACCGCTACTTGTCTGCGGAATGAAAATTTCCGCATGCGGCCGGCGACGCGGATTGGAGGGGGAAACAAAGAAAGCAGAGGGTAGTGACACACCAGCCGCTCAGTCTCACTCCGGACAGAATTGTAATGCACATTTGATACAGGCATTGGAAGTATTGTGGTTGGATTAGATTAGATATTCTCGCTTTGATCGCAAGTGAAAAGAGTTTCGGGAATGTGGGACAGTACTTATAATTAATCATTAATAAATAAAGATTACCAGCTACTGATTAGCGGTTAATTATTTAACACCCCATCAGTAGATTCAATTTCGAATGTTAACTGCTAATATGTAATATCCAGTGTTTATTACTAAATATGAATACGCTTTCCAGATATCCTAATTGGTGCTTTTGTAAACGGTTTTCACATCAACAAAAAATAATTCACTATTTTAGTAAATGTGAATAACTTTGACAATTTCCACCAAACGAGGTGGATGAGTGGTAAACGTTCTGGCCTCGCATTCGGGAGTACGCCGTTTCGAATCCCAGTCCGGGCATTCAGATTTGGGTTTTCCAAATCATTCCAGGCGAATGCCCGGTTGCTTCCTTCAAAAGGCCATGGTCGAATTCCTTCCCGTTCCTTGTCACCAGTCACATCCCACCTCTAATGACCCCGACGTCGGCGAGGCGTAAAGCACTAGTTAAAAAAATGATTAACAATTTCCCATTCTGAACCGCAAGAACATACACCACTTTGTTAGTCATCTTTAGTTACGAAATCCTAATAAGAAAATTCTTTCACGGAGTGAAACTGCTAATTAAGTAAAAACTCCTTAATTTAGGATTTTCCACTGCGAAAGTCAGCAAGGGGATATATGTACTGTGCTGGCATTGGTTTTTTTATTTTAACTTTAAGAATCTTTCATGGTTTCGTCAATCGCCAAGGAGTATCTTTTTCGGTTATCTTCATTACTGGCTTCCGAATAAGCTTAAAATAAGAATAAAGTCACCGATTAAAAAGCTTATACATAATGAGTACCTTTACGAACAGCTAGCGATAAAAAAATTTATAGTTACTGATATCTAGCACCCAATAATTATATAAATATGTATAACTAGACAACCCGTGCGAAAATTTCGCGAATGAAATAGGACGAATGGCGAGGTTGAAAGCTTGTAATATAATGAAAAGTAGAAACGCACTTTTGTAGCAAATATTTATTTTGTTTAGTGTAATAGGTGTAAAATACTTACAACATATTACGAAACAGAAAAATTTAAAAAAGTGTATGTACGAGAAACTGTCACTGGCCTTAACAGAATACAAGCAACCTGAACAAAATGCACAAAGCATATCAACATCTCTGTGATATGTGCTGCCGTGCGAGTAAAATGTTTACATTGGAATTGTAAAGCAAAACAAAATTATTTCCGTAACAGAAAAAAAATATGCGAGAACCTACGTATTTTATAACAGATCAGTTTCCTGACATCTCTGTGAAATCTGTTGCTGCAATCTAGGGACTTGGCTCTGAACAGTCTTAAACGAGCAACAACTTTAAGCATCAAATTTCGAAAAATTCTTTCTTAATTTATGATTTTAACTAATTAAGAAAAAACACGTTGTAGGGATAATATTAATACTTTTGCCTTTTAAGTGTTGAATTCAAAAAATTCCTTTTATAAAATATGGTGTGATTAAAGCGGACACCTTGATCTTTAAAATGATACCTTATTTATCAATTTCAGTTGGGTATCAAGGGAGATAATTTGCTCGTGACAGAAAAATGCGTTGGAGAAATATTAATACTTTTTCCCTTTAAGGGTCGAATTTTTTAAAAAAATTCATTTATTAAAATATGGTGTAACGGAACCGAAAACGTTACGGATATCTCAGTCATTTAAATGATACCTCGTTTATCAATTTTGTTTCATTATCAAGGGAGATAAATGACTGGAGACACAAAAAAACGCAATTTAGAAATACTGATATTTCTGCCCTTTAAGGGTTCAATTCAGAAAATTACTTTCTTAAATTATAAATGTGACCACAGCGGAGACCTTAATCCTTAGAATGATACCTCATTTATCTATTTCGGTTATATATTAATGGAGATAAATGATTCGTGACAAAAAATGTGTTGAAGAACCATTGATACTTTTTCCTCTTTAAGGGTTGAATTCCAAAAAATTTCTTTCTTAATATATGATTTTACCAAAGCGGAGACATTACTCTTTACAATCCTTCTTCATTTATCGATTTCGGTTAGATATCCAAGGAGATAAATCGCTCGAGGCACAAAAAACGCATTTCAGAAATACTGATATTTTCCCCCTTTAAGGGTTGAATTACTAAAAACTCCTTTCTTAAAATATAATGTTACCACGGGGGAGACCTTAATCTTTAATATGATACTTCATTTATCTATATCGGTTAGATATGAAGGAAGATAAATCGCTCGAGGCACAAAAAACGCAATTTAGAAATACTGATATTTCTGCCCTTTAAGAGTTCAATTCAGAAAATTACTTTCTTAAATTATAAATGTGACCACAGCGGAGACTTTAATCCTTAGAATGATACCTCATTTATCTATTTCGGTTATATATTAATGGAGATAAATGATTCGTGACAAAAAATGTGTTGTAGAACCATTGATACTTTTTCCCTTTAAGGGTTGAATTGCAAAAAACTTCTTTCTTAATGTATGATGTCATCAAAGCTGAGACATTACTCGTCATAATCCTACTTCATTTATCGATTTCGGTTAGATATCCACGGAGATAAATGGCTCGAGACACAAAAAAACGAATTTTAGAAATATTGACATTTTTGCCCTTTAAGGATCGAATTACTAAAAATTCCTTTCTTAAAATATATTACTACGGCGGAGACCTTTATCTTTAATATGATACCTCATTTATCTATGTCGGTTAGATATGAAGGGAGATAAATGGCTTGTGACACAAAAACGCGTTGCAGAATTTTTTGCCCTTTCAAGGTCGAATTCCGAAAAATTCTTGTATTAATATATGATGCAATCAAAGTGGAGATATAATCTTTAAATTTATTTCAGATACATATCCAGGGAGATAACTGACTTGTAACACAAAAATAGCATTTTAGAAATATTGACATTTTTGTACTTTAAGGGAAGAATACCGAAAAATTCCTTTCTTAAAATATGATGTTACCATGGTGGAGACATTAATGCTTAATATGATACCTCATTTACCTATATCGGTTAGATAGGAAGGGAGATAAATGGCTCGTGACACAAAAACGCTTTGCAGAAATATTAATACTTTTGCCCTTTAAGGGTCGAATTCCAAAAAATTCCTGTTTTAATATATGATGCCACCCAAGTGGATATCTTAATCTTTAAAATGATTCTCCATTAAACGAATTCATATACGTATCCAGGGAGATAAATGACTCACAACACATAAAAACAGCATTTTAGAAATATTCACATTTTTGCCCTTCAAGGGTCGAATTCTGAAAAAATCCTGTCTTAAAATATGATGTGATCAAGGTGGAGACCATAAGCTATAATTCGACACCTCATTCGTTGATTTCAGTTAGGTATGAAGGGAGATAATGGCTTGTGACAAAAAAACACCTTACAGAAATAATATATATGATTATGCTAGTAATTATTTTATTATTGTTTTAAGCATAAAAAATTAGTTCTCGTACTGAGTGAACACCATTTTCTCTGTATAAAGAACAAGGCCAGGTTCAAAGAAAAGCCTTTCGCTGTATGTACTACTGCAGGGTGCATAAAAATAAATTCTAGAAAATTTTGTCAAATTCTGATAGGGGAGGTATCGGGCAGTTTTTGTTTTACTATGAATTGTAGCTTTAATTTAAAATTAATATTTCCAAATTTTAATTATTTTCAATCTCAAGGGATTGAGATTTCTTAATTTCAATAAATGACTAAAATGATTTTAGTTTTACCACAAATAATTTTTTTTTTTTAAACTTGAAAATTGTCCGAAATCTCCCGCTATGTGAGAGACAACGGACATGTTAGGGTGAGATTCTAGACCATGAAGAAAGGAGTATATGGAGACGACGGACGCAAGGGACCTTCACCACGTACTGGAGTGAAACTAGGTATAGAGGTGGGCGCCGCTTACCAAAATCTCGGCGGCGGCGCGCCGAACATT
This sequence comes from Vandiemenella viatica, assembly GCA_031002005.1. NCBI lineage: Eukaryota > Metazoa > Arthropoda > Insecta > Orthoptera > Morabidae > Vandiemenella > Vandiemenella viatica. The sequence continues at coordinate 177,194,970 of JARYHS010011408.1, forward strand.
TTCAGCCGGCCGCGGCGTAACGCCGGCGGCGTGACTATTTTATATATGATACTAGACGACCCGTGCGAAAATTTCGATAGTAAAATACGATGAATAGTGAGATTGAATGCTTGTAGTATAATGAAAAGTAGAACCGCACTTATGTAGCAAATATTTATTTGTTTAGTGTAATAGGTACGCATCAAAACATATTAAGAAACAGTTAGGAAAATTTAAAACACACTGTACGTATGACAAACTGTCACTGACCTTAACAGAATGCAACCAACCTGAACAAAATGCACACAGCATATCAAAATCTCTATGATATGTGTTGCTGTCCAAATAAAATGTTTACATTGACATTATATAGCAAAATAAAAATTCTTCCGTAAGAGAAAAAAAAATCCGAAAAGCTATTTATTGTATAAAAAAGTTTGTCATCTTTGCGATATCTGCTGTTGCAATCTAGGGACTTGGCTCTGAACTGTCGCATGCGGGCGACCACTTTAAGCATCAAATTCCGAAAAATTATTTCTTAATTTATGATTTTACCTAATTTGTGATCTTAAACTTTAGAGCGATATGTCATTTATCGATTTCGGTTAGATATCGAAGGAGATTAATGGCTCGTAATTTTAAAAACAGTTGTAGAAATAATATTGATACTTTTGTACCTTTAAGGGTCGAATTCCAAAAAATTACTTTCATAAAATACGGTGTGTCCAAAGCGGACACCTTGGTCTTTAAAATGATACCGCATTCCTCCATTTCGGTTACGCATCAAACGAAAAAAGTTTTAGAAATGATGATATTTTTTTCCCCTTGAGGGTTGAATTTGTAGAAAGTTCGTTCATAAAATATGATGTAACCAAAGCGAATACTTTTAAACGATACATCATTTATCGATTTCGTTTAGGTATCAAGGGAGATAAATGGCTCTTGACAGAAAAATGCGTTGTAGAAATATTAATACTTTTACGCTTTAAAAGGTCGAATTTTGAAAAATTCCTTTCTTAAAATATGGTGTAACCAACCTAAGACATCATTCTTTAAAATGATACCTCGTTTATCAGTTTTGTTTAATTATCAAAGAAGATAAACGACTCGAGACACAAAAAAGCATTTAAGAAATATCGACATTTTGGCCCTTTAAGGGTCGAATTACGAAAAATTGCTTTCTTAAAATATAATGTGACGGAGACTTTAATCTTTAATATGATACCTCATTTATCTATATCGGTTAGATATGAAGGGAGATAAATGGCTCGTGACACAAAAACGCGTTGCAGAAATATTGATATTTTTGCCCTTTAAGGGTCCAATTCAGAAAAATTCTTTTCTTATAATGTGATATGACCAAAGTGGAGACCATAAGCTTTAAAATGACGTCTAATTCATTGATTTCGGATTAAGTAATGAAGGAAGATAATGGCTATTTGAAAAAAAAATATCTTATAGAAATAACATATATCATATAGATGTACATATCATCACTTCGTCTCAAAAACAGAAAGTAAGTAGCGTTTCACTTATATATTCAAAATCATGCTGGTTTTTGTACTCTTTGTAGTTCTTATGTATCAAGATAATTTTATTTGGGCGAACTGAGCTTAGGATAGACCTTTTCGTAGAAAAGACTAACCTAGTCATAGAAAATACAGAAAATACTCTTTCGCTCGGTTTGCTTGTGCAGGCACAAAAAGAAAAGTCTAGGTAAGAGCAGAAAACCGAGATTTTTGTTTTGTTTTTTTTTGTTGCTATAAGTAACTTAGAAGATTTCCATCTTTAGGATCTGATGTATCAGATGAAGATAAATATCTTCAACACTTCTTGAGCGATCGGATAATCATTATCGCCATACACACGATATTTCATCGATAGTTTCTGCAGCAACGATGTATCATTGGTGGATTTTGTAGAAGCAATAGAATCCCTACTTTCATTTATTTCTGGCACATTAATGGCAGTGATCACTTCCTTGATATACGAGACAAGAAAGGAAGTACTGTTCTTTTGTATTGACTCCAAATATGTATCTACTTCTTTGAGACCCATAAAACGATAATCCAAAGATGATACTGCTACGACCGCTCTTGTGACAGCGAATCGTTTGCTAACTTCTGCCACCATGTTGCGATTAAGCCGAAACATAGTCAATAATTCGTTATCTAAGACAGAATTCAGGATGTCAATTATTTCAGAACGGAACAGAAGAGTCACATTCATTGTACATATTTTTGAGACGACATGACCTCAACTGCTTCGCGAAACCTTATCAAAATTTTACTAGATGTTTCATGTCTAAAAGATTCGGCTCACTTTGCTTTATCTCATCTTATCCAATCTTTCTAAATATCTTATTTATTATGCCACAGTTGCATACGTGGGTTAAACTTCCGAGCATGTCTGGAAATCTATGCCAACGAGTTGGTCTTTCAGTTTTGATAGAAGGAGTATATATAGTATTTCCTGATCCTGATACGAATAGCGAGCTCTGTTCAACTACTTCATCCAATCTTTCTCTGTGTACTTCTTACATCTAATCATTTTCTGAAATAGGATCGGTCTCATCATTGAACGAAGTTATCAAGGGAATCTAAAAACTCTTTTCCATTTTTCGGCATGTGGTGACAAAGGTATCCTCTCTCTATCTTGACAATCTTCTTGCATTCTTTTACGAGCCTTTCAATTTCTGGAACTCTGTTTAGGCCTCCACTGTAACGAGATTATGGAGCCCATGACCAAGACACAGTTTGATGTTCCATATTAGCTACCCAACGAAACTACTCTTCGCACGTTTTCTCTAGCATCAATGACAGCTAGACTCTTCTATTCATTCAGTCTCATCTGTTTCTTTATATCTCTTATCATGCCTTCTATTTTGCCGCCAGTCTTCATTTCCTCCATACGTTGAGTACTCAGGGTTAAATACTTCACTGTTTTTACCGCATTTAGGCTAGCTAAGAAATGGACTTGATCGGAATTCACGATTTTCTTCTTATCGGCTTTTTCTATCACTAAACTTCCGAAATCTTTCCAACAAAAACTAGTTTGGCTTAGACAGTCATATTACACTAGTACAGAGAGTTTTATAACATTAGAGTTAGCTAATTTGGTCATTTTAACACCTACTTATTAACTCAATTTAATGAAAAATTTAAAAAACGCGTTGTAGTGTTAGGAAGTGTTGCTCAAGGAACACGCCGCGAAACAAAGGGCGGTGGCGGCGGCGCGCGCCACTGAGACACGGCGGCGTCGCACCGGCGTGGTGCCTACCTCTAACTGGGTAGAGAGAAGTGGGGTGGAGAGGCCGCCATATTGCTTGGCCATAGAAACACGGGGAATAGGCACAAAAACCTCAAGGGAAACATAAGACAACTGTGGCACCGCAATTTGATGATGGATTATTATGTAACTCTACGAGACAGATAAAAAATGAAGAATAAAATTTTTGATATCGTGCTTAGTTCTCGAGATATTACTATATCAAAAGAGTGAAGTTTCTGGTTGAAATTCAGAAGAAACATGTCCCCAAAGTCAAATTTGATGATAGATTCTTGTGTAACACGACGATACAAATCGAAAATAAAGAATAAAATTTTTCGATATCTCGCTTAGTTCGCGAGGTATACTGTCTCAAAAAGTGAGGTTGTTAGGTTATGAGGGGATTCAACGATAACCGTGGCGCCGCAATTTGATGACGAATTCTTATGTAACGCGATGAGACAAACTGAAAGTAAAGAATATTATATATATATATATATATATATATATATTTCGCTTAGTTCTCGAGATATTGTACCTTAAAATTGACGTGGTTAGGTTGAAATGCGGCCTGGACTAGAGGAAAACTTTCACCATATCCAAATTTGATGATGAATTCGTACGCAACTTAACGAGACAAATCGAAAATAAATAATAAATTATTTTGATATTTCGCTTACTCGAGATATTGTACCTCAAATGTGAGGAGGTTAGGGTGAGATCTGGCCTGGACCAGAAAAAAAAATTTCACCGAAACTACCATATCTACACTGTGAAATGCAATACAGGTGTTTTATTTTCTTCCTAGTGATTGAAAAAAAAGTCACCAAAATTACAAGGAACTATACCCTATAACTGTTTTTTAACATGCTATATCTAGAAAACCAAGCGAGATATCAAAAACTTTTGTTCTTTATTTTCGATTTGTTTCGTTGAGTTCTATAAGAATTCATCATCAGATAGTGGTGCCACGGTAATGATAGAACTGCCAGTTATGATGCTGACTGGACCAAAAGATAATTTTGCTGCACATGCAGATTGAGTGTTTTATTTTTTTGCTAATCCTTGTGGTTAGGTTGAAACGCGGCCTGGATCAGAATAAAAACGTCGCCAAAATCTGAAATTTTAAAAATATCCTAAGTCAACGTTTAGAACTTTAAAAAAATGATCACTTCAAAAGACCTCATAGTTTCTGAGCTTACTTAGAAGATATGGCTTTTAGTGGCCTATATAATTTTGTTAGCAAAATCATTGCATTCATAAGTCAGAAGCTAACAACTAATAATAAATAAATTGTTTGTTCTCTTCTGGTACACACCGCATTTCAACCTACCAACATTTCCATTAATATTGCCGCTACAAAATCAAACTAAACACATGAAATGCATCCCGAACTACATTTCGGGCAACGTTTATTTAATCACGTTTAGTAGTTCGCACAGCACAAATTATCACAATTAATTTCATAGTACACTTTCAGTGTAAACTGAAACTTGAGTAAAGCCTGCAGAATACCATATTCACTGTGTCGCGATATAAACTTGACCCACTTAAATTAAATTTTCAACAACTGTCCACAATAAGGCTAGCTTTTCAGGTGCAAAGTAGTAACACACTACACCAACAAAAATTTGAGAACGATATGATCCTATTGAGAGTAATGAATAAATTTATTCGATAGGTCCTAATGTTGCAGTTACCTATCAGATACTTAAAGAACGATTAGTTACATTGTGACTTACTTATGAAACGCTATTCCAAGTTGTTTCCTATCTTATCTGTTTGTACAACCATATGCAACACAACTTGGCATTATAGAAAACTTAAGAATATTAGAAAATGAAATATTCTCAGCAGCTGACAAAGTGCAAACAGCCCAATGTTTTGGGGGTTTCCCTATGGCCGCCGCGCATACGCAGTAGGAGAGTAGTTTTTTTCATGAGGTTTCACGGATTTAACGTTATTTCATCTCCATTTATTCCTTCCTCCATGTTCTAGACGCACCTATACAAAATTAAAAAGTTGAGTTTATTAATAAAAATCACAAAATAAGCATCACAAAAATTACTTAGTTATAGCTCTATTTAAGAAGTAATTACTAGTACAAAGAGAACTCACGGAGTCGATATTAAAATATATCATATTTTTTAACCTTTCACGAGTGTCCGTTTGACCAGAGAGAAGTTTGAACATCACGTCTTCATGTGGCACAAAGAATGTCTCATCAGACAAAGTAAATCTGTATGATAAGTTTTTCTTTTTAGAATCCTTGCTATGTAACCCCTAGTGTCTTCTTCAATTCTTGCTACATATCGTCCTGCACTTGATGTCGTCTTCCCATGAACGTTAATAACTATGTAGGCACCAACAGAAACACTAGTATTATCTTGATCAGAAGAAATATGAGCCTCCCATTCCCCTCGAGATGACTCTCCAATATTTAAAAAACCTTTCAGATAAAGAGTTTCTTTGCATCTTTGTGACTGATTGCTGGATGCTAAAGGATGAGCTGTAGCTTCTTTTCTGGATGAAGTTTCAAACAGTTCTATAACAGGCCTAGGTTATGTTTTTCAACTCTTTTTCAACTTTTCTTTTGCGGCAGCAATTTCATTTTTTTCGGGGGGGTCTGTGGTAATCATGCAACATCCTGTCTTACAACCCCGGTTTGTGGTTTTCCTTTCTTTGGCCTTTGGAAAAGGTTGAATATTTTCCGGTGATATAATGCTAGTTGATGGAGAAACAATGCTGGTCGAGTTGGGGGAGCTGTGTAAGGATCTGGATGTACAGGATGTTGCAAAATCCAAATTTTCATTTGTGTGGCAATCGTCGTCCAAGCCCCCAGGAAGTCTTTCTCGTTGAAGATTCGCCGATTGAATGGCACAATACCGGTGGATTAAACCCCTTATTGATGTTTGACGGAGTAGCAGATTTGCCCCAGGCTGAATAGCATGTGGCAAATCATAAATGCTGAGGGGTTGCCCAGGGTGATTTGTCATCCACGAGTCACATCCTTCACTCACAAATGCCTTGAAGGACCTATACATGAAACTTATCTGTGGTATGTGGAGGAAAAGCAAGGACATCAATGCCATTACTTTTACAGTAACCAATGGCTCCAATAAAAAAGTAGGTTTCATGATTGTCCATCAATAATAATATCTTCTTGTCAACAGAACATTTCGTATATTTTAACAAATATTCTAATACTTTTACAAAGTTATCGCTGGTCATCCATCCAGTAAATAGCTCAAACCTAATGGACCATTATTGGGAACACCTGGCATCATACGCTTTTGATCAGACCGCTGGGGTGGTAAAATTAATACTATAAGGAAGGCATTTCCGGAAGCACTAACTATTCCAATACGAGTTACGCATTCATCACGTTCTCGTAATACCTTTTGACCGACTTGGCGTTGGTCTTTCTGTGAAATAACTTTAGGCACTCGAGGAACGGTCGTAACTCCAGTCTCATCCAGGTTCAAATGCTAAACGTTTCAGGACCTGTTCCAATTAGTCTTGAAAACATTAAGTTATTTGCGTTAAAACTGGTCATTTTTGCTAAACTTGTTGGTTCTGGTGTCCTGATGGAATGTGAAGGATGTCGATGCATAAAACCTGTGAACCAGTCCTGAGATGCGCATTCCAATTTTCGGGTACAGACAAATTAGTTTTTTACCGCAAATTCATATGGCAGGCGTTTTGCACAGGTGTAGTGACCCTGTCAGCTTATCGACAAGAGCGGACAGGGTAAGCTTCTACTGGAGCCGTGGATAAGGATCGACCACAGAAATCGGCCATGGTTCCGATATGCATATTCATCATACGCCCCTACTTCAACACCTGACAGGTTTTATGGCTCAGTATATACAGATATTAAAACAGGATTGGAGGTTTTTTATTATTATATGTTTTATTTAAGGGTTATGTAGAATTTTATTATATAGTCATTTTTAGTTGGGTCAAATATTGTAAGGAAGGAAAAATTTCATTTGATACCTGAATATTTACATTGTTTAATTGGATTTGTAACGAAACATTAGAGATAGGGCCAAGGACTAGGCGAGCATGTAACTGATCGGCGCCTCGCAGCCCAAACTAAATAGAATATTGATAATCTCTCTACAAGACTATGTCGACATGAATATGACCCTGTAACTCTCTACACTCAGCTATCTCAGTAGAGCCCACCTTTGTGTTAGACGTCTGGCATCATCTTCTTTTCTGCAACCGGCGGCGCCAGGCCGACGCCTCTCGGCGTCAGCGTCGATCTGGTACGTTGAAAGACTTTGGTAGAGAGACCCACAGACCCTGCCCACAGGGTTTAAATAGATACTTCCCGTTCCTATCACCACTGTGTGGAGAGGATAATACTCCTCGCTAACCTGCTGTATGAAGTCACTTTACCAGCTTGCAGTAATGACAAGCGCTTGGCAACTGGTGACTTTGGACTTGCTGATATGCGTGCTACTTCTCAGATCATAGCTCCTATTGCTTAACTATTTCAGGCTCGCCCGCCCTGGATACTGTCTTAAGAAATACGAGGGTTTTAGGCAAGTGATCGACCTAGATCACTACACAGGCTGGTGTTCACGAAACATGTTGCTGCTTTTAACAAGATAATCTGACAATTCTTCCTCCATACAAGGTGTCAAAATTTGACTTTTTTTGAAGTGTGAGTGCATCTTTGTTCTTTTAATGTAGTCAAGAAGTGTTGATTTCTTAAGCTGGTATTTATCAGCAGTTTTTCTAATTGATGCTCCCGTTTCTAGAACTTCGTTAACAGACTGTCCGATCTCTCCCATACATCCACCATAAGAAACACGTACATTTTAAAGTGACTAATATGATAGTAGTGGAATCAATGCTGGTTTATTATGTTCATTACATACCTTAGTTCCCACAAAAAATAATTGCTTATTGCTAACTGAATACTGTCCAAGTCCACACCTTCAGAATGGAGCACCGAAACTTACATCGGAATACACAAACTCAGAAAAACAGTCGGAATAACAATGAGGATTATTAGAGTCGAACTGCTGGCGTCGACCATTGAAAAGCGACTGATGACTCATCAAAACAATTAGCAGGGCTGTCAACTATCCTTCTTCTTGTATGAAATCTAGCAATGACGGAGTCTACCACTATCCGAACCCTCCCCGCTCTCCTATACTGTGTCGCATTAGCTGACCACCAAATGTATTGGTCATGCTTCCGATCAATTCTAGATGACTTTAAAGAAAAGTCAATTTCACCAGCAATCACGTTTATTCTTGATCGTGAAACTGGCTATCTCGTTAAAACAGTTCCAAAACGTGTCGTGAGCTTTGTTAGTAACAGTTGATTCTGTCTCACCCTTGTACTCTTTTTAACAGCCGTTGAGGATGAGCTGCTACTGGTGGAAGATTCCTCGCAAGATATTTTTATAGATTCCAATAGAATCTTCTAGACGAGTTTCAGTAAACCACAAATAATTTTTCTTGAATCTTGGTTCTAGGAAGGTCGCAATCAAGTAGTTTGAATCTCCACTTAAGGAACCGAAACGACTTTTTAATTCAGATTTCAAGGAGTTCTCTGTGCATTCTCATCGTTATCTAAATATTTTTTAGTGAAGTAACTTGTGATATTACTTCTGAATTGCAGTAGAGATCAGAACTTGTTATTTTTGCTATTTCTTCAAACGGCTTCATAAGCATAAGCATCAAACACCACTGTTGAGGCATCAAATTAGTGTGTGTTCCGCTATCAGCCTTACTTAGCGACATAGTCCTTTTCTGTTCCAACAGGCATTCTATCTTACAAAAGGTAGAGTTCAGTCTCGTACTGGTATCTTGCACCAGCTGATGGTAGGGTTAATTTTTTCTTTTTGAATTGCCAAAAAAATTTCTTGAGCTAAGCCTGAACGATTTGAAGTATGCAACGAAATGTTTATCAGTAACAATCACTCCTGCCACTTCAGGCTGAATCTTCAATCACTCATTTAAAGTTCTCTGAAACAAATGGACTGAAACATCTTGCAGAAGCAAACTTAGCCCCGCTGTACACCCTTCGTCCATGTTGGTGCCACTATCATGAATGAGTTATTATGTTTTTGATACTATTAATTTCACTTGCTTTATCTTGCTCCAGGTTGAGAACCAGGCAAATGGTTCATAGCAAGAACTTTATGTTGTAGTTTAAATTCAGAATATAACCTAATGAGCTTTGAAACTCGGGAAGCTGGCGTTGTTGTAGTTAACAAATCTAGAAGTCACAGAAACGGCGAAAATCAGAAACAAATTTTTTCGAAATGTATGTACTACTCGTTATTTATAGCGGGTTAAAGTTTCTTCTAGGAAACTTGAAAATCCGCTCATTCTACGATAGATAACTGCTCGTTGTCTAGTGCAATCATTTCTGCAATAACTCATGACCTTTTCTTTTTTTTGCGTTGTTTACATTCCAAAGTAATTTCATTTCAAACGATTCTAATATAGTCAATTGCTTTTCTTTCGATGTCGAAGACGAGCTTGTCCCGGGCACAACTACGGCTGTAGCTGTCCTCATTTCATGAAAGTTTACTGGATGTTTCAGTTTTCAAATGGTTTGTCATGGCAGAAATATCTAGACGAAGACAGAAAAAATATGCCATTGCTTATTGCTGCAAGTCCACAGGGGAAAAAAATGAAACGACACAAATTCTCGTCAAAACGTTCCTTACGAAAAGTGAATCAAAATCAAAAACTTACTGTCATTATTTAAATCAAAATATTCCCAAATAGGCGATCCTTTCTTTATTAACCACATTTTTATTTTTCCTAACATCAGATAACATTGAGCCGGATATTTGGCTGCCGAATATCCGGCTTAAAGGATGACCGGATATCCGGTATCCGGCCAAACAGCTATTCGTTTAATCTCTAATATATATATATATATATATATTTTTACTTTGACAGTAAAAATAGGAGAGTAACGGAATCTGTCAAATCAATTTCATCCACTATCAGATATACGACTTGTTTAAAATTATGCACACATATTAAAAACCGGTGACAACATAATAATATCATAGCACATCCTTCTATTTTTTTTTTACTTTGACAGTAACAATGGGAAAGTAACGCAGTCTTCCAATTCAGTTTCGCCCACTTTCAGATATACAAATTGTTTGAAACCATGCACACATTTTAAGAACTGGTGACAATATATTAATGTCATAGCAACATAGAGCTATTTGACAGTAACAATAGGAAAGTAACGGAATCTGTCAATTAAATTTCACCCACTTTCAGATATCCGAATTGTTTTCCATTATGCGCACATATTAAGAACCGATAACAATGTAATAATTTCATAGTTATGTCCTCATATTCTAATTACTTTCACAGTAACAATGAAAAAATTGTTGAGTGTGATGGAATTTGCAGTTAAATTTTAACCCAATTCCAGATGTCCGAATTGTTTAAAATTTTGCACATGTATTGATAATCGATTACAAAACAATAATTTTCTAGTTGTGTCAGGATATTCTCATTACTTTGATAGTAGTAAATAAGGTAAAAACCATTGGAGTGGATAAGAAAGTAATTTGCTGGGTAGAAGAATTTTTAAAAGGTAGTAAACAGAAAGTTAGGGTAGGAAATTCAGTATCAAAAGAAGTGGCTGTAAAAATGGGTGTGCTACAGGGTAGCGTATTGGGACCATTGCTATTCATTATTCTAATGAATAATTGTGTTGATTTTTTACTATCTGAAATTAGATTGTTTGCAGATGACATAATGCTGTATAAAAGAATCAAAACGATAGAGGATTGTAAACAGTTGCACGGTGATCTGGACAGGATATCTAATTGGGTTGGTAAACATGGAATGAAGATAAATGCAAAGAAGAGTCAGCTTATTAGATACACAAATAAATTACAAAAGGTTAATTATGAATATAAGGTGGGGAAAGAATTGCTTGCTGAAGACTTGAAATATAAATATCTTTGCATTACATTTGATAACAAGCTTAACTGGGCAGGACACATTGGACAGGTAATAGGAAAATGTTTCAAAATTCTGCACTTGTTGGAGAGAGTGATGAAGGGATGCACGATGAGAAGTAAAGGAATTGGGTTACAAAACTTTGATCAGACCATTGCTCGAATATGATAGTGTAGTATGCTACCCATATTTTGAGTATCAAATACAGGAGTTGGAGAAGGTGCAAAGAAGGGCTGCTAGATTTGTTTCTGGAAATTATCGCAGAATGCAATCAGTGACAGGATATGATAAAGGAGCTGGAATGGGATTCATTGCAAGACAGGAGGAGGATGAGGAGGGTCATGGGAGTGTACAGGGCATATACTGGCGATGAGGCATGCAAAGAAATTGCAATAGGTATGAAAAGTAGTGCATGGAAGGGAAAAGATGACGATGACCACAAGCTGGCACTCGATTTAAGGCACAAGGGTGTGGGAAGATTCTCTTTTTAGGTAAGGGTGTCAGGGATTGGAATGAGTTACCAAGAGGAATGATGAATAATTTACCGAAAACTTTGAAAGAATTTAAAGATTAAAATTTGTAGAGGGCAAATGTAGGTAGGTGCAGGATAGGGGGAAGATTGGTGTGTAGGGAAATTGCCACCGGGGCCTGTGCTCCATTGCAATTAAATTAAATGTAAGAAAAGAAAAATTGTTGAATGTGATGGAATATTGCAACTGAATTTAAACCCTCTTCCAAATGTCCGAATTGTTTGAAAGTTTACACATGTATTGAGAAGCGATTAGAGTAAAATAATTTCATAGCTATGTCTTGATGTTCTCATTACTTTCACAGTATCAACAGAAAAGTTGTTCAATGTGATGGAATCGCAATTAAATTTTAACCGAATTCCCGATGTACGAATTGTTTGAAATTATTCACATGTTCTGAGAACCGTTGAAAATACTATAATTAAATAGCTATGACCAGATATCCTTATTGCTTTGCCGGTAACAATAGAAAAATATTCGAACCTAGCAATTGAATTTTAATCCAGTTTCAAATGTCCGAATAGTTTGAAATTTTGTAGACGCATTGAGAAGTGATGACAATATAATAATTTTATAGCTATGTCCTGATATTGTAATTACTTTTATAGTAACGATAGCAAAATGGTCGAGTGTGGGGAATTTGCAATTGAATTTTAACACAATTCCAGATGACTGAATTGTTTGAAAAATTGCACATTTACCGACAACAATGCAATAATTTCATAGCTATTTCCTGATATTCTAATTACTTTGACAGAATAATTGTTGAATTTGATGGAATCTTGGAACTGAATTTTAACCCACTTTCAGATGTCGGAATTGATTGAAAATTTCCAAATTTATTGGGAACCAACGGTGGCGGGGGTGTTAGGATTTTGTTTTTTGGAGGGGGGGGGGGACTTGACTTGGCCGAGGGAAGGCTTTATAGGAGGGAGGGGTCAGTGACAGAAAATCTCATGTCAACATTGCCTCGTTTATAAGAACAGTAGCGGTATATATAAAAAGAAAAGGAAAAAAGAGTATTCAAAATTACGAGGTCGTCGGGGGTGACCCAGATGTTGGAGGGGTGGGGATTTGAGCTCCTTAGTCCCCCCCCCCTTTCTGGATCCGTCCCTGGGAACCAATGACAGTACAATAATTTCATATCTATGTCCTAATATTTTTGTTACTTTGACAGTAACGACAGAAAACTTGTTTGAGGTAATGGAATTTTTAATTGAATTTCAATCAGATTCCAAATGTTTGTATTGTTTGCAATTTTGCAGACGTATTATGATAAGTGACAACAGAATAATTTCATATCTACTTACTGAAATCCCAATGTGAATTAACATTTGGAAATTAAATTAAAGTTTAAAAAACTAAAATACATACTTTTGTAGCAATATGAACCAAAAGGTTAAAAATATTCTTCAAATATAAAAATATTGTTCAACAGCGCTGGGATGTCCCACAATTCAGTATAACTTTTTGAATAAGCTTAAAATAACAATAAAGTCACTGATTAAAGAACTAACATTAATAAAAAAAAAACCTTGGAGTGTTACTTTCTTTTACTTAATGACTATACCTTTACGAACAGATAGCGATAAAAAATTTAAAATTACTGATCTAGCACCCCGCGTTAACCGTTCACCCACCAGACACCGTAACTCTCACAGTAATCAAACTGGTTACTGGTAATGTTACGCAGGTAAATGTATTCTTAAGGGCCCAAGGTTTGAGAATACTTTTTTTAATTGCTTCAGTTTTTTCTTTCATTAGCACTTTATACCCCGTCGAAGTAGAGGTCAACGATGCCGGGGAAGGATTCAGGCTAGGGGACGCTCTAGGCTACCGCCTTTGGATGAACCATTCCGGCATTAATCTCGAATGATCTAAGAAAACTATGGAAAACCCCATCTGATTCGCTTGACAGGGAATTAAATCCGCGCTCCTCCGAATACAACTGATCATTAACCACTCACCTACAAGTTACGGTTCCCCTGTTAGTTTAAACGTGTTTTACTCCTGTAAGCCGATATCTTTAAGCCTCGTATCCACTCGAGCTGGTTCAGGCGAATGAGCCGCTCATTCATCTGAGCGCGCTGGTTTGGTCGAACGAGCCTGTTGCCAGTGCTCGGTAAACGCTCGGTTACTGACATGTCGTCACGTGTGCGTGTGGCAGCTGCAGCCTTAATTATTATCCATGCAATGCCAAAGAGGAAAAGATAAGTAACAAGGAGGTGGATCAGAGAAAGCTATCGTCAGCTAAGAAATTATCTTATTCACGAATTGACTTTTGAAGAAGACAATGAGCCATTTCAAAACTTTACGAGAATGTCAAGGATCGATTTCGAACATTTGCTGTCAATAGTTAAACGGAGGATACGGATATGCGTGAGGCGATCCCACCAGAAGACAAATCTTCTTTATAAATAAAAATCAATGTACGTTTGTATGTCCTCGATGCGCTCCTAAACCGCTCATCCGATTACGGTGAAACTTTGGTGATTTCTCGAGTGTGCATTGGAGATGGTTCGTAACACACCACAATTTAAACAACCCAACAGATTTTATACAATTTGAACGGAAATTTGCACATGTATACTGTAAAACAAACAGAAATATACTGCCTACATTTGGTTTCCAAAAACGCATCCCCTTTCCCCCTTCCCACCCCTTAATTTTTACACAAACCCACACTTTTTACCCGATTTCGATGGAACTTTGCACACATATACTTTTTTAAAAATAGTGCAGACATTACTTTTACAAAAACCCAATCCCTCTCCCCTTTTCTACCCCAAAACAACCCTCTCTTTCCCCTTACCCCTATAATTTTTTTTAAAAACTACAGATTTTATTCGATTTTGATGGACATTGGCACACATATACTTTAAAACAAACAGAAAAATACTGATTACATATGGTTTCCAAAAACACAACCCCTCTCCCCCCTTCCCACTCCCTTAATTTTGACATCAACCCACAATTTTTATCCGATTTCGATGGATCATTGAACACATATACTTTTTAAAAAAATAGAAAAATACTGTAGACATTAGTTTCACAAAAACCCAATTCCCCACCCCTTCTTTACCCAAAAACCACCCCCTCTTCCCCCTTACACACCATTATTTTTTTTAAAAAAACCAGTTTATCTGTTTTTGATGGAAGTTGGCACACAAATACTTTAAATATATATATAAGTATAATATTTAATAAAAAAGCGCTACAAATACAGTATAAACTTTATTAGATTACTTCATCAAATAAATTTAAGGTTTGTTTAGAGGGCGTTTGAAGTGTCTGGGAGAATCATGACTGGAAACTGTGGCGCCGGCCGTAGATACGTTGCGAAGGGGATGGGTTGTAGTTGGTGTAAGAAGTGGTTTCACTGGGCATGTAGGGAAGAGGAAACGGGGGAAATAAATGAGGCTCTCCAATGGTTTTGTCCACTTTGTCTTAGGGATGATAGGATGTGGGAGATGGGCGAAACGATCAGGGAGTTGCGTGAAAGGATCAGGGTTCTTGAGGCTCGTCCTGTGGAGGCTCAGCCTCTGGAGGCGTGGCCTATTGTGGCTCCGCCTGTTGAGGTTCAGGCTGTGGGGGCTCAGCCTGTGGAGGCTCACAATGTGGAGGCTAAGACTGCGCAGGCAAAGCCGGTGGGGCTGAGCTTGTCGAGGCTCATGCTGTGGAGGCTGAAAGTAGAGATAGTGGGTTGGAGGAAGTTGAGAAGGATGGGTGGGAGCTGGTAATAGGTCATAGGAGAAATATAGTAAACAGGATGAAGAAGACAGACACTTCAGTAATTGTGGGAAAAAATAGGTTTGATCTGTCGCCAGAGTCAGGAGGAGAAGAGCCTCATGTAGATGTAGGAATAGGTAAGATGCAGCAGGCCTTTAGGAATAAGGGCGTGCAGGACAAGAATAGGAAGAAAAGGGTTCTGCTGCTAGGTAGTAGCCATGGGAGAGCAGGGCCGGCGTTAGGGAGGGGTAAGCGGGTCAAATGTACCCGGGCCCGCCGGCTGACGGGGGGCCCCGATCACCGGCTGCAGGGGCCCCCAGCCTCGGAACCAAGAATCCGCCCATTGTAGCCCCGCCAGTTTTTAGAGCTTAAAAAAAAAGGTCGCCCTTTTTACCCCGGGCCCGAAATTCCTATCGCCGGCCCTGTGGGAGAGGTGTAGGCCCTCTTCTACAGGATCAGTTAGGTACAGGATACCAGATCACAAGTTTTTTCAAACCTAGTGCAACATTAGGTCAGGGTATAGAGGATATAGGTTCACTTTGTAGGAGTTTCACTAAGGACGATAGAGTAGTGATAGTGGGAGGAGCGGGGAATAGTATTGATAGAAACGTGAGTTATAGCATAGAGTGTGACCTGAGGAAGGTGGTGAAAGAGGTACAGCATACCAGGGTGGAGTTCATGCAGGTCGTAAGACGCCATGATCGGCCACAATTGACCTATACTGTGAGGCGGGTAATGTGGAAACAGAAGTGCTACTTGGGAAAGGCATTAGTTCTGTGTTGGGGGTTGTGCCTGTGAACACCATTGGTAGGTGGGGTTTCTCTAGGCATGGCCTACACCTCAATAGAAGGGGGAAGGGAGTACTTTCTGAGTTGTTAGCTAAAGCAGTAAGGGAGCCCATTTCCAGTGATGATGGGGTCAGGACTGTGCCTTTTTTAGGTTAGGGGCTGCTGGTGAAGGGATGGAAATTGATGATCAAAGTGATACTGATTGCAGATCCACGATGAGAAAGATCATAAATGTTAAAGAAATAGATGAAGTGGCTGAAACAATAACTGGCTGGGGTAAAACTGGGAAAGTGGAGATAAATGCTGAAAATATAAAGCCGGTAATAAGGGTGTTAATGGTAAACTGTACAAGTATAATGAACAAAGTAATCGAATTTGCAAACTTAATAGAGATACACGAATCACAAGTAATAATTAGGGTAAAGAGTTGGTTAAAAGAAGAAGTACTAGACAGTGAGGTTTTTCCTGATGGTTACAGAGTGTACCGCAGAGATAGAGGAGCAATTGGTGGAGGAGTCTTCATACTAGTTAGCAAAAACTACCACAGTTCACTGGCGTTCATAGATCAAGACCATGAGTTACTTGGGGTAGATTTCTGGGGTAATAAAAAAGAAAAAATCAGGGTGTTGACTGCTTACCACAGTGGAAGAATGACAGATAAAGATGAGGCTCTTGGGGAGAAATTAAATTCATACTCAGATTTCAGAGGTGAGAATAGAATGATTATTATTGGTGGGGATTTAAATTTACCTGGTGTAAACTGGGAAGGAAATAAGATTAATAACACACGGGAACAAAAATTTGCAAATACCTTAATAAGGGAAGGAGGATTTACACAAGTGATAGAGCAAAACACTAGGGGGACAAAATATTTTGGATATATTCCTAATACAGCCCGATGATAAAATTGTGGGGTGTCAAGTAACGGAAGGAATAAGTGACCATGAAGCAGTTCTGATGGATATTAGAGGATTCAGTGAACCAGCAGCCAAAACTGAAGGGGGAAATAGGTACAATTATAAAAAGGCGCAGATTTCAAATTTGAAGCGTTATTTCAGAGAACATTTCAGCAAATGGAAGGAAGGCACATGTGCAGTAGAGTCAAGGTGGGAAGAGTTCAAGGAGATAATAAGAAAGGGGGAAGAAAAATTTATTCCAAAGCAGAAAATGAAGAGAAGTACAGAACCTGTGTACTATAATAGGAAAGTGAGGAGTTTAAAGAGGTTGGTACGAAGAGAACATAACAGAGTTAAGAGACAGCAGGGCAGTAGGGAATATTTGAAACAACTAGACAAGGACTTAATAACAGCAAAGAAAGTGGCTAAAGATGGGTTTATGAAGAGTATTGTCAGTACAGGAGGACCAGTGACTCATGCATCTAGAAATGTCTATGGCTATATCAGGAATCTGAGGGGAAGGGAGGGTATAGAGACACTTATAGATCAGGATGGAGAAGTAGTTACTGAGGATTTTAAAAAGGCAGAGATTTTAAGTAAGTGGTTTAATGAGAGCATTAGGGACAATGAATCAGAAACAGGAAGGTCTAATTCGGAGAACGAGCTTAACAATACGATTAGAAATGAAGATAGTAAAAAATTTGAAATTCATCCTGAAGAAATCATGAAGGAAATAAGCAAGCTGAAAAAATATAAGGGGGCTGGTGTAGATAATATTACTACAGATATGTTAAAGATAGCCGGATCTGACATTGTACCTTATCTTGAAATATTATTTAAATTGAGTCTGGATACTTGCTGCTTACCACAAGACTGGAAAAGTGGGATAGTAGTACCGGTACATAAAGGAGGGGTGAGAAATAGAGTCGAGAATTACAGGCCAATCAGTTTAACTTCAGTGGTAGGTAAATGAATGGAAAGATTGATATGCAACCACATCAGAAAAGTATATGAGGAACATAAGTGGTTCTCAACAAGGCAACATGGATTTAGGCAAGTATATTAATACAAATCTCAGTTGGTGGGATATATGCAAGGTATTTCAAATGAAATGGACAAGGGAGGCCAAATTGATAGTGTAGCACTAGATCTTTCATGGGCTTTTGATAGAGTGATCCATAAAATGGTAGTATCTATTGGAGTGGATCAGAAAGTGATTTGCTGGATACAAAAATTTTTGAAAGGTAGAAAACAGAAAGTTAGGGTAGGAAATGCAGTATCAAAGGAAGTGGAAGTAAAAATGGGAGTGCTGCAGGGTAGCATATTGGGACCATTGCTATTCATTATTCTAATGAATAATTGTGTTGATTTTTTACTATCTGAAATTAGATTGTTTGCAGATGACATAATGCTGTATAAAAGGATCAAAACGATAGAGGACTGTAAACAGTTGCAGGGTGATCTGTACAGGATATCTAGTTCCGTTGGTAAACATGGGATGAAGATAAATGCAAAGAAGAGTCAGCTAATTAGATACACAAATAAAAAACAAAAAGTTAATTATGAATATAAGGTGGGGAAAGAATTGCTTGCTGAAGACTTGAAATATAAATATCTTTGCATTACATTTGATAACAAGCTTAACTGGGCAGGACACATTGGACAGGTGATAGGAAAAGGTTTCAAAATTCTGCACTTGTTGGAGAGAGTGATGAGGGGATGCACGAGAGAAGTAAAGGAATTAGGTTACAAAACTTTGGTCAGCTATTGCTCGAATATGATAGTGTAGTATGGGACCCACATTTTGAGTATCAAATACAGGAGTTGAAGAAGGTGCAAAGAAGGTCTGCTAGATTTGTTTCTGGAAATTATCGCAGAATGCAATCAGTGACAGATATGATAAAGATGCTGGAATGGGATTCATTGCAAGACAGTGGGAGGATGAGGAGGGTCATGGGATTGTACAGGGCGTATGATGGCGATGAGGCATGGAAAGATATTGGCGTAGGTATGAAAAGTAGTTCATGGAGGGGAAAAGATGACGATGACCACAAGCTGGCACTCGATTTCAGGCACAAGGGTGTGGGAAGATTCTCTTTTTTAGGTAAGGGTGTCAGGGATTGGAATGATTTACCGAGGGGAATGATGAATAACTTACCGAAAACGTTAAAGGAATTTAAAGTTGAAATTTATAGAGGGCAAATGTAGGTGGGTGCAGGATAGGGGAAGTTGGGTGTGTAGGGAAATTGCCAGCGGAGCGTGTGCTCCATTGCAATTAAATTAAATAAACAAAAATTAAATAAATAAATAAAGCAAACAGAAAAATAATGCCTACATATGGTTTCCAAAAGCACAACCGCTCTCTCCTCTTCCGACCCCTTTAATTTTTACTCAAACCCACAGTTTTTATCCAATTTCGATGGAACTTTGCACACGTATATCTTTTTTTAAAACAGAAAACTGCTGTAGACATTAGTTTTACAAAAACCCAATACCTCTCCCCTTTTCAATCCCTTCATTATTGCCAATGTTCTTTATACAAAGCTACAACTCCTTTCCGATTTTGTAGGAATTCTGCAGACATATGAAAACAAACAGAAAATTACTGTTTGTTTTCAGTTTGCAAAAGCCAAACCCTACCCCGTTCCCCCTTTACCTCTCCCCTATTAATTTCCAGTGATCTTTATTGAAACTGACAGTTTTTATCTGATTTCTATGGAACATTGCATTTGTATTCTTCAAAACAAGGAGAAAAATGCTGTTTAAATTTGGTTGTAAACAACCAACTGCTCTCCTCCTTTACCCCAACCCCTTAATTTTTGTCAATATTTCATATATATATACCCACAGTTTTTATACGATATTGATGGAACTTTTCACAGGCCAACTATAAAACAGACACAAAAATATGATCTATATTTAGATTTCAAGAACCGAAACCCTCTTCTACTTTACCTCCTGCCCTTATTTTTTTGCCAATTGTTTTTATACATACTCACAGTTTTTATCTGATATCGATGGAACTTCACACACGTACAGTATACTTTAAAACAAGGAGAAAATACTGATCTACATTTGGTTCCCAAATCCCAACTTCGTCCCCTTTATTCCCTCCTTTCTTAATTTTCAGTGTTCCTTACACTAACTTTATTCAATGTGGATGGAACTTTGTATAGTTATAAATTGAAGCAAAGAGAAAAATGCTGTCTATCTTTGGTTTACAAAACCCACCCACTGTCCCTATCACCCTAACTAAGAAAATTGTACACTTGAAACCATTCAGTTTTTTGAAAATATTTCGAAAAAGGCTGGGGAAATTAGGCAAAGTAGATAGCAACATTATTAAAGTACACATTATTTCCTTTTTAACAGCCCTGGACAGATTACGATCGTACAATTGCTAAACAAGAATTTCTAACTTGAATTTTAAAAATTATTTTAAAGTTTTTGTGACAACACACAAATTTACAGTTTTGATTTGATATCGAAGGATGTTTGCGCACAAATGCTTTAAAATAAGTGAAAATGATGTTTATATTTACAAAACTCCAGTTTCACCCCTGTTAAGACTGATTTACACGTGGAACTTTTCTGTGTTCAACATATATCTCCGAAACAAAATCAGAATATGTTGATTGGAATCTCCAAAAATATTGCATATCGATGACCCTTACAATAAACTTAAAATTGAATAAAACAGTAATTAGAATTTATACATAAATATCTGATTTTTACTAAATACAAACTTTCAAATGTATTCATTTAATCTACAATGTGTACTCAAGTCTATCAATTTCAAAGCATTGCCGGGTCGGCTAGTTAATAATAACTTTAAGATTCCTAGCTTCAGGAGATTCTTACACAAACCTGCAGTATTTGTTCAAAGAGTCTAAACAAAGCATCAGTCGTGAAGCGATAAGCAATGAGGATGAACCTTTACAATCTTTCTCTGCTTTGCCACATTTAATTTAATTGCAATGGAGCACACGCTCCGGTGGCAATTTCCCTACACACCCAACTTCCCCCTATCCTGCACCCACCTACATTTGCCCTCAACAAATTTTAACTTTAAAATCTTTTAACGTATTCGGTAAGTTATTAATTATTTCCCAATCCTTCACACCCTTACCTAAAAAAGAGAATCTTCCCACACCCTTGGGCCTGAAATCGAGTGCCAGCTTGTGGTCATGGTCATCTTTTTCCTTCCATGCACTACTTTTCATACCTATTCCAACATCTTTCCATTCCTCATCGATAGTATACGCCCTGAACACTCCCATGACCCTCCTCATCCTCCTCCTGTCTTGCAATGAATCCCATTCCAGCTCCTTTATCATATAACCTAGAAGATCTTCCAAGAAAAGTAAAGAAATTCGCAAGGCATTTTAAAACCAATTCTGAATTACCTTGGCAATACCATATTAATTAAATTACAAATATGTAACCAATAACGAAATAAACTTACATTGTGATTATCTCTTCTTTAATTTGATTCATATTTATCCATTAAAAATTTCATTCGATCAAAAGCAAACCATTTTGACACATAAACTTCATCTTGTGCTGAAACAAAATAAGGAGAGTTTAGTTTATATGTATTTGCAAATGTATAATCCATTTATACACAGCTAGCAGCGCACCGCGGTTTCAGAAACGCTGACAATCATGAAAAGTATCCTATGTCCTATTTCATGATCTGAAGTACATACACAACAAATTCCATCAAAATCCGCTCAGCTGTGAGAAACAATATTAAAAAAGACTTATCACTTCCCGTTGTAGAAGTTCTCTTCTGTTTTGGTCATTCTGGCCTGATCTACCCTAGCAGGCTTGTTATTTTTTTTTCTTTCCAGCACCAACACTAAAGTTTAATATCTCGCTGATTTCGCGCCAGGCATCTTCTTTTTTAGTTCGATTATTACACCGTTCAAATGAGCTATCCCATAACACCCTTTGTGTTTCCTACGCATCAAAAGAAGTTGAAGTAAAAATGGGTGTGCCACAGGGTAGCGTATTGGGACCATTGCTATTCATTATTCTAATGAATAATTGCGTTGATTGTTTACTATCTGAAATTAGATTGTTTGCAGATGACATAATGCTGTATAAAAGAATCAAAACGATAGAGGATTGTAAACAGTTGCACGGTGATCTGGACAGGATATCTAATTGGGTTGGTAAACATGGAATGAAGATAAATGCAAAGAAGAGTCAGCTTTATTAGATACACAAATAAATTACAAAAGGTTAATTATGAATATAAGGTGGGGAAAGAATTGCTTGCTGAAGACTTGAAATATAAATATCTTTGCATTACATTTGATAACAAGCTTAACTGGGCAGGACACATTGGACAGGTAATAGGAAAAGGTTTCAAAATTCTGCACTTGTTGGAGAGAGTGATGAGGGGATGCACGAGAGAAGTAAAGGAATTGGGTTACAAAACTTTGATCAGACCATTGCTCGAATATGATAGTGTAGTATGCTACCCATATTTTGAGTATCAAATACAGGAGTTGGAGAAGGTGCAAAGAAGGTCTGCTAGATTTATTTCTGGAAATTATCGCAGAATGCAATCAGTGACGGATATGATAAAGAAGCTTTAATGGGATTCATTGCAAGACAGGAGGAGGATGAGGAGGGTCATGGGAGTGTACAGGGCATATACTGGCGATGAGGCATGGAAAGATATTGCAATAGGTATGAAAAGTAGTGCATGGAAGGGAAAAGATGACCATGACCACAAGCTGGCACTCGATTTCAGGCACAAGGGTGTAGGAAGATTCTCTTTTTTAGGTAAGGGTGTCAGGGATTGGAATGAATTACCAAGAGAAATGATGAATAATTTACCGAAAACTTTGAAAGAATTTAAATATAAAATTTGTTGAGGGCAAATGTAGGTGGGTGCAGGATAGGGGGAAGATGGGAGTGTAGGGATATTGCCACCGGAGCCTGTGCTCCATTGCAATTAAATTAAATTAAAAAAAAAGAGTTAAGCAAGTTTCATTGTTCCACTTGCTCGCGCTCATTGTAGAAACCACAAAATACCGTCCACACTGAGCGGCAAACAAACTGCCTCGCCGCTCGCCTTTGAGCATTCTACCAACACTAGGTCGGCTCGACCCGAGCGCGCTCGTATCGTTCGTTGCGAGCGTGCTTAGGCGTCCACACTTGATCGGCTCGCTTCGCTCAACGGCTCATTCGCCTGAGCGTGCTCAAGTGGATACGAGGCCTTAAAACGTGGCAATTACCTGACAAAGACAAATTGGTAGTAATCAACGTAGTTGTGATTCGTTCATTCACATACTGTGACGAGCTCAAAATACGCTCCGATTTCGTTTTTAACCTTAATTAATTTAATGTGTACGAGAGCAGATATATTCTGTAGCGTTGTATAAAGAAGATTAACAAAAATAAAAGGGATGGTAAGAGGGAGAGGGGTTGGACTTTTGCAAACCAAATATTGACAGTATTTTTTTGCTTCTTTTAATTCGTATGTGTGCATAGTTCCATCGAAATCGTATAAAATGTGTGGTATTGTATAAAAATTAAGGGGTGTAAAGGGGAGAAAGAGTGTTTTTTTTTAAACCCACTTTCTGCCACTTAGGGACCGTGCACAAACTACGTGGCTTAGTCCAGGGGGGGGGGGGGGGGGAGGGGTTCGCTGGGCTACGTGGGCGTGCGGGGAGGGGGGGTTCCCGGGCCAGGCCACGTAGTTTTCCTTTCATAACATTTTCCACAGTTAAAATGATGAACAGAACTCACAACATCATGTGAATTTTTATTTCCCTCAGTTAATTATCTATTTACAATAGTCTGACAACAGAAAACAGTACAAAATGTCTTCTGGAATCAAAAGGGAAAAAACTACGTGCTACGTGCGGGGGGGGGGGGGGGGAGGCAAAAGCCAAGTAGGGCTACGAGGGGGGGTTCACAGGTGGGAAAAATGGAGCTACGTGGTTTATGCACGCTCCCTTACCACATTATCCAAAAAATTCACGTCAGTTGACTGAATACTAATCGAATTTTGCGAGCATAAACAAACGGAGACTGAATTTTTATATGTAAAGATTACACATTTTTACCACCATCACCCACCCACAGTGACCAAACACACTTACTAACAGCAGGAAACCAAGGGTTACAACCGCAAGTGGATGGCAGTGGGTGGTGGTGGAGAAAACTGTGCCTTTTTGTACACACACTTGCTTTTTATATATATGCTAGTTCTGTCCGGCATGCGTTACAATACCTATTTTTATTTCTTTAGTGGGTACGCATGTATAAATAGACACATTAACACGAACCAAATAAAGGAAATATATTGATTTTTATCCATTAAATTAAAATTTAAAAAGTTTATTCTGGTGCTTTGGGTTATACAATATTTTCGGTCATCCGTCTTCTGTAAAAGGAGTGTTGCTTTATTTATATATATATATATATACGTTTTCTGCTCGTAAGCTGGATATGAAAGTTCTTATGTGTTATCCCTTTTGATCGGAATGTCCACTTCCGAGATATTCGCAAAAAAACTGCATGGTTTTATATGTAAATTTTGTTTAAGAAGGGTAATGAGTGAGAGTGGGTAGGTTTTTGTAAATCTAATGGAGGTAATACAATTCTCTTTGTTTTAAAGATTTCGTGTGCAGTGTTCTCTCAAAAATCTGAAAAAAACTGTGAGTTTCTATAAGGAACTTTTGAAATTAAGATGGGTAAGAGTAAAAGGGCGAGAGGGATTGGATTTTTGTAAACCAAATGTAGACAGTAGTTTTCTGTTTGCTTTAAAGTATACGTGTGAAAACTTCCTTATCGATTGGTTAGAAACTGTAGCTTTGTATAAAGAACACTGACAAAAATTAATGGGGTGGAAAGAGTGAGATGGTAGGGTATCTGAAAACCAAATTTAGACAGTATTTTTCTGTTTATTTTAATGTATACGTGTGCAAAAGACCATTGAAATCAGATGAAATCTGAGGGTATGTATAAAGAACGTTTACAAAAATAAGGGGCTGGAAAGGGGGAGGGGGTAGGGTTTCTGAAACCAAATGTAGACAGTATTTTTCTGTTTGTTCTAAAGTAGGCCTATACGTGTGCAAAATTTCGTCGATATTGGATAAAAACTGTGGATATGAGTAAAGAACATCGACAAAAATCAGGCGGTGGAAAGGGGTAGATGGGTCGGGTTTTCGCAAACCAATAGCAGATAGTATTTTTCTGTTTGTTTTAGAGTATACGTGTGCAAAGGACCATTGAAATCGGATAAAATCTATGGGTATTTATAAATCAAAAGGGTAGATAAAGCGAGAGGAATTGGTTTTCTGAAAACCAAATGTTGACGGTATTTTTCTGTTTATTTTAAAGTATTCGTGTGGGTTCCATCGAAATTGGAAAAAAATGTGGGTTCGTATAATTTTAAGGGTTGTAAAGGAGAAGAGGTGGTGACTTTTTTTTTGTCAGAAACCTTCGCACGCGTGCGCTCAATAACTCACCAAAGTTTCATCGCAATCGGATGAATGGTATATAGGAACACATAAAAGACGAACATACAATCAAACATTCATTTTTATATATAAGATATATTGATTTTTTAAAATCGTATTAACTTATAGATCGTTTCATATGTCAGAGAAATATGAATTTACTTTCTAATCAATCGAATCAAGCCATTGAAGTGTTTAAAAATAATAAATATTGCGATGAACCAGTGAGGGACCCACATTTTAGGTGTCAAATTAAGTAGTTGGGGGGGGGGGTGATGATGAGCAGTTACATTATATGATACAGGACTTTCATTGGGAGGTATTGGAAAATAGAAGACGGGTGAAGAGAGTGCTGGTAGTGTATTAGGCGTACGTTGGCGATGAGACCCAGATGGACATTGGTAGCAGTGCATGTAAGAAAGAGTTCACCATGAGCAGCAGCTGGTTCTTGATTTCAGGCGTGAGTGAAGGATTTTTTTTTTGTTCTGAGAAAGAGAGTAATGATTTGAATAAATTAACATGGGTGATGATGAACAATTTACTAGAATCACTGAAAGAATTAAAAATTAAAATTTGTAAAAGGCAAAGGTAGATGGGTGGTGGCATTGCACTCAGTCATTGCTTAGTAAAAATAAGAAAAAAATAAAAATAAATTGGAGGGCGGGTGCGTAGGGAAATTTCCGCTGTATGTGCTGCATCGCAATAAATTAAATTAAACTACTAGCCTATGCTAACCAAGGCACTACCGAATAAGTCCAAACGCTTAGACGATCGTATGCTGTAGATTCGGAAAAGAAAAATGGTTAAGCGCAAACAATTTTTTTTACTAATACTTATGTATTATACAAATCAAGTAGTTTTATTGAATCGCTTTTATTTAATTTGCTGGGTGGAAGAATTTCTAAAAGGTTGAAACCAAAAAGTTAGGATAGGAAATGCAATATCGAAAGAAGTAGAAGTGAACATGGGAGTCCCACAGGGTAGTGTATTGGGACCATTGTTATTATAATGAATGATTGTGTTAATGGTTTACTGTCAGAAGTTAGATTGTTTGCAGATGACATAATGTCATATCAAAGGATCAAAAAATTGAACACTGTAAACAACTGCAGGGTGATCTAAATAGGATAACTAGCTGGATGAGATGAAGATAAATGCAAAGAATAGTCAGCTTATTAGGTACACAGATAAAAAACTAAAGGTTGATTATGGTTATAAAGTGGGGAACCAGCTACTTATTGAAGACTTGAAATGTAAATACCTTGGAATTACATTTGATAGCATACTTAACTGGGCAGGACACATTGGACAGGTGGTAGGAAAAGGGTTCAAAATCCTTCACCTGTTGGAAAGAGTGATGAGGGGATGCACTAGAGAAGTAAGGGAATTGGGGAGCACTGCTGGAATCTGGTGGCGTAGTTTGGGATCCACATTTTGGGTATCAAATACAGGAGTTGGAGAGGGTGCAGAGGAGGGCTGCCAGGTTTGTCTTTGGAAATAACCGCAGAACACAATCGGTAACAAATATGATAAAGAAGCTGGAGCAGGATTCATTGGAGGATAGAAGGAGGGTGAAGAGAGTCATGGGAGTTTACAAAGCCTATACTGGTGATGAAGCATGGAAAGATATTGGTGAGAAAATTAAGAGAGGTGCTTGGAAGGGTAAGATTGACAATGACCGCAGGCTGGCACTTGATTTCAATCACAAGGGTGTGGGAAAGTGAGTGAGGGACTGGAATAAATTTCCAAGAGAAGTGATGAATAATTTACAGGAAGCACTGAAAGAATTTAAAGTAAAAATTAGTAAAGGGCCAAAGCAGGTTGAAAGGGGAAAGGGATAGGGTGTAGGGAGATTGCCACCGGAGAGGGCGTTTCATCGCAATTTTATCAATTATTATTATTATTATATTAAATGAGAGATAATTTCGGAAAGACCAGACAGACATTTACTTTGTCGAGTACGGTAAGGAAGCGGACGGTGCATACGCACAGACGAGATTGATAACTTGCGCGGCGCATTACTAGAGTGGTGGGATAATTTGCAGCTTCGCGGTGGTGCAGAGTCGATATGGCAGGCGGCGCCGGGCACCTCGCGGCGGCCGTCGTAGCGCCGGTGGCGCCGCCTAGCGCGCGGGGCGTCGCCGGCGCCGCGGCGCTGGCCCGTGCTGCCGCCTGGCGGGGGGCGGGTATCGATCCCGGCGGCGGCGGCAGCGGGCGAGCGGGGGTTCGCACAGAGGCAGCAGGCTGGCAGGGTGGAAGGTAGCCCGGTGCGGACGGGAGAGCCAGCGAGCGAGCGAGCCAGCGACCAGCGCAAGGCATCAGGCAGGACATGAGCCGGGCCGCGGCGGCGGCCGACCGCCCTTCAGGTGAGCCACACACAGCGCTTATCCCCAAACTGCACAACTTTGCTACACCAGTGACCTACATTACGGGGTCTCCACAAGTAAAAAATTCCCTTGCTAATTTAATAGTCTATAGCTCAAAACCTTTATTTAACTTCGCTGTGTGAAGGTCAAAATGTGGCAGTGAATTTCCCGCACATCCATCAGTGTTCCAATTTGCAGCGAGCAAATCTTTATTCTCCATGCTATGTCAACCAGCATATCTGGAGGATATACTCTCATACAATGGTGTATTGTTTCTATCGTTTAGTATTGAGATACTAACGAGCTCCAGGCGATGTTATTCACTGACTATTCCTTTCGTGGTCAACTACTCATAATTCTTGTGGTTTCCGACTACTTTTAGTTTGGTTACCTTGCTAAGTTGACCAGATCCCTGAGATCCCTGAGATGCCTGTTGTTGCCGCTGCAGCAGTCGACTTAACATCGCATTTTAAGTGGACCCCAGCCGCACCCGCTAGCCGCGTCAATAAGCCGCATCCGCTGTCTGCTACCCCGTGTGTTCACACTGTATTTGGTTTTCCAGTTACCGAAAACAATGATTAATTTTACTTATTATATTCACGTCGACAACTAGTGTAAACCAATATGTCATTATCATCAGTGTTGTAATACAATTAATATATCGCCAGTGAACGAGAGCTTAACGCTAATCTTTGTTTGTAATATCAGTCACAGCAATGAAGCAGATCATTCTTGTAGCTTTTTCGAAGCCATTCTTGGCATGCGGCCAAAAAAACTTCCGTTCCTGGCATTAGTTAAAAATCTGATTTAATATTTTGGTAACATTAATTTATTCCCCTCAATTTCTTCCTGATAAACCTGATTTTGTTGCGACTAAACCATCCTTAGCTACCTCCTGGAGAGTTTTCTTCTTTAGCCTAGTGATAAACTTTCTAACATGATTTTATTTGTTTAGCGCCATACTGTCTATGTACTTTTTCAGTTTCCTTGGATGAAAGCGAATAAATGTTATTGCTAGAAATGAAGATATATTGCTAAGGAGATGCAATTACATTTCAGCATAAGGACCATGTTCTGCAAACAAGAAAATATTTCATCCTTTGGAGCAAGTTTTTTTTCTGAACTGTAAGGTTTGGGGGAAACTTTTATTACCTATCATTAACATTATAGTGAGGTAAGAGTTTTACCTCAATCTCATGATCTGATATGGAGGATATTAAGCTATGTTACCCACATCTGATGTTTTTATCTGTTTATCGTAGCTTTGTTCTTTTCTTAAGCACCCGTTATCATTATCCCTAAAGGCGCCGATTCATTTCCACCTTGCAAATTTATTGCAAGCATTCTCTGTGTAACTACAATTTTACACCTCTTAACGGATCTGGCTCAGCTTTGTGGTGTAGGCAGTTGATGTAACACGTCAGGACGGTTCTTTCAATTTTCTCCAAAAATTAAGGAAACATGTTTTGGGTCATCTTTTAAGTTCGTACATAGTTTCCGATGAGGCGTACATGCTTAGTTCAATAATACTAGAGTTTTTTGATGCCGCCCTTGTAGTATGATTTGACAAACTCTACAAAATTGAAAGTGGTTTTGGCAATCCCATCTTTGTTTGGTGACATGTGCTTTACTCATTTTATGAAGTTTCCAAACGAGGGATCTAAAGCGCGGAGCATGGGAATGCGGAAGAACTTTGTAGATTAATGCACCAATTTTGCTCTCACAATTGTATAAATTTGAGCTGCAACGTTATCGTGGTGGCAGGAAATCTCCGTTTTCATTAAATGTTGTTTTATTTAAATTCTATTTTTTAAACGATCCTAAGAAGCTGCGTAATACATTATCCTTCTGAAAGAAGTCAATGAACATTACATCACAAGCATCCCAGAGACGGTGACCCTAACATTTGCTCTTGGAGGGACAGTTTTCGCTTACTTCAATGCAAAAATCCCGGTTCCAATTCATGGTATTGGTCTTTGGATGATATAAGGAATTCTTGTTTTATCCACTGTTAAGAAGTAACTTGAAAATTCCTCTAGATTGGGTTGAAACAACTTCAAAGTTTCCTTGGAATGGACTGAAATGTTTATACACCTGAGCCATTGTGAACAAATGTGGCAATTATCTTCTGGTAAGTTTTCTCATGTGTGCCAGTGAAAATATTGTGTAGCTCTGATTTGTGACTATGATAGTCTTTAAATCTTACCTGTTATATCTTACCTCAACATGGCGTACTGAACGTTTAGTGTCGCTTGTGCTTAATGTGGATTCTTTGAAAGTTGTTAAACTTGTTATAAAGTGGACGAAGTATACTCTCGTAATAAGGGATCGTCCATAAACTACGTAGCTCCTTTTTGGTCTCCTGTAAAAACCCCTCCCCCCAAGTAGCCCAACGTGGCATGGTTTCCTGACCTGTTTGTCCTTTTCTTTTTTAAAAATATGTTTAGTTATAAGAGATCCAATATTCACAAATCGCGGTGATTAACCGATTCAAAGTTACCCAAAACAGGTAATATATTTATCTGACTGGAACTTGCTGCGCGATTCTGCAAGAACTGATGACACCTGAAAATAACTTCGATACATGCTAAAGGCACCACCTATTAGACACTGAACAAACATTTTAAATGATCCAGTACTCATTTCAGGGGATTTGAATATTGTATGTCCTTTCCATTATGCACACGGTTTGTTGAACTGACTATATATAACACCCTTACACTTAAAGTTTCCTATGAAAGAACGAAGAGAGAGTATTTACACCGAAAGTTTACAACGTTAACGCGGCCAAGACAGTAAATAACTTTTTGTTTCATATATTTTAATGAAAATTCTCAAAGAACGGTAACAGAACGAATCTATAAAATTTATAAAAAAAGTTTTTATTTTGTCAGACTCATTTGATTGTTTGTATGTGTTTAGTTTAGTGAAATAACTCACCAAAAACGCAACATCGTTTTGGCTCTGCAGCAGCCCTCACGAGAGCAAAATTTCTCTCGTGATAGTTTATGGCACCCAACATATTTTTCAGTTCCCGGCGATACGAAGGAGCAAAAATAATAAAAAAACGTCGAGGGGAAATTGATGTATCTAACTGTTCTTTGTGTTATGTTGAATTCCAGTCTTGTTGGGTGTAAAATTTCACTGCGTTTACTTCATTTAATAACTAAAGGACCAACGTAAACTTCGCATATTTACAGTATTCTTTTATGAAAACTGAATTTAATAGAACTTAAATTATTCGGTAGTAAAGTAAATACAGAAATATAACCATTTGAATGACAATTTGTTCATCCTAAGTTTGTTCGCTGTGTAAACGGATCAAAGAAGATTTTTGCAACTTTTGTGAATAAAAAAACGAAATATTCGTGCGAAATTATTGAAACAATTATAAAAACTTGTTTTTCAGTAGGTACTGCTGTTTCTTTCTTCTAATTACATTGTGTTAATATATCTTTTATCTGTAGCACACGTCTTAGTTTCCAGATGTTATACAAATAATAGTTGGCTGTTCTCTTCTTCGACCGATTTTATTGCTCGTTGGTTTTTACTTTGGAAACATACATTTTTATAATAATATTACTGTGTCATGCGAGAAATTTTTGACGTTTTCTCCTTTGCCTGAATCGTTTAGAATATTTTCAGCTTGGACTTGCGAATGATAAAAATTTAAAATTACGTAATGTGCAGAAATACACAGTGGAAATGTATCCAGTATATTCGATTTCGATTTTTTTTTCAGATCTACTTTAGGGTGGCTATTATACGATTTGCTACTGTTTTGAAAATAAATTTAACAAATTTTTGTAAAGCATCGCTATAATATACCTGATAAAAGTGTTTAATAATGGTTGCTCAAGTAGAAGTGTTCGTTTGCTGTTTATTTTTCTTCTTCTTTTTTTTTTTTTTAAAAAAATAAAAAAAAAGTAATAAAGTCTCACAGAATAGTCGTTCTATATTATCAGAAGTCGATACTTAATAATAGCGCCTGATAGACTTAGCGGAATTTTGACGTTAAGGATTTCTGATCGTTTCATTTCATAATAATGGTCGAATCTGTAAAACGTATGCAGGATTTCAACATATATTTTACTTCATACAACAGTTTTAACATCACATGGAAGATTTATGTGTTGTTTGAGTACAAGAAATCAGAACGAAATATGCATAATTCCACAGCATGAGGCTGGAAGGTCCATTGAATTGCTTTTTTTTTTTTATCTTACATCCGTTGAAATTCATCAAGTGGTACCGAAAAGCATGTTTATTTAAGAATAGAAATGGTTGTGATTGCAATGGCGTGTAAGTTACTGTATAATATCTGGTAAGTTGGCCATCCTTCCGCAGTTGCTTGTTAAACAACCTTATATCTTATACATATATATATAAATAGACGCGTGTTTTCCTATATTTCACTTTTCAGCCACCACTATCTAGCACAGTTCACTGGTCTTTGTGTGTGGAAGTAGCATGGAGTTTCCTGTCGTGCACAAAGTTGGCCACATGTTGATAGCTGTGGGGATGTGGGGGTATGATGGTTAAAAGTGGTCGATGCAGGGCGTTTTAGTATTTCGACCAAAGACATGTGTCTCCGTATATGTCACTCTGCTGGCACAACTACACAGCTTAGACCATTGGTATTTGTATGTGGTAGTGGTATCGTGTCTTCTATCGTGTACTATGATAATTAGATGTCGGTAGCTATGGGGGTATGGGAGATATGGTGGTTGAAAGTGGTCAACCTGCGGAATTTTCATATTTCTACTAAAAAACGTATGTGTCATGGTGTATCACTTTTCAGCCAAAACTATCTAGCACAGATCATTGGTGTTTGTGTGTGATAGTAGCACAGAGTCACCCGTCGATCACAACGTTGGCCGAATTTCGGTAACTGTGGGAGTGTGGGAGATATCGTGGTTGAAATTGGCGATCAAGGATATTTTCGTATTTCGACCAAAGAGATGTGTGTCACTGTGCTGGCACAACTACATAGCGCAGATGACTGGCGTTTGTGTGTGGTAATAGCATCTGGTCTCCCACCGTGCACTATGGTGGTTATATGTCGGTAGCTGTCAATCCAAATTCTTTAGAAACACGAACGAAGTCGTGGGTACCAGCTAGTTGTAAATGAAAACCCGGTCTAATAGCAACTGGTTTTTAATTCACATGGCCTCAGATCCGTTTCGCCTTTATGGAAGGGTAACAATAGTTACGTGGAACCATAGCAACAGTACTGGTTGTAAAAAAGTGCAGAAACAGTTGCTCCCGACCACCATGTAACTGTCTTAACCATAATTTGAAAGTAGTATTTTGTTATTAGTTAGTTATGTATATTACTATTGCAAATTTCTTAACATCACAATGTATGTACATTTACAGTCATTGACGATGCCCCGTTCCATAAGGGCGAAAAGCGTCCGAGGCAATAGGAATTAAAAACCAGTTGCCAATAGACAGTGTTTTCACTTACAATTGTTTAAGTTTATGATTATCCTTCTGCAAGTCTGATTAGCAGACAAGTCCCTCTTATGCTACCAGTGTGGCTAGACCATTATGTACGATGTGTTTGTAACTCACCACCAGTTAATGAAACTGGTTGTGCTGGTAAGCGAAATATCTATGCGCGATAACTGTTTGTTCCATTGATTGTATTCTGGAAGTGTGCTAGAGGAAAAATTCTGATTATTCAAACAAATATCTATTAAATGGTGGCTGTTAATTCGGTCTCCTTATAATCATCTAAGCGGCATGAATATTTGTTACAGCCCCAATTTTCGTGATAGCCAATGAACGGGAACAATAATTTTGTTAATACGGTATAAGCAGAAATCGGCTAGCCACGGTGGTTTAATCTGATCTCAATTATTTTTTATTTAGTTAAGTACTTGCTAACAAAGAAAAATATGCATTAAGTTACGCTTTGTAGAACCGAATAGAATACGTTGATACCAACCATCCATTGGAATAAATAATTTTCTCACAGCAAAATTATTAATAATTTGGAAAAAACTGCAAGTCAGAAGAGATTACATATCTCCATGGAAAGGCTGGGAAAAGGCGGGTAGAGAAAGGAGAGGCGTAATTTCCATGCCATTTCGTTGACTGCTGGGTGGTTTTTCTTTTTCTTTTATGACTTATTCAGTTTGTAAGACTTAGAAGTTGATATTGATGTAATTATTCCTAAAAGCTTTAAAGAATTCTGTTGCATTATTTTTCTGTCTTTTTCGATTTCTTCCAACCAAACGAATTGACCCAAACAATTACAGAGGGATATCATCGTTATAGTCTATCTCTTATAAAATACTATTATTATTATTACTAGTGTAAACCCGTGACCGTTTTTTGCGTATCGTCACGGGTCGAGAATAGTTCCAGTTTTTAGGATGAAAGATTATGACAGACTGACCTCATTTGACCAAATATAAACGTGACCTGTGTTTCAGGGTGGATAAAATTTCTGAGCTTGAAGAACTCAGAAGCATTGTAGTAGATATTAAACACGAACATGGACGATTGCGCAAACGTATAATTGCTTAAATACAAACTTGACTTGTATTTGACCCTTAAATTTCACTCTGCAAAATTTAAAAATTCCTGTTTGTTTCGAAAGCATCACGTTTTTTTTGGCCTGGTAAAACACTCGTAATCATTGATCATAGTATCTGTAACGGCCAGAGAACTTAATACACATTCCATATTATTAAACAGTTGAGCAACTCCGAAGAAATGAATTGCCAGAATAGTTGATTCGGTAACATATTTGGTATAATGTCCACTTAAAATAACCTAATAACTCACGTACAGCGAACATGAACAAAAACTATTAACGAGACCATAAGTAATTTAATTTTTTTAAAGTTTTTTAAAGTTGCTTTAATACTGAAAAGCAGATCCATGCTTTTTCAGCAGCAAAATTTATCAATAATTTTTTAACTATGAAACGCTACAAAATGCAAACTTAATGAATGTATTATGGCAGTTAATTTGGTAGCAGTTGCTTAGCTATTAAATTGTGGACATAACCTCGAATTTCTTCCAATGGTATCTCTGGTCGCTGTTTAGCGAGCGAAGGATGACACGTGACACCGTTCTTCAGCCAATAGCAAGCGAGGTGAGTGAATGAGTGAGCGTACGAAATTATATAGTAGATTAATTTTAATTGCGATGGAGCTAACGTTCCGATGGCAATTCCCCATGTCATTTAAGTATCACTGTTTAAAATTTTCTTTTATAATTGGAGTGTTAGATTCATTCTCCATTTATTTTTCTGATTCATAGATTTTAATTTTATATTCCTTAAGCGTTTCTGATTATTGTTCGTCCCTTGGTAATTTGTTCCAATCCCTGACACCCTTATCAACAATAGAAAATTTTCCCACCTCCTTCATCATGAATCGAGTGCCAGCTTGTGGTCATGGTCGTCTTTCTCTTTTCATGCACTATTCCTAATTCTTTGACCAATATCCCTGTACAATCACAGAACTCTCTTCCGCCTCCTCCTTACTCCAATGGCTTCCAATCCAGCGCCTTTATCATGTCAGTTACTGAATGGGTACTGCGATAATTTGCACAGGCAAATTTAGCTGTTCTTCTTTGTACACCCTCCAACTCCTGTATTTGATAACCAACATGTGGGTCCCAAACTATACCACCATATTCAACCACTTATCTGACCAAAGTTTTGTAACCCAATTCTCTAACTTTTCTGGTACAGCCTTTCATCACCCTCTCCAGTAATTGAAGGATTTTGTAACCTATTCCTACCACCTGCCCTATGTGCTCTGCCCAGTTGAGTTTGTTATCAAACGTTATTTACGCTTTAAGCCTTCAACAAGCAAATCTGATCCCACTATACAATCGTGATTAACCTTTTGTTTTCTACCTGTGTACCTGACTCTTTTTTTATTTATCTTTATTCCAGTTGATATGTTCATTTAGATATTCTATCCAGGTCACCCTGCAGCTGTTTATAGTCTTCACCTGTTTTGATCCTGTTGTATGCCATTATATCATCTGCAAACAACATTAATTCTGGCTGTAACCCATCAACCCAATTATTCATTAGAATAATCAACAGCAACGGTCCCAATACAGTATCATGTGGCATGCAAATATCTATTTCCACCTGTTTTTAATGCATTTCCTACTCTAAAACTTTGCTTCCTTGCTTTTAAGAATTCTTCTACCCAGCAAGTAACTTTTTCATGCAATCCAGTAGATTTCAGTTTATTTAAAACCATTTTAAGGCTCACTCTGTAAAATGCCTTAGAAAGCTCTAGTGCCACACTATCAACTTGACCTCCCTTGTTAAATTTATCTAAAATATCTTGCATGTAGTCCACCATCTGGTATTCACATGAAAGTACTTGCCTAAAGCCATGTTGTCGATCTGAAAGCCAGTTTCTTTCCTCATAGATATTTCTGATATAGTTGCATATCAGTCTCTCCATCATTTTGCCTATCATTGATGTCAAACCAATTGGCCTGTAATTTTCAACCCTATTTGTGACCCCTCCTTTATGAACCGGTACTACTATTACTCTTTTCCAATCCTCTGATAAGCGCAAGACTCCAGACTCATTTAAAATAAAATTCCAAGGTAAGGTACAATATCGTATCCGACAATCTTTAATACATCTTTAGTAATATTATCTACACCAGCCTCTTAATGGGTTTTTTTTTAGCTTTTTGAGTTTCTTCATGAGAAATTTCAAATTTTGCAGTTTCCTCATTTATACCTTTAAGGAGACTCCTTTGATTCATTCCCTCCAATCACAGTATGATAGTCCCTTGTGTCTCACTAAACCAGTCACTCAATATCTCTGCCATTTTAAAACACTCAGTCACTTCAACTCCATTCTTATTTACAATAGTCTGAATACCTTCCCTTCCCCTCAGTTTTCTAATATAGCCATAGAAATTTCTAGATGCAAAGGGGTTGTCCTGCGCCAATAATATTCTTCATAAAACCATCCTTTGCTTCTCTCTTTGTTCTTATTAATTGCTTGTTTAGTTGTTTTAAGTATTCCCTATTGCCTTACTGTCTCTTAACTATGTTGTGTTCCCGTCTCACTAGCCTATTTAACCTTCACACCTCCCTATTATAGTATGTAAGTTCTTCACTTCTCTTTGTTTGCTGCTTTGGAATAAACATTTCCTTGCCCTTTATTACCATCTTCTTAAACCCTTCCCATTTTTCTCCACTGTACTTGAGCGATCCTTCCATTTGCTGAACCATTCCCTGATATATCTCTTCAATTCTAAAGTCTCTGCCTTTTTGTATTCATACCTATTTCCCCATCCTATTTTGGCTACTGGTTTACTGGTTCCCCTAATATCCATCAGTGCTGCGTTGTGATCACTTATTTCTTCGGTAACTTGACACCCTACAAGATTGTCATCAGGTTTTATTAGAAAGATATCCAACATGTTTGGTCCGCACATATTTTGCTCTACCACTTGTGTAAAACCTCCTTCTCTAACTAAGGTCTGTTCCCTTGTGTTATTAATCTTATTTCTTACCCAGTTGAAACCTGGTAAATTTAAATCTCCTCCAATAATGACCATTCTATGTTCACCTCTAAACTGGGAATGTGAATTTAGTTTCTCTCTAAGAATCTCATCTCCATCATTCATTCTTTCACTACGGTAAGCAACCAATGTCCTAATCTTTCTTCCTTAACACTACAAAAATCAACCTGTAGAGAACTATAGTAATCTTTGGTAATCAGTATGAATACCACTCTACCAATTGCTCCTCTGTCTCTGCGGTACACTCTGTATCCTTCAGGGAAAACCTCATTGTTTAGTATTTCTTCTTTTAACCAAGACTCTGCCCCTATAACCACTTGTGGTTCGTGTATCTCTATTAAGTTTGCAAATTCTATTACTTTGTTCATTATACTTCTCCAGTTCACCAATAAGATCCTTATTTTTGGGTTAGTGGTATTTTAAGCACTAACCTTTGTCTTTCCGGTTGTACCCAACTCTTTTATTATTTTAGTAGCTGCATCTGTTTCTTTAGCATTTGTGTGTGTGTGGTTTTTTTTTGCATCTACAATCAGTATCCATTTGATCACTTATTTTTATCCCTGCTAAAATTAGAAGAAAATCAGAGAGACCATCAAATAGGAAACTATGAAAAAAGTTTCATAAAGGGAGAAAATCTTTAATCTTGACAGTATCCTGAGAATAAAGAGCTACAAGAGGTAGTCATTTTCCTTGATTTTAAAAATGCATATGATTTAATTGACAGGAAGATGTTTTTTAAAGTTTTGGAAGAATTCGGAATTGACAGGAAGATTTGAGCGACAGCAAACACGACGGGACCTGTTTCTGAAGTTTAATTTCTAGATGAAGTTTCAAACGCTTTCGATATACGAAACGGCGTCGGGCTAGCAGATGGCATGTCTCCTATCTTATACAACATTTTGTTGGAAAAAGTAATGTATGTCCATATATTTCACTTTGCTTTCAACAACTACATAGCGCAGACCACTAGTGTTTGTGTGTGGTAGTGGCTTTGAGTCTCCCATCGTGTCCTATGGTGGTTGCATGTAGGTAGCTATCAATCAAAATTCTTTACAAACACGAATGAAGTCGTGGGCACCAGCTGGTTAGCAAATAAAACGTAATATAAACTCTAGCTACAGATCAAATATTATGAGAGTTATTTAATAGTTAAGCAACTCCAGAGAAATGGATTGCTAGAATATATGTGCTTAGGTGACATATCTGAAGTATGTTGTCCACTTTATATAACCAAATAACCCATGTACAGTTAACACGGACAAAGACCGTTAGCGAAATTGATTAACACGTGAAAAGCAAGCAAACGGTAACGTATAATCTTTGGATGTAAAATTTAGCCTAAGCCGGAATAACGATTGGCATTCACTGGTACAACAGAGACCATGAGTAATTTAATTTTTTTAAAGTTTTTTACGTTGCTTTCATTAGCGACATTTTACTGATGAGTAGTTCCTCGTTTTTTCAGTCGCAAAGTTTTGCAGTATTTTGTTTAAGAATCAAATGCTACGATTAATTATTCCAGCGACGGGAATATCGTTGTTGAATTACGATTAATAAACAAAAATTTGTTTGTTATGTTTTAAACTGGTTAAATAAAGTAAGTTATTTTCTCGAAATAAGAAGGGGAAGAAAATATTTTATTTACATGTTGTAAATAATAAATCCTGTAGTTAAAAGCAAAAATCAACAGAATATAAGTTTCACATCGCGTATATGTAGTCATATCCCTAATGATTTAAATCTATACAAAAAGGTAAGCTCATTTAATAGCTAACACGTGTAT
Organism: Vandiemenella viatica; assembly: GCA_031002005.1. NCBI lineage: Eukaryota > Metazoa > Arthropoda > Insecta > Orthoptera > Morabidae > Vandiemenella > Vandiemenella viatica. The sequence continues at coordinate 177,234,289 of JARYHS010011408.1, forward strand.
ATACTTTGGTCATAAAGTCGACACGTTAAGGAAAAGTAGCTCCACGTTTTTTCAGCCCGTCTCTAAAGACCTCGCTGTTAAGAGACGTTAAGCAGTTAAAAAAAAAAAAAAAAAAAAAAAAAAAAGGAAGAAGAAGAAGAAAAAAGAAGAAAAAAAGTTTTCTCAGCCGTAAAGTATTTCCATATGTTTTAAGAATGAATTGTTAGGAAAAGCAAATGTAATGAATGTACCCTGGCAATTAATTTCATAACAATTTCTTAGCTATCAAACTGTGCTCCTAACCTGTAATGACTAATAACTGTGGTCGCTGTTAATTCACGAGTGAAGGCTGGCGCGTGACGTCACTGTTCTCTAGCCAATAGATATCGAGGTGATTGAGTGCGTGAGCGCGGTTAGGAACATATATAGTAAACAGATATGCCGAATAAGCCTGCAAAGAGGAGAATATAATACATTATTTTTTGTTTTTTAAATTACTTTTATTAGTTTATTTTTAATATAGTTCATAAACAGATAAATGTAATAAACTAGGAAAAGTAGACGGAAATTTGAATAAGAGGATGTAAAAATGATCTGGCGCACTTTATACACCGCTCCTCCGAACTTGTACTAAACGCCAGCCCCTCCAATTGAGGATTAATATTAAATAATAGAAATCAACACTTAAAAATATTTTAATTAACAAAATAACATTATTTTAAAAATGTCTTGTCTTCCTTAAATATACTTTTGCACTTTAGTTTTATATCTAATTCTAGTTGTAAGAACGAAGACTTTCCCGGCGTATGACTGCAATGTAGTCTTCACGGGTGTACCGCCGGATAGTGTTGTGGAAACACAATATTTCGACGGCTGGCTCTGCCGTCTTCTTCAGGTGATGAGACATGTGTAATGGTCGGCTGACCCACAGGTACTGAGATGGTTCGGGTGCCGCTCTTCCTTATATACAAGTCCGCGTGGCTTCGGCGATGGCTTACTATGAGCCAGGCCCGCAACCAACTGGCGGTTGGCTGCCCGTGGGCGTGGCTAAGGTTCTTGTTCCAGCCCGAGCTAATATGAAGCCCTCTACGGCGGCAGCTGGACGGAAGTACAACGTTCTCTGCGGATATTTGCCAAGGCAGGTTTCCATGCCTCACTGAAGTGTAGGACAGGAAAAGCCATTTCAACAAGTGATTCTATAACCCAGACCGCCACGGAGTCCGCAAGGGCTTCCGAGGCCATGTCCTCCCAACAGCCCCAGCCTCCCGCCTCAAAGCGTCAGCGCTCTGGAGATGTGGGTTCGCTCGACATGGAAGCTGAGGAGATAGTATTCCGTGCCGAATGTGCCCACGGGGAATCGTTTTGAGCCCCTACAGGACCTCAACGATGCTGCACCAGACACGGGACATGACAGTCAAAGGCCCCAACAACCGCGTGAACCAAAGGTACCCCCGATAATTGTTTATGAAACTGCAGGTTACTTCAAAGTAGCCGAAGAACTGAGGAAAAAGCTAACGGGTCCACTGCACCTAGCTTACAAATCCTCTAGCATTAAGTACCAGGTGTACAACCACATCGACTACTCCGCGCTAATGGTTTACTTTAAAGAAAAGAAAGCCCAGTTTCATACATTTGACGTCAATGACCAAATGAAACCTCTTAAGGTAGTAATGAGGCAGCTACCTATCGACATGGACCCATCAGTCATGCGTGACGAGCTGGTAAGACTACACTACCCAGCAAAGAGCGTGTCACAACTGACCAGATTTGACAAAGAAACAAATGGGAGAGTACCCATGCCACTTTATATGATAACTTTGGACAACACAGAGGAAGGAAGAAAAATCTATGACCTAGATAGATTCCTATACCTAAGGGTCAAAGTAGAGGTGTACAAGACACCAGAGGGACCCTCTCAATGCCACAGGTGTCAAAGATTTGGTCATGGGCAAAAGAACTGCAGGATAAATCCACGCTGCGTCAAGTGCTCCGGGGAACATCTAACAAAGACGTGTACTAAAACAAAAGATGAACCACCCAAGTGTTCTAATTGTCTGGGCCAGCATCCTGCGAGCTATCGTGGCTGCCCCCAGTACAAGAAAATTGTGCAAGCTAGGAATGCCAGACTCCAGCAACAGAAGCAGGAGAAGGAGAAGGCAAACCAAAACGAGACTCCGAACGTCTCTGACAGCCAGCAGTTCCCCTCCCTCCCTCCTAAGACAAACGCATGGACCAGACAGACAAGAAACAGACTGACAATAACGAAAAGCGCGACAAGACTGACCGCAACCAGGACCAAAGCAAGCCAGACAGACAAACCAAAGCTGGAGGATTCGGCTCCGACTTTGCTGAGATAGTCTCTTTTCTAAAGGAATTTGACCTTCGAAAGATGATAAGCACGGTGAAAACCGTGCTCACCAAATTTCGTGAGGCCGACAGTATGCTAGCCAAGGGACTCATCCTAGTACAAGCCGCCAGCGAATTCTTCAGCGATGGCGAGACAGACTAAATCGACATTAAATATATTAGCATGGAATGCCAATGGCATTTCTAACAAGCAACTAGAGCTACTAAACTACCTCAACGAAAAAGACATTGACATTGCACTAATAGGGGAAACCCATCTCAATCCAGGAAATAACTTCAGGATGAGAAATTACATTGTGACTCGTACTGACAGACAGACGCAGGGGGGTGGCACTGCTGTCCTGATCAAAAACAGGCTGGTCCACAGAGACCTGCCTGACGCACAGACAGGTGACCTGGAGCACACGGCCGTCGAGATCGTAGTAAACGGGGTACCTTTGCATCTAGTCGCAGTCTATAATCCACCACACAAGGAGCTCAAGGAGGAAAATGTGCAAGCACTGTTAGGTAGGAATGAAACAGTAATACTAGGTGGTGACTTGAATGCCAAGAGCCAGATCTGGCATAGTAGACTTACCAATCGGAATGGAAGGGGGCTACTTAGGGTGCTACACGCCGGCAGAAATGTCGAAGTGCTGGCGCCCGACGTACCAACCCACTTCCCGAGTGCGGCAGGGCGTCAACCGGACGTTCTGGATGTATTCGTTGTGAAAGGACTAAGATGGCAGAGGGAAGTATCAACCCAATGCGAGCTTAGTTCCGATCACAATCCGATTCTTCTGTCAGTCAGACTACTAGAGCACCAGCAACAGAGGACTTACAATAGATTCCAGACAAATTGGAACCATTACAAGGATGATGTCACGTTGCACCTTGCGGAGCTACCTACTCTAGGGACAACTGAAGAAGTAGACGTAGCAGTTGCCAAACTTACATCTGTAATGCAAGAATGCATGAAGCAGGGAACTACAAAAACAGTTATGATCTGTGGAAAACCATCGATCCCAGATCACATCAAAAATCTTATCCTGCTTAAAAATAGAATCCGCAAGAGGTGGCAACGATGGCGCGACCCGGCTGACAGAAGGATGGTCAACCACCTAGTAGATGAAATCAGGGAGAATCTGAAAATACATCGACATCAAGACTGGCAAAGAAAACTCGCAGCAGTACAAAACAACAACAGAAAGATATGGGCACTTGCGAAGTCAGTCAGCAAGACAGCCGAACCTATTCGGCCTCTACGTGGACCGCAGGGGTTTGTGTACGACCCAGCTGGGAAGGCTCAGCTCCTTGCGGACACGCTAGAAACTCATTTCAAACCGAACGAAATAGCTGACGATGTAAGCGAATCTCACAAGGAACATGTTCTGAGTGTAGTAAACCGCTTGATCCACATCGGACCGCAGAATTATGTGCAAAAAACAAATGACGAGGAGGTGGAGTCTATCATACGAGGCCTTAAATCCAAAAAGGCAACGGGGTATGACAAGATCTCCGCCCTCCAAGTCAAAAATCTGCCTCCACAAGCCATTAGATTTATAACCTCGACCTTCAACGCCTGTCTGAACCTGAGCTACTTTCCAAAGGACTGGAAAATAGCCAAAGTTATAGCAATTCCAAAAGCAAACAAAAACAGGACAATGCCAGAAAGCTATAGGCCCATCTCGCTCTTGCCTATCATGGGCAAAATGCTTGAAGGAGTGATGTTGGACAGACTGAACAAATTCCTTGAGAGCAACAACATCATAATACCGCAGCAATTCGGGTTCAGAAAAGAGCACAGCACAGTGCAACAATGTACAAGGTTTGTGGAGCACATCTGCAAAGAAAAGCAGGCAGGAAGTGGTACTGCTGCGATATTCATAGACATAGAGAAAGCTTTTGACCGAGTGTGGCACGAAGGCCTACTCTTCAAGCTACATAAATACAATGTGCCAGACAATTTAATACATCTACTGCATTCCTACCTAACCAACAGGAAATTCTATGTATACCATGACAACGCAGATAGTACTCTCAAGGACATAGAAGCTGGCGTCCCTCAGGGAAGTAGGATTGGGCCTCCACTTTTTCTTATTTACGCCAACGACGGCCCTCATACAACAGAGAGTTACATGTCTCTGTACGCGGACGACACAAACATATTCGCGAGCAACAAGAATTTAAAATATGCAATTGGAAAAGTCCAAAGACACCTGGACAAGATGACGCAATGGTGCAACCGATGGCGCATCAAAATAAATGAGACTAAATGCCAGCCTATCATCTTCTCCACAAAAATTAAAATTCCAGCCATAAAGCTGCATATCAGGGATCTGGAATTAGACTGGGTGGACCAAGTAAAATACTTGGGGCTGCGACTAGACAGAAGGCTCACGTGGGGTAAACATGTAGCCGAAGTAAAAAACAGATCAAGAGCGAAACTAGCCGGCCTCTACCCCCTGCTGAGAGGCGACGGTCTATCCACGGAGACAAAACTCCTCCTTTACCGTGCGATAATCCAGCCTACATTCTTGTACGGTTCGGAAATATGGAGCATGGCGGCCGACTGTCATGTAAACAAATTGCAAGCACTGGAAAACAGAGCGCTGCGCGTCATCTCGGATGCTCCGAGGTACGTCAGAAACCGGGAAATCAGGCGATCTCTCTGTTTTCCACCCCTAGGTGACACAATAAAGGCAAAATCAGAAATATTTTTCCAGAAATGTTCTGCATCCAAACATAAATTAATTTCTGATATAGGTGACGAATCAGACGAAATGCGCCAGGTCAAACGACCCAGGCTGACACTGACGAGGCAGTTTAAAACTTTTTAGACCACTCCTCCAAAACCCCAAGTCCACCACTAGCTGTAAATAGGCCCCACACCGTAAATGTAGGCCCTGTATATATCTTATGACCCCCAATAGATTTAAGTAGGCCATCATAAGTCAAAACCCACCATTAGCTTAGGTAGGCTTAAATGCTTATATCTAGGTTCCCATGTAAATATGTCAATGTATATAACCCCCCCCCCTTAGTTTTAGTTAAAAAAAAAAATCACAAAAGTTCAAAAATCAAAAAACAGTAGATTTAGATGTTAGACTTAGAAATTAGACTTAGATATTTTTGTAACCCTGGCTAAAGAAAGGCAGACGGGCTTTGCCCAACCAGACGACAATTTCAAATTCAAAGACTAAGTCAGAAGTTAGTCCAAGAATCCCACAACAGGACAACAGGAAAAGGGAACCCCCTGGAACTGCAACTGCACTGCAGGAAATCTGCGCCAGATGACGCTGCTGCTGCTGCCTCACTGAGACATAGACCACTGTCTCTGTTAAATGTGTCGGCCAGTCGAATTTCGATGGCTTCTTTGATGACAGATTCCCAAAAATGTGATGTTCTAGCCAATATCCTAACGTTATTGAACTCTACTTTGTGGCCATGGTCGTACACGTGCTCGGCGATCGCTGATTTGCTATACTGTCCCAAGCGGAGATGGCGTTTATGTTCATCACACCGGTTTTCTATGGTGCGGATCGTTTGACCGATGTAGGTCTTTCCACACTCGCACGGTATGCTATAAATCCCCGGAACTCTTAGGCCAAGATCATCCTTGACTGAACGGAGGTAGTCCCGTATTTTAGCTGGTGGTCGGTAGAAAGATTTTATACCATGTCGTGCGAGGATTCTGCCGATTTTCCCCGAGGTGTTTCCGGCGAAAGGCAGAAAGGCGGTGGCCTTGGGCGTTTCTTCCTGTTGGACTGGAATTTTCCCTGGCTTACGTTCAATTGCCCTTTCTATCTGCCTCTCGGAGTAACCGTTCCGCCTGAAGACAGTTCTCAGGTGTTCCAGTTCTTGTGGCAGGCTGTCTTTGTCAGCAATCGCTCTAGCCCTGTGCACAAGAGTATTTAAAACAGTGTTGCGCTGCACAGGATGGTGGAAACTCGTGGCGCCCAGATACTGGTCTGTGTGGGTAGATTTTCTGTATACACTATGCCCCAGCGTTCCATCCGGTTTTCTTTTAATTAGGAACACCTCGGGGAAAATCGGCAGAATCCTCGCACGACATGGTATAAAATCTTTCTACCGACCACCAGCTAAAATACGGGACTACCTCCGTTCAGTCAAGGATGATCTTGGCCTAAGAGTTCCGGGGATTTATAGCATACCGTGCGAGTGTGGAAAGACCTACATCGGTCAAACGATCCGCACCATAGAAAACCGGTGTGATGAACATAAACGCCATCTCCGCTTGGGACAGTATAGCAAATCAGCGATCGCCGAGCACGTGTACGACCATGGCCACAAAGTAGAGTTCAATAACGTTAGGATATTGGCTAGAACATCACATTTTTGGGAATCTGTCATCAAAGAAGCCATCGAAATTCGACTGGCCGACACATTTAACAGAGACAGTGGTCTATGTCTCAGTGAGGCATGGAAACCTGCCTTGGCAAATATCCGCAGAGAACGTTGTACTTCCGTCCAGCTGCCGCCGTAGAGGGCTTCATATTAGCTCGGGCTGGAACAAGAACCTTAGCCACGCCCACGGGCAGCCAACCGCCAGTTGGTTGCGGGCCTGGCTCATAGTAAGCCATCGCCGAAGCCACGCGGACTTGTATATAAGGAAGAGCGGCACCCGAACCATCTCAGTACCTGTGGGTCAGCCGACCATTACACATGTCTCATCACCTGAAGAAGACGGCAGAGCCAGCCGTCGAAATATTGTGTTTCCACAACACTATCCGGCGGTACACCCGTGAAGACTACATTGCTAATTCTAGTTGTTAAGTAAATAATCAAATGCGGTAAAATAATCTATCTTCCTACTAAATAGTCAAACTATCACTTTATTTGGAAAGAATTACGTATACAGCGAGCAGCCGAGAATGCCACTTCTGCCTCCTCGCTCGTTGATTTGATTGAAACGACCATAAACAAAATACTTTTCGAAAAGTTTAGAAAGTTTCTGCATTTTTTTGGATCATTCTATCTAGGCATCATTTAAGCGGGTTGATGATCTAGTGCTAGTTGACGCTTTGTGCTTCGATTGTCCCGTCGAACTCTTTGTCGTCTACACCCGAGTCAGTCACAGTTGCTTCTGTGCGTTCGACTTCTTCTTCTTCTTCTTCTTTTTTTTTTTTTTTTTTTTTTTTTTACAATACGATAATGTCCAACTGCTGTGTGAAAAAGCACAATTGCAGGTACCAAGGCAGAAGTTCACAAAATTTTGCCATGGCACTTTTTCTGTCAGATCTTAAGCAAATAACATGAGATTAGAGATCGACAACTAAGTATGTCAGCCGTTCCTTGACTAAACTGCACGAACCGAGTATTCTAAGCAAGCCAACATTAAAATGTGTTCCTACGTGGTGAACATGAATGTTCTCATTGGGGATTATTTGGGGCAGCGAAAATCTTTGTAATCATTTCCTGAGATATTAAATCTGAATCTTCCGTCGTAGGCAAAGCTAATTCTAGATTACGATTCATAGGTCGTATTTTGAGAAGTTGTAATGCTCATACAAAGGAAATAGCATAGAAAACACAAGTGCGTCCGCATTGGGATTACTATTGTGGAGTTTGGGATCCGTATCGCAAGGGATTGACTGGCACATCATTAGAGAAAGTACTGAAGAGAGCCACTCGATTCAAGTGTCGCATAGATACATAGATTATGATTGTTTGGCAGACAGACGACGTTGTTTTCGTTTGAATTTATCAGAGAATCTGCGAAAATCTTTAATTTATGAGTGCAATGAAATTCTTCTTCCGCCAACCTATTTAGGTCGCAATGACAGGAGGGATAAGATTAGAGAAATAAGATGCCGTACTGAAGCTTTTATATATTCTTTCTTTCCTCGTTCTGTTCGGGATCGGAACTCACAAAATTAGGATTGGTGCTTAGCACCCTCTGCCACCCACAGTATTTGTGAATTGCAGAGTATAGATGTAGAACGTTGTGACTATCTATCTTATAATATTATCAGAACTGGACATTTGAAATACACTTTTTAAAAACTGATTTCTCAAATCAAATGAATCAAAGAAACAATTTATTGTAAAAACTTTTTTTGCAAAGAATTCTGGAAACCATTTATTCCACACATTTTTCCGTTTTTAAATAGCTGTCAATAGTTTTAACCTTCTTTTTGTGTTATTTCTACTTTCTTTTTAGAAACAATTCCAATTGGATCATTTTGTGTGTGTATGATCTGGAGCTAACTTCGCGATAGGACGACAAAACTCAAATTATAGTAATGCATACAAAATAAATAAATAAATAAAATAAAATTAGAAAATGAAGAGTTGTTATAAAAACGTAGAAGTGAATCTATTTATTTACAAACCACAAAATATGATAAAAACACATTTTTTGCCGCGAGTCAAATGTGAACGTGAAGGGTGCTGGCAAAAGAGGCAATAAAAACAGTAGATACAGAGTCCGGAAGGAAAGTGACGAACGGAAGGAAAGATCACGCAGACTGAAACACGATTTCACCCCATTTTACGGGTTGCAATACCTATTCTCAACCTACACTCCTGGAAATTGAAATAAGAACACCGTGAATTCATTGTCCCAGGAATAGGAAACTTTATATACACATTCCTGGGGTCAGATACAACACATGATCACACAGACAGAACCATAGGCACATAGACACAGGCAACAGAGCATGCACAATGTCGGCACTAGTACCGTGTATATCCTCCTTTCGCAGCAATGCAGGCTGCAATTCTCCCATGGAGACGATCGTAGAGGTGCTGGATGTAGTCCTGTAGAACGGCATGCCAAGCCATTTCCATCTGGCGCCTCAGCTGGACCAGCATTCGTGCTGGACGTGCAGACCGCGTGAGACGACGTTTCATCCAGTCCCAAACATGCTCAATGGGGGACAGATCCGGAGATCTCGCTGGCCAGGGTAGTTGACTTACACCTTCTAGAGCACGTTGGGTGGCACGGGATACATGTGGACGTGCATTGTCCTGTTGGAACAGCATGTTCCCTTGCCGGTCTAGGAATGGTAGAACGATGGGTTCGATGACGGTTTGAATGTACCTTGCACTGTTCAGTGTCCCCTCGACGATCACCAGAAGTGTACGGCCAGTGTAGGAGGTCGCTCCCCACACCATGATGCCGGGTGTTGGCCCTGTGTGCCTCGGTCGTATTGTGGCGCTCACCTGCACGGCGCCAAACACGCATACGACCATTATTGGCACCAAGGCACCACGACACGTCTCCATTCGTCCCTCCATACACGCCTGTCGCGACACCACTGGAGGCGGGCTGCACGATGTTGGGGCGTGAGCGAAAGACGACCTAACGGTGCGCGGGACCGTAGCCCAACTTCATGGAGACGGTTGCGAATGGTCCTTTCTGATACCCCAGGAGCAACAGTGTCCCTAATTTGCCGGGAAGTGGCGGTGCGGTCCCCTACGGCACTGCGTAGGATGCGACGGTCTTGGCGTGCGTCCGTGCGTCGCTGCTGTCCGGACCCAGGTCGACGGGCACGTGCACCTTCCGCCGACCACTGGCGACACCTTCCGCCGACCACTGGCGACAACATCGATGTACTGTGGAGACCTCGCGCTCCACATGTTGAGCAATTCGGCGGTACGTCCACCCGGCCTCCCGCATGCCCACTATACGCCCTCGCTCAAAGTCCGTCAACTGCACATGCGGTTCACGTACACGCTGTCAGTGTTAAAGACTGAGATGGAGCTCCGTATGCCACGGCAAACTGGCTGACACTGACTGCGGCGGTGCCCAACCGCTGGGCAGCTAGCGCCCTTCGACGGCCAACACTGCTGTTCCTGGTGTGTCCGCTGTGCCGTGCGTTTGATCATTGCTTGTACAGCCCTCTCGTAGTGTCCGGAGCAAGTATGGTGGGTCTTACACACCGGCGTCAATGTGTTCTTATTTCAATTTCCAGGAGTGTATTTCAAACGGAGGACTACTAACTCATGGAGGCTAAATTTTTTGCCTATTTGTATATCATTGACAACTGGGACATATTTCATTGTACCATCATATTATGATAAATTTATAAGCATGTTTTGAAACACTTATGAAATTAGAAGTGAACTATTAAAAGTTAATTTCATATTGATATCACATAATACATAGTAACCATATGAATAATAATGTTACTATAGGCTGGATTATACACTATACCACCAACGTGGAAAGATATTGGTGTAGGTATGATAAGTAGTGCATGGAGGAGAAAAGATGACCATGACCACAAGCTGGCACAAGGGTGTGGGAAGATTCTCTTTTTTAGGTAAGGGTGTCAGGGATTGGAATGAGTTACCAAGGGAAATGATGAATAATTTATCAAAAACGTTGGAAGAATTTAAAGTTAAAATTTGCAGAGGGCAAATGTAGGTGGATGTAGAAAAAGGGGAAGATGGGTGTTTAGGGAAATTGCCACCGGAGCGTGTGTCCCATTGCAATTTAATTAAATAAACGTACATGCACAAAATAAAATAAAAAACACTTGACCATACACCTTTCATTTTTGCTTACTGCTCCACTTTCATGTTCCCAATCCTACCACGTACTGCAGTTCCTGACACCCATTAAAATACTCAGAAAATGGTTATTTACTTAATCCTTAGTCGAATGGCGCCCTTTTTTAATGCAAACTGGAAATGAATATACTACTTTAGGAACAATGGTGTTCTGTTAACGTAGCTTTTCACGACGTTGAAAATTAATAAACTCTTTTCTGGCTTCCAGCTGTGTATACAGACTTGTGACATTTATTAATGCTGTTCTATTCTTATCCTAGAAATACCATACTTTTGCCTGGTAATTGAAAAATCCGTACTTTTTTAAAAGCTTGGCTTATAGTTTATACTCGCTTATAGCCTTATATGGTATGAATACGATATCTAAATTTATAATAATCTGCCTGCTGGCCATCTGAATCATCTTCGCAAACCAACGGTTGAGGAACATTGCTCTAATCGAACTTCAAGTGTCCTTTAAGCCTTTGTCGTGGCTCAATTGCTAGAGCAATTGACTACAAACCGTATGATTTTCACACAAAGCGGGAACTCCCATTACTTTCCGTCTCTCCATCTCTCTTTTTTTAACACCCCACACCCCTCCCTTGCTGTGAACACTGCGTGCTGTTAAACAAGAAAGGCGACGTAGATCATTCCTACACTGTAAAACGTCTTGGAGCGTTAACGCAGACCTCATAAAGGTCTATGGAATCCTTTCTACCGACTACAACTATGTTCTGAACAGGACTGCAGTAAAGTACGTCGAATTAGGGAGCGTGCATAAACTACGTGGCTCGGTCTAAGGGGGGGGGGAGGGGAGGGACGGGTTGGATGAAAGACTATGCTGCGCTACGTGGGGGGGGGGGGAGGGGGGAGGCTCCGAGCCAGGCAACGGAGCTATCCATACATATCATTTTTCACAGTGAAAATGAGGTACAGAACACACAACAGCATGTGAAATTCATTTCCTTCATTTAATTATTGCCGTATGTAATTTACAATAGTCTGAGAAGAGAAAACGGTAAAAAATCTCTTCTGGAATCAAAAGGGAAACAAGCTACGTTGGGGGGAGGGGGGGGGGGTTAGTGGCAAAAGCCACGTCGGGCTACATGGGGGGAGGGGGGTTCACAGGAGGCCATAATGGAGCTACGTGGTTTATGGACGCTCCCTTATTAGGAGTGTGCAGTATTGATGAGTCGGCAGTCCAACAGACTTGAGTTCACGTCACGCGTGATTCTTAGGAACGCCTTACTTTCGCCTACTTCCTCTACCCGCTACTACAGGTAAATCAGTATGAAAGACAGTTCGCAATTAGAGGAAAGAGCAGTGTTTAATTGCCTGTTTACAGCGCGTTCTAGGGAAAAGGTGAGAAAACAACTAGCGACGTCAATGCGTCTGGAAATTTTTAATGAGTTCTCCGTTTTTAAGGAAAACTAAGTCGGCAGAGGAGTTTGTTTCTACGCTTCAGTGTCAACGAAAGTAGCCTGTGTCGGTCCCAGAAATCTACTACCACAAAGTGAATTTAGGAATTACTTACATTAAACAGCCGTCTTTGCGAATTAACATCAGAGACTATTATTTATTTAATAACAATTTACTAAAATTTTCGGTGTAACTTAAGTGGATTAATAGTTGCATTATAAACGTCAGCTTAGAATTTTTAAGGAGTTACTAACCATTATTAGAATCAATTTCATTCAATTAAAAAATGTTAGGCGTAGAAAGATGATGATCCTAATTGTAACGTCAAATTTCCTTGCTGATTTGGAGACAAATTATTAAAGCAATTCAGACTGAAACGATTCTATCAAACGATCATCATCATCCAACAGTGAAAAACTGTATCGCAATGAAAATAGTAAATCATTGTTTCATTCTGCTTGGCTTTAAGAATTGTTTAGTAAATCTACGCAGGAACAGATTGAGATTTTAGACCATCATATAACGCGAAATATAGAAGTGACAGGACCTATTCCATAACGTAAAAAAAAATATATTCATGCCTCGTGAAGCAGTTTTAGATCCCATATGAGGTATGAGGTGCTTAAGTTAAGATAATGTTCAGTGTGTTGACGCGGCAAAAGTCTTTACTTATTGTTTTACGTGAAGAATTATTTCCTTCTTACTTGCATCTGGGTCAGAACTAATCCAACAGTTTAGATAGTGGCAATTGGAGAAAATAGAGCGATAAATTATTAGAGGAATTCTGGATTCCAGCTTCAATAACGGCGTCCATCAAAAGAGAGACAACAAAGTAGTCTACATCAAAATGGAGAAAATCACCGAAACAATACGAAAAAGGGGGGGGGGGGAACGTTAAACTAATGGAGGAAAACAGATTGAATTAAAAAATCTTTAATTTATTTAATTCAAGACCCAAAACTGTAATGTCCTGGTTTGTAAATAAATAATAAAAAAATCTTCAGTTGTTTGGATTAAAACCCGAAGATGCTTTTGATAGATTTTTTTTTTGAAGAAGTTGGTGATCCATGGAACAAACTGAGACAAACAACCCAAAAGAAAACGCGATACTCCATGAAAAGAAAAGCGCAAACAGACCCTCTCAAAACGAATGGGTAATTTCTGGGCCGAAAATAAAATTAAACTCGCTGCCAATTGCAAGAAGGCTTAACGTGGTCCTAGTTAGCCTCAGTGGCATTCAAAACGAATCGTCAGTTGCTCTTCAGCCTGCCAATTTATCAGTTTCAACGAAGAAGAAAGCAAGAAGAAGAATGGATCCATACTAAATTTACTAACTCATCGTATAATATTTCAAAATTGCTAAAATTTACAATGTGTTTTAGTAATCAAAAATAAGCTTTGTTTTTGAGCCAAAATGAAATAGATGTCATCTGAAATCCGCTAATATCTTAATTAATATACATTAGACGGCACCAAAGATAGAAACTAATATTATCTCACAAAACTGTAACTTCGGTAGGTTGTGATCAAAAGCGAGAAAGCCTGCGTATTATCTGTAGTATGTATCACTGTAATGTCCGTAAGTTTGAATAAAAACACGAACTATGCCGAAGTACTTTCAGATACATTTACTAGCACACCTGAAATTGAAGAACACACGCGTGTGTAGGAGTCAGCCCCGTCTCAGTTATCTAGCATTTTTCATAATTTTTAACCGACTTCAAAAAAAAGGAGGTTTTTTTTATGATTTTTTTTGGTGGATAGGATATACATTCAAAGTAGTCCCACCTAATTTTATTGAAATCCAATGAAACTTTTTTTATCTTATAAATACATAAAATAACTGTTTCAAAAAAATAGAAAAAACACCTTTAAAAATTTTAAAATAACTTTATACAATGCTTAGAAGAAATAAGTCTAGATGGACAAAATTTTGCATTACTATTATTAACATTTTTACAGTTATTTTTGAAGTCGGTGTTAGCTGTCACATCGCGAGAAATGAATTACTGCACTGTATTTGGTGGTCGAGGCGCGCGGGAAGTAGGCCTACCAACATTGCGAGTATTTTATAGCATGTAGTGAGGCAGGTACTGTTTTTGCGGGAGACAGTTTAGGGCAGTGGTATTCAACCATTTTTTCTTGCTGGGCCACATAAGCGCTAATGCTATATCAAGATGGGCCGCAATAACCTACAGTACAATAAAACTCTGCATTTAAAACCAAGCGTTTACTTTAGGGAGTGTCCAAAAACTACGTGGCTATTTTTCGGGGGGGGGGGGTGGCAGGAAAGCTACGAAGATCTACGTAGGGGGGAGAGGGGGGGGAGTGTTCCGAGCCAGGCGACGTAGCTTTTCGTTCATATTATTTGTCACTGTTAAAATGAAGTAACAGAACACACTACAGCATGTGAATATTTATTTCCGTCATTTAATTATCTCCGTATGTAATTTATAATAGTCTGACACGAGAAAATCCAAAATGTCTTTTGGAATCAATAGGGAAAAACTCTACATGCTATGTGAGAAGGGGGGGGGGGAGGTAGAGGCAAAAGCCACGTCATGCTACGTGGGGGAGATGGGGGGGGGGGAGGTTCACAGGAGACCAAAATGGAGATACGTGGTTTATGGACGCTCCGTTAACATTAATGAAATTGTTGTCATTGTTAAATATTTTTGACAATTTCCAATAAGTCCGGCTTATAATTGCTAGGTTTTGGGCCACATTGAAAATGCTGGCGGCCGCAGGTTGAGTATCAACGGGTTACGGGAACAAATTAGACGTTAATTTAATCTGTGGCTCGGTCTCGTTGATTGTCAAGGCATATCTCTGGTACTACATTGTCATTTGGTAGGCTGTAAACGCTTTACAGTTAGTATACAATCGGTGTATCATCTGCACGTTTTAGTTTTGTTGAAGCATGTTTCTAGAATTAATCTTTGGTAAGTAGTAAAATGATTTCTTTTAAAAATATTATTTTCAATCCTTATTGTCATTTTTTGTTTTTCTTGCTTTGGCTAGCATCGAGTAAAAATATAACTGATTAATGTAAAAATTTCAATAATAGTAACGTAAAATATTGTCCTTTTATATTTATTTTCTTCTCAGCAAGGTAAAAAGTTATTTTAAAATTTTTAGTGTGTTTTTTAAGGCGGTTTTTATTTTTTGAAAAAATTAACTTATTATTTAATTTTTAGTCCTGTTATAGTTTATTTTGTATTTTAAATATGAGACCGCAGTTCTCATTTTGCGAAACTTTCTGGTAGCTCAGTGGTTAAGGCGCTTGCATTTTAAAAAATCTGGCTCCAGCCCCGGGTTCAAATTATGCTGGTGTTTGATCGTTTAAGCTAGGCTAGGTCGTCCCGTGATCCCAAAAGAAAGAAACTGGCCATCCTACTTATGATACAATCACTTAGTAGCCTATGCCTCCTTTGGGCGGATCCAACAATCTTTCGGATTGTGTGCTAAGTTAGTTGAACAATAAACATGCGACAACGGTATGATATTGAGTTCATTGACCTTCTGAATAGCTTGCGCGTCGGTGAATTACCGACGACTCAGCTTGAGTTATTATGCTGCGATCTAATCTTAACAAAAGGTCGAACTGAGACATAATTCCAAGTCGACTAAACTTTAGCGACTGGAACATGTATCGCAATCCCGGGATCAAGGACTGATTTTTCGATATTTCAATTTATATATATACTAGCAGAGTACCAGGAGTTGTCCGGTCAAATTGTAATTGACTTACACATACACTAGCTTTAGATATCAGGCGTGTACAATGTGTACCAAGTTTCACTAATTTGGCACCAGTCATTTCCAAAAGTGAACTAAATATTTATATACACAAACAATTCCTTGAACGGGGTGGATTGGATGCTGTGATAAAGAAAGTCAGTTTACATTTTGTTCCAGGCAGCATTTGAACTCAATATCAATATCATAGCGTTGTCGCATGTTTATTGTTCAACTAACTTAGTACACAATCCTAAAGATGGTTGGATCTGCCCGAACGATACATATTAGGCCGTTGTAGTAGAGGCAGTATTCCCAGTTCGTTTCCTCTGGGATCAGCTCACGGAACTACCTAGCCTAGCTTAAATGATCAAACACATCTCTTAAATATTCCTGGCACCAGTATAATTTGAACCCGGGGCTGGAGCCAGAATTTTTGAAATGCAAGCGCCTTAGCCACTGAGCTACCAGAAAGTTTTGCAAAATGAAAACTGCGGTCTCATATTTAAAATACAAAACAAACTATAACAGCACTAAAAATTTAATAAAAACCGCCTTAAAAAACACACTAAAAATCTTAAAATAACTTTAAACCTTTCTTAGAAGAAAATAAATCTAAACAAATAAGATTTTAAATTACCATTAAGGAAATTTTTACATTAATCAATTTTTTTGGACTCGGTGCCAGCCAAAGCAAGAAAAACACAAAAATGACAACAATAAGGAATGACAATAATATGTAAAAATATTAAGTTACTACTTACCTACGATTAATCTTAGAAATATGTTTCAACAATTCTGAAACATACAGATGATACATCGAATTGTAAAGTGATTACCGCGAGATACAGCCTACCAACTGACCAAGTAGCTTCAGAGATATGCCTCGACCACCAATGAGGCCAAGCCACAGATTAAAATACAGTCTAATTTGTGAGCTACAGATTAAAATAACATTTAATTTTTTCCCCTAAACTGTCTCACTAAATGCAGTAAAAATTCGGAATTTTCGTTCGTGCTGCCCGTATCGCCTCAAAAAGCAAATAAAGTGGGGTAATGAGATCCTTGCGATGTGACTGTTGGCACCGTCTCCGAAAATAACTGATTAATGTAAAAATTTCGATAGCAGTAACGTAAAATGTTGTCTATTTAGATTTATTTTTTAATAAGCAAGGTATAAAGTTATTATAAAATTTTTAGAATGTTTCTTGAAGAAGTTTTTTTATTTTTTGAAACAATATTTTTTTTTCAAGTGCAACTGTATGGAGAAGTTATGGTGATGATGCAAAACTTCGAAATTTTTTCTCACTTTTGCTTACTTGATGCTTTTTTTTTTTAACTATTTAATATTTGCTATTTGACAGCCAGGATGGTTCCTATAAAAGGCCATAGCCTAAATCCTTCCCGTTCCTTGTCCCCTCGCCTCTAATGAAATTGACGTTGAAGAGGCGCTTAGCCGTAATCATAAGCAAACTGAATTTACTTTTATTGTGTGAGCATACTAATAAGGTTATTAGTGACTTGATTTTTTTAAGATTTCGTATTTATCTGTCCTAATTCTGGAGCTTGTCTATGTTTTCATGGTTTTGTTTTTATTGTTAGGAATCATAACTAAATCTAACTGAAAATTAAGAAGTTTAACAATAATACATCTTTAAGATACCTGAATTATTATGGTACTTAACGCAGATATTATCAACTCGACTGAGATTTTTGACTGACTTATGGTTTGCGATTAAAATATGCCAAAATCTGCTTTTGATTAAACTGTCAACAATTCATATCTCTTTTATTTTGTACGAGACATAAACGTAGAAGTTTACCTGGGAATGATAAAAAAAAAAGGACAAAATAGCAAAACCGGCTTTTAGAGGATATGGAAAAACCATCAATGGGTTCAGTTAAAATTTTACATAATGATCAAGCAGGTTATTCCACAACTTTAGAATAATCCATTTTTACCCTAAATGACTTGTGACGTTTGCAGATGGGAAAATACTGAAAATTATGAGTTGGTTTGTAATGAATTTAAAAAAATTAAAAAATACGGTGAGGAGGAACATCTTGAAATATGGATCAAAACCTTTGAATAAATCCCAAGTTGCTGCATGTACTATTGTCTTTTTTAAAACTGACGTGGTCTACAGATACAAGATCAAAAGTCATAATAGGTTTTTGAAGATTTTGAAAAACCAGTCAAATAGATTGGGTTAAAATTTTGCATAACGATTAAACACATATTCTTCAACATTTTCATACAAAAACACATGCATAACATTTTCTCAACCCTGATGATCTGAAGTGAGCTATTTATGATGTATGTTCAGTATTACACTGAAGTTTAGTACACTGAATTTATGGCGTAACTTTGATGACTGAAACTTCTACCAAGCTCGATATACCAGGGTGAAATGAAATATACCTGTAGTCATAAATCCGGACAAGTAAGGAAAGGGCGGGAGAAAAACGTCGACTGATAGCCACCTTTATCAGTTAATAGCTTTATTTTTAATATATTAGAACTGCTAAATGGATATGTTGTCAGGAACCGAAGTACTTACAGTACATGGCTCTGAGACTCTGATTACTATACAGAACCAAACGAAAATTATTTTGTCTGAAGTAAATTAAATCAGCTGAGGAACAAAGAGTGCTAATGAAAACAGAAAAATTTGTCAGTGTCCGGACATGGTAAGATATGTCGATAATAGATGCATTGCACCAGATTGTTTTGAGTTAAAGGTCCTTCGATATCAAGGTATGGTCTCATATCTGATGGCAGCTATAAAATTTTGGAAACGCATTATTTTTCTTAGTACCGAAACTATTTATTCCTCACCCATTAATAGATAGTTTCATGTCTTTGAGAATTATAATTCTGGAATCTAACTTCTTTTTTTCTTGCCCCTACTTTCGTATGAGATTAAATGACATGAGTTAGTTGTTAAGACAAGCTTTAACGTTAGCTAACAGCACATTGGAATCCAAAATGGACTTCTTGTTTCAGATCTTTTTTTTTTGCTGTGGTCAGTCTTTAGACTGGTTTGATGCAATCCTCCATCCCTTCCTATCCTGTGCTAACCTCTTCATTTCTACATACCCCCTACAACCCACGTCCTCAATTATCTGCTTCATATATTCTAATCTCTGTCTTCCTCTACAATTCTTACCTTCCACTGTTCCCTCCACTAACAGATTAACCAATCCAGCATGTCTCAAAATATGACCTACCAGCCTGTCTCTTCTTCCTGTATGCTTCTTCCATAAACTTCTTTTCTCACCCATCATTTCCAAAACTCGTTCATTTCTTACTTTGTCTGTCCACCTAATTTTCAGCATTCTTCTATAGCACCACATTTCAAATGCTTCAAGTTTCTTTCTTTCCGGTATTCCTAAAGTCCATGTTTCGCTGCCGTAAAGTGCTGTGCTCCACACATAGAGTTTTAAGAAGTTCTTTCTGATTCCTAGATCAATATTTGAAACTAAAAGATTTCTCTTTTTCATGAAGGCTCTTTTTGCTAGTGCTATTCTGCTTTTAACATCATTCCTGCTTCGGCCATCGGTTGTAATTTTGCTTCCCAAGTAACAGAACTCACTCACTTCTCCTATTGCATCCGATCCTATTTTTATATTTAATGTTTCAGATCAGCGAGTCAGTAAGTAACTGATTTCACACGAGAAACAATTTTATTGAGGTATTATTTCATCGAGCCTTAGTACCGCAACTATTTATTCCTCACCCATTAATAGATAGTTTCATGTCTTTGAGAATTATAATTCTGGAATACAACTTCTTTTTTTCTTGCCCCTACTTTCGTATGAGAATAAATGACATGAGTAAGTTGTTCAGACAAGCATTAACGTTAGCTAACAGCACATTGGAATCCAAAATGGACTTCTTGTCTCAGATCAGCGAGTCAGTACGTAACTGATTTCACACGAGAAACAATTTTATTGAGGTATTATTTCATCGAGCCTAGTTAAAACACTGATGGTGGTGCTTTCGATGTTACCAGAGAGGTAATTTGCATTCAGTTGACATGAAACAGTAATACAAGCTGCCAGGACCGCGTGGTGCGTCCGTTTTCCTTTTACGGTGGGAAATTACCCTTGGGGTTACATGTCCATTCAATTTACATTAAATTTGAGTTGCCACCAGCAAATATGGTATTGTATATCAAATGTCAACTCTTACAACGCTACTTGTTCGTGCGGCGTAGTTTTTCTACCAGAATGTTTCTGTTGTTACCTTCCGTTATGCCCGTTGTTTATGTCTACGTACTTCAGTTTCACAAGTATTTCATGAAAGGAAGCTTACAATCTGATAACCCACACTATTTCTTTATTTATCGCACTATATGACAGCGCCATGTTAATTAAGCGTAACATACTTCCAATATCGATTATGATAGTCATTCAGTACCAAATTTAGTCCGCTTCCGACTTAGAGCTGGAGCCTTCATTCGAGAAAATTTGAAACAATGCTCGTTGGGTCTTTCCCATTCTGTTTACCCTCTTTGCTACCTGTGTGATTAAACGTCTGCTTCAAATACCCTCATTTATACTGCAACTACATCCTCTCATTACGCAAATTTACCAATCCTGTATGAATCAGTATGTAACTTTTTGTAAGTTTATTCCAAAAATTTCGTTATGATTTCTCCCAAAGGAGTTGATTTCCTATTTATATTGGCTTAGTTACTTCATATTAAATCACATCCTTACTTTTTCTAATTATATTCATACGTAATGATATACAGTTAGTAGCAATAGCTCAGAAAATACTAGCTCCGAGCCATCAAGATTTTGGGTAATTCTCTTAATGTATAACCCTGACAAATTTCTACTAACACAGTGAAGTGATTACTATTTGTGATAATTACATAAAACTATTAAATTTTCACGAAATTTGCACGAAAAATAGCAAGGTTGGTGATTTGTAGTAGGTTAAGAGAAAACCCAGCTTATTTGTAGCATTATGTTTCTGATGTCAAGTGATGTATTCAAACCTCTACTATGACTTAAGCACCTGAAGCTACCCCTACCCGGAAGTCGAACTGTCATACAACTCACGTGAATACAAGTATAAGCTGAACAAAACACACACAGTATATCGATAACTCTGTGATATGTAGTGCAGCTATTTAAACGTAACGCGATCTTACCCTGTGCAAAAACTTTCGCGAGTAAATGTTCACATAAGAATTGCGTAACATAACTCAAATGTTTCCTTAACAGAAAAAAATATACGAAAAGCTAATTATTATAGAAAACGTACTGTTTCTTGCTTCCTCTGTGATATATGGTGCGACTATCTACTGCTAAGGCGTCGCCAGCGTGACCATGATAGTTTGCCATTTAAGGGTCAAACTCCAAAATAAGTTCATTCTTAATTTACAAAAGCGGAGATATTAATAATTAAAGGGACATTTCATTTATCTGTTTGGTTAGGTATAAAAGAAATAAATGGCTCTTGACAAAAAAAAAAAAAAAAAAAAAAAAAAAAAAAAAAAATGGAAATAATGATACTTTTATCCTTTAGAGATCGAACTCTCAAAAATTACTTTCTTAATTTATGATTATACCAACAAGAGACCATAAATCTTTAAAATGATTCCTTATTTATCGAATTCATGTACAGTGATAAATGGCTCGTGAGCAAAAAACATATTTTAGTAAAATTAATACTTTTACCCTCTCAGGGGTACGTCCCCTAAAATTCCTTTCTTAAAATATGATTTTCTCAAAGCGGAGAACTTTCAAATGATGCCTCATTTATCGATTTCAATTAGGTATGAATGGAAATAATAGCTCATGACAGAAAAAAAAAAAACATCTTTTGGAAATGAAGGCGGCAGAGTTTGCGAAAGCCAAACGTCTTGTTTGATAGATTGATTAACTCGTCTAGTTACCCGAGAAAATTTTATTCAATATCTTATGATAACTGCTACTAGTATCTAGCAGCTTGGCACTGAACTGTCTAATAAGCGCGACTGTCAGTGTTATTACTTTTGTCCTTTAAGGGTAAATACCGAAAAATGTCGTTCTTAATTTATAATGTTCATAATGTTGCTTCAGTGGACACAATAATCTTTTAAATGATGCCTCATTAATCGAGATCGGATAGGTATCAAGGGAAATAAATATTTCGTAACGAAAATCACGTTACGGATATAATGATACATTTGCACTTTGACGGTCGAATTCAGAAAAATTACTTTCTTAAGATATGATGTGACCAAGGTAGAGACCTTAATCTTTAAAATAATACCCCATTTATCTATCTGGTTAGATATCAAGGGAGATAAATGGCTCGAAATAAGAAAATGTTATGGGAATAATGATGCTTTTACCCTTTGAAGATCTAATTCCGAAAAATTTCTTTCTTAAAATATGATGTCACAACAGCGTTGGCGACAATCTAAAAAAAAAAAAAAATTGGCTGACTTTTCGATTTCGGTTACTATGAAGGGAGATAAATAGCCCGTGATTAAAAAATACGATAAAGAAATAGTGAAATAATGATTCTTTTGCCCTTTAAGAATCGTATTACGAAAAAATCCTTCTTAAAATACGATACGACCAAAGCGGAAACGTTAATTTTTAAAATAACACCTCATTTCTCTGTTTCGGTTAGATTTCAATGGAGATAAACGATTCGTGACAAAAAACACGTTATGTAAATAATGATACTTTTACCTTTTAAGGAAGGCATTCCGATATATTCCTTGCTTAAAATATTGTATGACCGAAGCGGATATTTAATTTTTAAAAGAATACTTTATTTCTTGATTTCGGTTAGATATCAAGGAAAATAAATGGCTCGTGACAGAAAAATATGTTATGGAAATAATGACACTTTTGCCCCTTGAGGGTTGAATTTCGAAAAATTTCTTTCTTAAAATATGATTTGACCAAAACAGAGATCTTAATCATTAAAATGATACCTCATTCATCTATATCGGTTAGACGGCGGCCCCGGTAGCGTAGGGGCTAACAGTGTTGGTTTCGCGTGCTGAAAGTTGCCGGTTCGAGTCCAGGCGCGGTCATGGATGTTTAAGTGTTGCGTCTGTGAAAGTCATATCCGTCGTATGGTGTGTATGCATACTGGAAGAAACTGAAAGCACTGGATCACACAAAATCATTGTTGATTTGACTGTATGGCCTCATATCGGTTAGATATCAAGGAAGATATAGAACTCAAAACGGTGTTCTAGAAATTCTTTTGACTTTTAAGGGTAGAATTCAGAATAAAATCCTATTTTAATATATGTTGTCACCAAAGAGGAGAGCTCAATCTTTAAAATAATACTGCACTTATCGATTTCGGGTGGGTATCTAGGGAGATAAATGCCTTGTGACACACACACACACACACACATAACCCCCCCCCCCCCCATACACACACACACACATATACATACACACGAATTTTAGAAATATTGACTTTTTTGCCCTTCATGGGTCGAATTTGGAAAAATTACTTTCTTGAAATATAATGTGACCAAAGTGGATAACTTAATTTTAAAAATGATATCTCATTTTTCGATTTCAATTAGTTATGAAGGGAGATAATGATTTGAGACATAAAAACACGATTGGATATAATTTATTTTACAAGATGACCCGTGCGAAAAATTTTCTAATACGATGAATAGTAGCGTTGGTCGTTTGTAATAGGTTGAAAAAGGAATCACCTGATTTGTATGAATTGCTTATTCGTTTAGTATAATACGTACGTTACCAAAGTCCACGCCAGTGAAGCAGTTTATTAATTTCTACTGCTGCTGTATGCTGTATGGCGCCTTCACTCTGAACGCGCGACTTTCACAGTTAATATTTCGTTCTTAATTAATAGAGACTTCAATCTTTTAAATGAAACCTCATTTATTGATTCATATCTTAAGATATAATGTTACCAAAGTAGAGAACTTACTCTTTAAAATAATATCTCATTTATCTATTTCGTTTAGATATTAAGGGAGATAAATGGTTCATGATGGGAAAAAAAAAGTGGAAATAATTATGCTTATGCCCTTCAAAGGTAGAAATCCGAGATGTTCCTTTCTTAAAACGACTTATTTGACTAAAGCGGAATATCTCATTTCTCGATTTCGGTAAGATATGAAGGGAGATAAAAAGCTAGTCACAAAAAATAAATAAAATGTAAATAATGATACTTTTGCTCTTTGAGGAACGATTTCGAAATATTCCTTTCTTAAAATATTATATGGCCAAAGCGGCTACATTAATCTCCAAAATAATACTTTATTTCTCGATTTCGGATAGCTATCAAGGAAATATGATGGTAACAAATGGAAACGTTAATCTCAAGAAAAGAAAAAGAAAAAATAACCTGATTTCTCGACTTCGGTTAGATATGAAGGGAGATAAAAAGCTCACGTCGAAAAATTACTGTAACAGGGTAAGAGTATCGCAGGAATATCGATACTAGCAGCGGATGCAAGAATTACTGTAACAGGGTAAGAGTATCGCAGGAATATCGATACTAGCAGCGGATGCAAGAATTACTGTAACAGGGTAAGAGTATCGCAGGAATATCGATACTAGCAGGGGATGCAAGAATTACTGTAACAGGGTAAGAGTATCGCAGGAATATCGATACTAGCAGCGGATGCAAGAATTACTGTAACAGGGTAAGAGTATCGCAGGAATATCGATACTAGCAGCGGATGCAAGAATTAGGATAGTAATGGAGGTCATCTTTGTGGATGCGAATGCAGATGCGGAATCAGATGCAGAGGTGGAAAAATAAATTTATAATTATTAAAGTTTATAATTTTATTCGAATAAACTTAAAATCAAAAATATTTTATTATCCCAAGTTCTATATTTTTTCGAAAGTAAACTCTATTTCCATATAATACTGCCATATTGACTTATTTTCAGCTCATATTTCAGCAACAAAAAACGTGGGATAAGTGAATTAAATTATTTATGTAACTACGCAGGTGTAAAAAAAAATCTTTATCGTAGGAGACTTTGCGGAGTTCGCAATCTCGTCTAATTCAAGCGTCAAGACCAAGGCCACGCCACCGCACACCTCCGTTCCCGCACCCCGTCTTTCCACAGCTCTAGCGACCCATTCACAGTCCTATTAGTAGGACCACCGATGATCCGATTTTCCTATAAATGACTCTTGATGGGCCGTGAAAGGGTTTACAGGACAACATGTAGGACGTATTGGATATTTTTTGACTCCAATAGAACCAAAACGGGTCCCTGCCGTCCAATAAGCTAAGGCGTTGGTTCATGATTGGATGAAACATCCTACGAGTGTGCTATAAGGACACATGGTGTGCCAGGAGAAAGTACGAGTGGAAAGGATTGCTTGGAACATATTGTTGGACTCCTTCTAGTAGCGTGAATGTGAAAGCGCATCCTACGGATGTCCTAAAGTTGAACCGTGAATAGGCCTCTTTACAATGTAAGAAGTTGATTGTCTTTTTCTTCTTTCGATTTTGGCCCACTTTGGACCTGGAAACAAGTGATTTACTGGTTCGGCTTTCCTTCTCCTCCCAGAATTTTTTCGTTCTTTTACCGAGGTTCTTTATTCTTCCTTCAGACCAGGTGGTTTTGTCCTACAACTTTATTCCCAACTTTTAACTTATCTTATCTCAACCCACCTTTAATTTAGTGATGTAGTGACTCTCTCGTGCACTGTTTGCATACCTAGGTAGCTCTGTGTTGGTCCAGGCAGAGCGCAGTGAGTGACGCGCCTCGACACAGCGCCGCGAGCCTGCCGCTGTTATTGTTCCGCGTGCTGAGTTGCGAGATTGGCCAGTCAGGCGTCCTGACAAGGCGCTCCTCTACACGCAGCACGCTGCAGCGGATATGTTACTCCATAGTGGAACCTTTTCTTACTATCCTACATATCATTAACATCGTTTTGATAAAAATACTTGCTATTCGTAGATAGGATTTATTGTTTCCGTAACAACAGATTGGCTATTTGGGACACACATTTGAGTTATTTGGTTCATCTCATAACCATCACATCCTAAGAACGGAAATCCTGATTATAATCTGTAATTGTGTAAGCGATTTTTGTTATTTCAAATTTCGAGCTCTGCTCAGAAAAAAGACGTTCAAACGGAACATCGTTTTAATCATTAATACAAAGTTGCATTACGAGGGTAGTTTGTTAACTAGGAACCAGTCTGGCTTAATGTTTGATATAAATATAAGAAACAAAACAATTACTAAGTAAAAATGTATAATGACCTAGTGGCGGCCAACTTCAACACAGCTGAAGTTGGTCATCTGTATGATTGTTCATATCGTGCTTGTTTTGGTTTATTAATAATGTTTAAAGCTTATATGTTCAACAGACATTTGATGATATTGATGTACAGTTGTTATTGTA
The DNA here is from genome assembly GCA_031002005.1 of Vandiemenella viatica. Classification (NCBI taxonomy): domain Eukaryota; kingdom Metazoa; phylum Arthropoda; class Insecta; order Orthoptera; family Morabidae; genus Vandiemenella; species Vandiemenella viatica. The sequence goes on from JARYHS010011408.1 coordinate 177,260,681, forward strand.
AGAAAATATTTGATCAGACATGATATACAGAATAAATGAACCTGGCTAAAAATAAGGCTTTTCGGAGTGTTCTGTGTTTCAGATTGTGGTGAGTTTCTTCATCGGAAGATTGAAACAGAGAATATTTTCCCGAATGACTTAGAACCCAGAAAGTTCATATAAATGTTTAATATCGAGGGAATATTCATTCATGCATAGAATTAGTTTTACTTATCCTTGCTGTAAACGAGCGAAATTTGGAAATTTCCCCTACGTTTAAACCAACCCAAGTGATTTTTTAAATTTTTTTATTTTTATTTTAAATGGCATTTGGCTACGAGGCCATACAGCGAGCACTATGTAATTTTGTAGTTTGCAAGAATGTATTGGATCACTCAATGTTTATAGAGCCTCCATAAGACAAACACAACACTTAATTAAAATCACCCATGCCCGAAGCCGGACTCGTACTGACAACCCCTGCAACGCGAGGCTAGCACGCTATACCCTACGCTGCCGGGGTCGGCAAGTTTAATCTTGTAGAATAAATGCACAGAAGTTTTCTGCTTTTCCTCTGTTCTGTTACTTGTTTACATACAAAAATGTAACACAAAACATTTTTAATGATGTAATGTAAACTTATCAAAGAAGAACTCTAAACTATTATGCATTAATATGTAGCAGAAAATGCCTCAGAACGATCGCGTGTGTTAAATATCTCCCACGGTGCCGGTACGTAAGTTCAAATCTTAACCGCCGCGTGCCGGACATCGTCGTATTAAGGGGTTATAATCACACAAGCGACTGCTGAGTAGTACCCAATACTACATGGTACTCATCCAGAACAGCACAGTACACATACTGGCACATGTGGCACAACTGTGTATTATCCGTTTGCTCAAACTGTCCCTCCCTAATGACCTCGCAGAATGCAGTGGAGCTTATGTCCAGGATGCAATTTTCTGACATACCTATTTTTGTATTATCTAAATTCATTGTTTGAAGTGAATTTATCGACACCTCACTTCAAGATTTACTCTAACCGCATACTACATTTATAATTAATCCCAAAAACAACTGCCACGTCACGACTTTCAAGTAAAACTAATATTTCTTATCCCAATGCCCATTCAAACCTCCTCGTAGGCAACACATGATTTCTACACACCTTGAAATTTTTCCTCCTCCTCCTCTGGTCTTCCACTAATTATCAACCCAGTTCCTTCATCATACCAATCACTATTTATGCTGTAGCATTATTTCTTCAAACAAATCTACTTCCAGATCTTATCATAAACAAGCAAGGTTCGGCATCCCTGCGTGCTCATTTACCGTCCCATCATCATGCAATCATTACGAATAGATACTGCAGGTATCATTAAGCAATTAGAGCTCCTGAAGTGGTGGAAACCACCAGCTCTGGATGGAATTACAGTAAGAGTATTTTCAGAGTATACGGCGGAAATCGGGCAATTTCTGTCTGATATATTCAATAAATCATTTGAAGAGCGAAAAGCACCTTCAGACTGGAAAATCGGGCAAGTAACTCCGATTTTCAAGAAAGGTGATCAAAGTTATCCTGGAAACTATCGTCCCATTCTATAACATCTGTCTGCAGTAGAGTTATGGAGCATAATATATGCTTGAACATCATAAATTTTTTGGATGAAAATAATTTGCTTATGACAAATCAACACGGATTTCGGAAGAAAAGATCATGTGAAACACAGCTGGCCCTATTTACAAACGACGTAATGAAAGTTATTGATGCAGGTTCACAAGTAGATGCCATTTTTTTAGATTTTCAGAAAGCCTTTGACTCTGTGCCATACAACCGCCTTTTAGTGAAGCTTCGAGCGTACGGTATATCGGATCAGCTTTATGAATGGATAAAGAATTTTCTAACTGGTCGGTCGCAGTATGTCGTCATTGAAGGAGAAAGTTCTTCTAATCTAGATATTACATCGGGTGTACCTCAAGGAAGTGTAATAGGACCACTTCTTCTCTTAATTTTTATAAACGATCTCGGAGACAAAGTGAAAAGTATTTTTAGATTGTTTGCTGATGATGCGGTTATTTATAGGGAAGTAAGGAATTTGGCCGATTGCTTAGAAATTCAGCGTGATCTGGATGTTATTTTGGCATGGTGCGCTGAGTGGCAACTTACACTAAATCGTAAAAAGTGCAAGACAATGAGCATAACTAACAGAGAGAATCCAATTGTTCAGAAATACGAGTTAAACAATTCAATTATTGATATGGTCGATTCTATGAAATACTTGGGAATAACAGTGCAAAGGGACATGAAATGAGACATACACATTAATTCGTTAATAAGTAGAGCTAATTCTAGGCTGTAATTCATAGGTCGAATCTTGAAATATTGTAATGAAAAAACAAAGGAGATAGCGTACAAATCTCTTGTGCGTGTACATTTGGACTATTTTTGTGCCATTTGGGATCCGTTGATCGAAAGTATAGAGAAAGCACAGAGAAGTGCCGCTCGATTCGTGACCGCTTGCTACAGTCCTTATGAAAGCGTCACAGAACTGATTAGTAGACTAGGCTGGTAGTCTGTGGTAGATAGACGACGCACGTTTCGTTTAAACTTATTGGTAAACATGTGTACTCCCACTTTCACCTACGAGTGTAGTGAAATAATTCTTCCCCCAACCTACACTCCTGGAAATTGAAATAAGAACACCGTGAATTCATTGTCCCAGGAATGGGAAACTTTATATACACATTCCTGGGGTCAGATACAACACATGATCACACAGACAGAACCATAGGCACATAGACACAGGCAACAGAGCATGCACAGTGTCGGCACTAGTACCATGTATGTCCTCCTTTCGCAGCAATGCAGGCTGCAATTCTCCCATGGAGACGATCGTAGAGGTGCTGGATGTAGTCCTGTGGAACGGAACGGCATGCCAAGCCATTTCCACCTGGCGCCTCAGCTGGACCAGCGTTCGTGCTGGACGTTCAGACCGCGTGAGACGACGTTTCATCCAGTCCCAAACATGCTCAATGGGGGACAGATCCGGAGATCTCGCTGGCCAGGGTAGTTGACTTAAGGCCGCCACACACGTGCGGGAAACCCAAGGGATTTGGACGCAATGGTCACGGCCTTGCGGGATCCCGCACGTGTGTGGGCACTTGCTTGAGGCCGTGGCCGCACCCCAGTGCGGCCAAATCCCCACCGAAAAACAATTCTTACTTCCTCGAAGGCCGGGAGGGAGGGTGGGAATCTCAGCGTGTGTCTCCTGCGGTCAGTCGGCCTTCGAGGATTTCTTGCGAGTGCCTGCGTGTGTTGCGATTTTGTTTCTCTGTTTTGTTTCTAATGTTCCGTTTCGTGATGTTCCGTGTTTATAAATATGTATGATAGTGAGCCCTGTCTATAGGAATTGAAGTACCAGGAATACAACGACACAAACAAACGAGAAGCTACCTACGCCAAGCTGGCATAAATATTGAAGGAGTATGAACCAAATGCAAAAAATAAAAAGAATCAATATTAAAAAAAACAGCAACATTAAACCATCAGGAAATGAATCTTTGCGAAGTGATTTGCTGAAGAACATTAAAAAAACCGTGCTGCAAGAAGATCACTTTGACGTTGTTAGCAAAACCGTTGCCATAAAATTACGTGGCCTTCCTACCAATCAAATGCTAATAGCAGAAAAAATAATTAATGACACCCTGTTTCAAATCGAAATGGGCTGTTTAGGAATGTCTTACAGTGAGCAATGGTTACCTACTTCTGGCCTGTACTATTCTGCAGGCAGCAGTTCTGGATATTTTTTTATCCAGGAACCTCATCGAATAGTCTCAGCCCACAACCTTTTCAAGCAACACCAGCAGGATCATTATAAACCACCAGCAGATTTTGATAAATTACCTCAAAACAACGACACAGCAGCAATTGTTCTATCAAATTATAATGCAAATGATGTTATGTGATTTGAATTTGAGTTTACATCACATGATCAACTATATTAATTACAACATGATTTTAAACTAATATTATTTTAATTTAGTTTTTATGTTATTTAAACTTAATTTTATGTTGTTGATGTATTTACGAATGGGAATAAGTCCGGTTATCCGAGTTCCGATTATTCGAGCCACCTGGTTAACCGAGGCAAATTTTTGAAATATGATAGGAAGCTTTTATGAAGATATGGAACTACAGAAAAAGGCTGCTTCAAGTTTTACTAGGCAGCTTAGAGAGAGGTAGCACTGTGACAGATTCAATAAAGAAAATTGTAACAGCAGCCAATGCGTGAACATCATCGGATGCTGCCATCGTGAAGCCAACTCTGAGACTGAGAAACCCTTGAGGATTTTAACCCCCCGTGTGTGTGCAGCGCCACTTCGATGAAATCCCTGCGGTCCGTTTCCCCTGCGGCCCGGCCTCCACGTGTGTGGCTACCTTTACACCTTCTAGAGCACGTTGGGTGGCACGGGATACATGTGGACGTGCATTGACCTGTTGGAACAGCATGTTCCCTTGCTGGTCTAGGAATGGTAGTACGATGGGTTCGATGACGGTTTGAATGTACCGTGCACTGTTCAGTGTCCCCTCGACGTTCACCAGAGGTGTACGGACAGTGTAGGAGATCGCTCCCCACACCATGATGCCGGGTGTTGGCCCTGTGTGCATCGGTCGTATGCAGTCCTGATTGTGGCGATCACCTGCACGGCGCCAAACACGCATACGACCATCATTGGCACCAAGGCAGAAGCGACTCTCATCACTGAAGACGACACATCTCCATTCGTCCCTCCATACACGCCTGTCGCGACACCACTGGAGGCGGGCTGCACGATGTTGGGGCGTGAGCGGAAGACGACCTAACGGTGCGCGGGACCGTAGCCCAGCTTCATGGAGACGGTTGCGAATGGTCCTCTCTGATACCCCAGGAGCAACAGTGTCCCTAATTTGCCGGGAAGTGGTGGTTCGGTCCCCTTCGTAGGATGCGACGGTCTTGGTGTGCGTTCGTGCGTCGCTGCTGTCCGGACCCAGGTCGACGGGCACGTGCACCTTCCGCCGCCCACTGGCGACAACATCGATGTACTGTGGAGACCTCGCGCTCCACATGTTGAGCAATTCGGCGGTACGTCCACCCGGCCTCCCGCATGCCCACTATACGCCCTCGCTCAAAGTCCGTCAACTGCACATACGGTTCACGTACACGCAGTCGCGGCATGCTACCAGTGTTGAAGACTGAGATGGAGCTCCGTATGCCACGGCAAACTGGCTGACACTGACTGCGGCGGTGCCCAACCGCTGCGCAGCTAGCGCCCTTCGACGGCCAACACTGCTGTTCCTGGTGTGTCCGCTGTGCCGTGCGTTTGATCATTGCTTGTACAGCCCTCTCGTAGTGTCCGGAGCAAGTATGGTGGGTCTTACACACCGGCGTCAATGTGTTCTTATTTCAATTTCCAGGAGTGTATTTGAGCCGGAATGACGGGAAAGATATGATTGGAGAAATAAGGTGCCGCACTGATTCTTATATGAATTCTCTTTTCCCTCGTACCATTAAGGATCGGAATGCACAACAAAGAGATTAGCTTTGGTGCTGAGCACCCTCTGCCACCCACAATTTTGTGAATTGCAGAGTATATATGTAGATGTAGTTTCTGTCCAATGGAGTTAAATTATAAGTGGCTAACACACCAGCAGCAAATGAAGTTTGTAAATAACAAGCACAAATTCGTATTACATTCTTTCTTAAAGTTACAACCAAATCAGCAACTTTGTTTCTAAAACAATAGCAATTAAATGGCTCCAATGAAATGTTTCCTTGATGCCTAACGTGACCATTTATCTTTTTCGTCAGAACGGAACGCCTGAGGATTTTTTTCGTCAGCGCGGGACGCCTGAGGAATTTTGTAATTTTTTTCTCTCGTATTTTACTAGTTTTTATTCGAAAACGAAGAATCCTCACAATAAGTAGAATGTATTACTTAGTAACTTAGCCTTAGTATCTGACGTCTAAGAGGGCAGTTGTTTTGTATTTATCGGAGGAACAACCCAGTTTCAAAATATCTAATTTATTAATTTAATTTAATTGCAATGGAGCACAAGCTCCGGTGGTAATTTCTCTACACCCCCATCTTCCCCCATTCCTTCACCCAAACTAATACTTAATGTAGAAAAAACACAGTTACTTCAGTTGTTACAAAAAATAAAACAAAGGACAGCTATAATGTGATATCAGAAGGAAAAGCAATCAATGAAAGCAGTTTCACAAAATTCCTGGGTGTATATATAGATGACAAATTCAACTGGAAACAGCGTATTCAACAACTTCTTAAAAAACTGAATTCTGCAACATTTTCACTGAGGGTAATATCTAGAATAGCTAATATAGAAACCAGAAAGTTAGTATATTTTGCATATTTTCATTCCCTGCTCACTTATGGCATCTCATTCTGGGGAAACTCGTCACAAGCACAGAGGGTATTTAAACTGCAAAAGCATGCTATAAGAACTATTTGTGGAGCAAACCCACAGACATCGTGCAGAAATCTATTTAAAAACCTGGGTGTACTAACAATGCCAGCACAGTATGTATACTCTGTACTATCATTTGCAGTGGAAAATCCTGAACACATCAATCTTAATGCTGACATACATATACATAATACTAGGAATAAATATAATATTCACAAGGATTACAAATCACTGTCAATTGTACAGAAAGGGTTAACATTTACTGGAGCTTCCTTATTCAATGTATTACCAACATAAATTAAATGTTATCTACAAAAACCCAACTACTTTAAGTCCAAACTGAAAGAGTTTCTGCTTCAGAACCCATTTTACTCTGTGAAAGAATTTTCTTCTTGGAATTTGGTAACTAAGAATGACTGATAAAATAGTATATATGGTGTATGGAATGGGAAGGTGACAAAATTATCCACAATTACTAAAATGATATATGGTTTTTCTTTCTGTTGAAACTTTTGACAAATGAACTAATTACACTGTTTACAAAATTTCCCTCATATATAGTAACTAACATGGGATGGCATGCACACAAAAACTGCTGTGAAAAAATTATCATACTAACAGGTTTTTAAGTAATTGACGGCTTATGAGATGTTGGTAATATAATTGATATGGGTCTAGTTTTCAAGTAGGAATGAAACTCATTAGATGATTTGTTGGTTAGTCTTGGTAATCAAAATGGCTTTCAATACTGCGACACTTAATTGTGTTTTGTTACTTGTCCATATTTTATTTACTAGAGGGAAAAAACTCTCTTGTCAGGTGCGTTACTTCCAGCCAGACACATAACGTAGACCTACTCAATAATTAAACAAAAATTCATACATTTGAGAGTGTTAGCAGGGAAGTGTTGAAATAATTCCGCCCGACGGTATTCAGCAGCAACATTCTCAGCGTTCGAGTTAGTGATTTTTTGATCTGTGACGTAGTTGGAAATAAGCGAAAACACATCGAACATTCCCATATCTGGCTGCAGCTAATAAATCCTTGCGTGATGCAGTAGTCCATGCGTCGAATCGACCGTCGCGCGGCAAAAACAGCATCGTCTGTTTTAGACCTTCATAGATAGATATATTGAATTGTGGTTTTGTTTGCGAAAGCGGGACATTTTTACTCTCGCTTGGGGCAGACAGCCTGAAATCAGGACTGTCCCACCCAAAGTTGGATGTATGGTCATGTTACTGATGACGTATTTTTTAATGTGGAGATTTAGCTCCATTTTTTGACTTGTCTGAGAAGATGTTTTAATTATAATAACCTACAATCGGGTCAGCTAGAAGATCAATAATAAACGAGAAATTTAGAGCCTTTTAACGAAAATCAAAGAGAATATTCAACATAATGAAAAACATGTCTGTACCTTTGAAAGAGTTTTCAATAACGTATAGGACAGAAACTAAGCCTGTAACATACGAACTTGAATAAGTTATGTACTAATGCGGGGATGGCGAACCAATGGCACCCGTGCCGACATGGCACGCGACCAAATAATTTGGGCACTGTGTTAATTAAGTATTTCGTGTGAATTTCTGACTGAACGGACTGGATGAGCAATCGCAGGCGGCTCGGCAGCGCGAAGGGCGCTATGCTAACTTATCCACTTGTTTGGTTTTGTTTACGTCGTTGACTGCTTTTACCAATTACACATAGTTCTGGCATTTTTTAAACTAATTTATCAGCAGCTTTTTTAAGTTTGTTTCAGTTATACGTACAACTATTCAATGTGGCTAATTTTGTAAAAAAGAAAAAAAAAAAAAAGAAAAAAAAAGAAAAAAAAGTATAAGATAACTGTAATAGAGAATTTCAACCTTGATGGACTAAGAAATATGGCATGATTAATAAAAGTGATAAAGTGGTATGTGCTTTATGTTCTGGAACAATGTATACAACATCATCTGTAAAACTGAATTATAAAACAAATGACAGATCTCTCTGTCAAAAAAGTAAACCAGAATAACATTTGTAAGATAACTTCACTTCAGCTTGCATGCCGCTAAAAGTAACAAAGTATGAACCTAATACAAGTTATCAGGCATCTTATTTGCAGCAAATTTCATTTATTTTCTTTTCCCATCAATTACTAACTCATGATTGTTTGATGGCACGCTATGGGCTTCATTCAACATTTCTTTAGGTTCGCCATCCCTGAACTAATGGATCAAGAATTTAAAGTTAAAATTTGTAAAGGGTAATGTAGGTGGATGCAGAAAAGGGGGGAAGATGGGTATTTAGGGAAATTGCCACCGGAGCATGCACTCCATTGCAATTTAATTTAATTTAATTTTAATAGTGTGGCCATTCAAGTTAGTCTCCAAAACTACACATTTTTTATGTCAAATTTAGTGACTCTGACGTTAATTATATGATAATTTTATGAACACCTAAGGTTACAAGCCCTGTAAATTTTTTTTATTCCATACCACCTGCATAAATAGTGTCTTAACATAATATCTTTAAAATTTTCGGAATGGAGTGCAGCATAGCGTAAGCGTCGTAAAAACTGGAAAATTTTTATTGAATCTTTATGAGTTTGTTCCTTTTTAGTTACTTTCGGTGTGGTGTTTACTTTTATGTATGTAGAACACTGTTCTTCTGATAGTCTCGAACATAATTTCTAAAGTTATTACCATAGTTTTACATCACAATTCACAGCTATGGGTTGTCGATCATAATTTGTTTGTAGCACTTCCATTTAGCAACCATGTATCTAATTTCTTTCAGTTAAAAAATTTCCTTCATTAATGCAAAACATGTGTGAATGAACTTGTTAATCTTGATAGGAGGGAAAAGTAGCAATCAATTTCGTAACAATCGAATATAAGGATTTTAATGTTTACCTCAGTGTTTACAAACTCCAATGTCATTGATACAATTGTCATTAAATTTTATATTTAATTTAATTTATTTAATTTAATTTAATTGCAATGGAGCACAGGCTCCGGTGGCAATTTCCCTACACAGCTATCTTCCCCCTATCCTGCACCCACCTACATTTGCCCTCTACAAATTTTTTCTTTAAATTCCTTCAAAGTTTTCGGTAAATTATTCATCGTTTCTCTTGGTAACTCATTCCAATCCCTGACACCCTTACCTAAAAAAGAGAATCTTCCTACACCCTTGTGCCTGAAATCGAGTGCCAGCTTGTGGTCATGGTCATCTTTTCCCTTCCATGCACTACTTTTCATACCTACTGCAATATCTTTCCATGCCTCATCACCAGTATATGCCCTGTACACTCCCATGACCCTCCTCATCCTCCTCCTGTCTTGCAATGAATCCCATTCCAGCTCCTTTATCATATCCGTCACTGATTGCATTCTGCGATAATTTCCAGAAACAAATCTAGCAGCCCTTCTTTGCACCCTCTCCAACTCCTGTATTTGATACGTAAAATGAGGGTCCCATACTACACTACCATATTCGAGCAATGGTCTGACCAAAGTTTTGTAACCCAATTCCTTGACTTCTCTCGTACATCCCCTCATAACTCTCTCCAACAAGTGCAGAACTCTGAAACCTTTTCCTACCACCTGTCCTATGTGTCCTGCCCAGTTAAGTTTGTTATCAAAAGTAATTCCAAGATATTTGCATTTCAAGTCTTCAGCAAGCAATTCTTTCCCCACCTTATATTCATAATTAACCTTTTGTTTTTTATTTGTGTATCTAATAAGCTGACTCTTCTTTGCATTTATCTTCATTCCATGTTTACTAACCCAATTAGATATCCTGTCCAGATCACCCTGCAACTGTTTACAATCCTCTATCGTTTTGATTCTTTTATACAGCATTATGTCATCTGCAAACAATCTAATTTCAGATAGTAAACAGGCAACACAATTATTCATTAGAATAATGAATAGCAATGGTCCCAATACGCTACCCTGTGGCACACCCATTTTTACTTCCACTTCTTTTGATACTACATTTCCTACCCTAACTTTCTGTTTTCTACCTTTTAAAAATTCTTCTACCCAGCAAATCACTTTCTTATCCACTCCAATGGTTTTTACCTTATTTACTACCATTTTATGGCTTACTCTGTCAAACGCCTTAGACAGATCTAGTGCTACACTATCAATTTGGCCTCCCTTGTCCATTTCATCTGAAATATCTTGCATATATCCCACCAACTGAGATTCGCATGAATATCCTTGCCTGAAACCATGTTGCCTGCTTGAAAACCAATTACGTTCCTCACATATATTTCTGATGTGGTTGCATATCAATCTTTCCATTAATTTACCTACCACTGATGTCAAACTGATTGGCCTGTAATTCTCAACTCTATTTCTCACCCCTCCCTTATGTACCGGTACTACTATTGCACTTTTCCAGTCCTGTGGTAAGCAGCAAGTGTCTAGACTCAATTTAAATAATATTTCAAGATAAGGTACAATGTCACATCCGGCTATCTTTAAGATATCTGTAGTAATATTATCTTCACCAGCCCCTTTATGTTTTTTCAGCTTTCTTATTTCCTTCATGATTTCCTCAGGATGGATATCAAATTTTTTACTATCGTCATTTCTAATTGTGTTGTTAAGCTCGTTCTCCGAATTAGACCCTCCTGTTTCTGATTCATTTTCCCTAATGCTTTCTCTGAACCAGTTACTTAAAATCTCTGCCTTTTTCAAATCGTCAGTAACTTCTTCTCCATCCTTATCTATAAGTGTCTCTACATCCTCCCTTCCCCTCAGTTTCCTGATATAGCCATAGAAATTTCTAGATGCATCAGTCAATGGTCCCCCTGCACTGACAATACTCTTCATAAACCCATCTTTGGCCATTTTCTTTGCTGTTATTAAGTCCTTGTTTAGTTGTTTTAAATATTCCCTACTACCCTGCTGTCTCTTAACTCTGTTATGTTCTTTTCTTACCAACCTCTTTAACCTCCTCACTTCCCTATTATAGTACATAGGATCTCTACTTCTCTTTATTTTTTGCTTTGGAATAAATTTTTCTTCCCCCTTTCTTATTATCTCCTTGAACTCTTTCCACCTTGACTCTACTGTACCTGAGCCTTCCTTCCATTTGCTGAATTGTTCTCTGAAATATCTCCTCAAATTTGAAACCTGTGCCTTTTTATAATTGTACCTATTTCCCCCTTCAATTTTGGCTGCTGGTTTACTGAATCCTCTAATATCCATCAGAACTGCTTCATGATCACTTATTCCTTCAGTTACTTGATACCTCAAAAGGTTTTCATCGGGCTTAATTAGAAATATATCCAAAATATTTTGTCCCCTAGTGTTTTGCTCAACCACTTGTGTAAATCCTCCTTCCCTTATTAAGATATTTGCAAATCTTTGTTCCCTTGTGTTATTTATCTTATTCCCTTCCCAGTTTACACCTGGTAAATTTAAATCTCCGCCGATGATGATCATTCTATTCTCACCTCTGAAATCTGAGTATGAATTTAATTTCTCCCCAAGAGCCTCATCCTCTTCTGTCATTCTTCCACTGCGGTAAACAGCCAACACTCTGATTTTTTCTTTTTTACTACCCCAGAAATCTACCCCAAGTAACTCATGGTCTTGATCTATGAATGCCAGTGAACTATGGTAGTTTTTGCTAACTAGTATGAAGACTCCTCCACCAATTGCTCCTCGATCTCTGCGGTACACTCTGTAACCATCAGGAAAAACCTCACTGTCTAGTACTTCTTCTTTTAACCAACTCTCTACCCCAATTATTATTTGTGGTTCATGCATCTCTATTAAGTTTGCAAATTCGATTACTTTGTTCATTATACTTCTACAGTTTACCATTAACACCCTTACTATTGGCTTTACATTTTCAGAATTTATCTCCTCTTTCCCACTTTTAACGCAGTCAGTTATTGTTTCAGCCATTTCATCTATTTCTTTAATATCTGTGACTTTCCCCATCGCGAATCTGCAATCAGTATCACTTTGATAATCTATTTCTGTCCCTTCACCAGCAGCCCCTAACCTAAAAAAGGCACAGTCCTGACCCCATCATCACTGGAAACGGGCTCCCTCACTGCTTTAGCTAACAACTCAGAAAGTACTCCCTTCCCCCTTCTATTTAGGTGTAGGCCGTGCCTAGTGAAACCCCACCTACCAATGGTGTTCACAGGCACAACCCCCAACACAGAACTAATGCCTTTCCCAAGTAGCACTTCCGTTTCCACATTAACCCGCCTCACAGCATAGTTCAATTGTGGACGGTCATGGCGACTCAGGACCTGCATGAGCTCCACCCTGGTATGCTGTGCCTCCTTCACCACCTTCCTCAGGTCACTCTCTATACTATAACTCGCGTTTCTATCAATACTATTTCCCGCACCTCCCACTATCACTACTCTATCATCCTTGGTGAAACTCCTACAAAGGGAACCTATATCCTCTATTACCTGGCCTAATGTTGCACTAGGTTTGAAAAAGCTTGTGACCTGATATCCTGTACCTAACTGATCCTGCAGAAGAGGGCCTACACCTCTCCCATGGCTACTACCTAGCAGCAGAACCCTTTTTTTCCTATTCTTGCCCTGCACGCCCTTATTCCTAAAGGTCTGCTGCATCTTACCTACTCCTACTCCTACATCTACATGAGGCTCTTCTCCTCCTGACTCTGGCAACAGGTCAAACCTATTTTTTCCCACAATTACTGAAGTGTCTGGCTTGTTCATCCTGTTAACCATGATTCTCCTACGACCTGTTACCAGCTCCCACCCATCCTTATCAACTTCCTCCAACCCACTATCTCCACTTTCTGCCTCTACAGCTTGAGCCTCGACAAGCTCAGCCCCCACAGGCTGTGCCTGTGCAGTCTGAGCCTCCACAGGCTGAACCTCCACAGGCGAGGCCACCACAGACCACGTCTGCAGAGGCTGAGCCTCCACAGGACGAGCCTCAAGAACCCTGATCCTTTCACGCAACTCCCTAATCGTTTCACCCATCTCCCACATCCTATCATCCCTAACACACAGTGAACAAAACCATGGGAGAGCCTCATTTATTTCCCCCGTTTCCTCTTCCCCACATGCCCAGTGAAACCACTTCTTACACCAACTACAACCCATCCCCTTCGCAACGTACCTACGACAGGCGCCACAGTTTCCAGTCATGATTTTCCCAAATTCTTCAACCTTCTTCTAAACAAACCTTAAATTTATTTGATAAAGTAGTCTTATAAAGTTTATACTATATTTTTTAACGTTTTTTACTAAATATGATAGGCGCTATACTCGACTAACTGTTGAATTGTTATATATACTTAATTTGATTGAAGTTTTATGAAAAACGACTAGGTAATTAAACTACTTAAGAACCAATGAATAAAACTTAAGCTAATGGATTTCGAAACAAACTTAAGATGGTAGGTCAATAGGCTACTATTTAGTGCTAATGTGGATAACAACTATTTTGTTACTTATGAAAGTTAAAAAGAAAGGTGGAATTTTTTTTAATAAATATATATATATATATATTAGATGGCAATTAAACTCTATTAAATTTCAGACAGAACACGTTAATTATTAGAACGTACGTTTTTGTTATCGTAAACTTGATTTCGATATCGATAGTCGCTCTTAACGATGATGTAATCTATGGTAACCTATGTGAGTAACTAAATGATATATATGAATACTTATGTTTATTATTTATTATTTCCAGTTGATTTTATTACTATTTCGGAACTAATTAATTAAGACACTGTGTTATTTTAAACCTAATAATGCCTTAATATAGGACAATACAGAAAGCTTTAACAATCGAAATTCAAACTAGTGATTTGAACTATTTTTGACGGTATATAAGAAATTTAACACTACAAAATAACTTAAACTACTATTTTTACCTATGCTATATTATTATAGTAATCTAACTATCAAGCTTATGCTAAGTTTAATCCAATGAAACGTGCAATAACTAGCAATAACGTTAACAACAATGACGCGAAATTTAAAAACTGATATTTATGGTGTAATCTTAAATAATTCTTCTTGCTAGCAATAATTCTAAGAGTTTAGATGATAATTAAAGATTTTAAAATAATTTAGTCTACAAAAACTTAGCTGATGAATGCAAAATCGCAGTTTGATGAGCAGCTCTCGACAGACACAGCCAATCGATCGCACAACCAGAGATACATAATTTTTTGATAGTAGTTAGATTGACAGACTTAAGAAGATTGGAATTCCAAGTCATATTAATGAAAATACTTTGCGGGATGTTCTGTTGCGCCCACCCTTTTCTCCCTTTGACGGTTCAATCCCCACATGGGACATCTTCGCTGATAGCCCTCTGAGCATTCAAAAGACGGGACTGCTTCTCAAGTTACCATACCGATTGTTCCCCGAAGAGAGAGTGAATGGTATTTTGCTGATCGTCCTGTCTCTTCGACGCTCTCCTGCTTGTTCCGGCTCTGGCAAGAAAGCAATGCAGTGAGGATTTCCATCCCCCAAGCTATGATCCGGCGCAAGATCGCCTCCCTACCCTGCTGTAAGCCAAGCGACTGGAGGCAACGATAGTGCTCATACACTTCACAGATGGCTACTTGTATTTTCGTTAAGTTACACCTTATTCCCCCTTCTCCATCTGTAAATGAGACTCAGTCCAAAGTGTTCTGCGCATTCCTGAATAGAAATTTCTGAAAAAGTATGTGCGTTTGGTATGGATGCAACAAGTTAAAGTTGGTGTGTTAATTTTCAAATCAAAAGTAGCGTTGCGAGATAACACAAACAAAAATTTTGTTACCACATAACGTGAGTGCAACTTTTATTTAGCTCGCGTTTCGCCTATCACCGACATATCGTCAGCCATGAGCCTGTAAGGACTCCTAAATATTTCTGTTCCTCCAGACAAGTATAATCAATTATTCGTTCCTTTTGTAGGTTAGTGTAATTTGTTTTATAGACTAAATAGAAATATCATCCTTGAGGATTACGGATTAATCAAGAATACCATTTTACGGATGAAGATGATTTCTTTTGAAATTCATTTAATTATAAACGGTTGTACACCAAGCAATGACATTTTAACTTGCTTTAGCAAATGGATTTAGTATTCTTCATAAATGTAACTGCCATGGGCGGTAAGCAGAAACAATAGCAAACTCGATATCGGACTGAAGCCGCCTTTCATTGAAGCGACCGTTTGGCCAGATTGGTAGCCACTGCATTACAGGGACCCCCGGAATGAGGTACTAGCTTATGTACATCATGGGAGCATCCATAAACTGCGTGGCTTTGTCTAAAAAAAAGGGGGGGTGGGTGATGGGTTGGCTGGAAAGCTACGCTGAGCTACGTGGTAGGAGGAGGGGGGAGGTTCAGAGCCAGGCCATGTAGCTTTTCATTCATATTATTTGTCACAATTAAAATAAGGCACAGAACACACAACAGCATGTGAATATTTATTTCCTTCAATTAATTCGTATATAATTTACGATAGTTGAGAAAACAGCACAAAATGCCTTCTGGAATCAATAGGGAAAAAAAGCTACGTACGTACTACGCGGTAGTGATTGGGGGGGAGGGGGATATTGTTGGGGGGGGAGGGGTGGGGGGGGGGGAAGGAGAAGAGGGGTAGAGACAAAAGCCACGACGGGCTTTCTGGGTGGAGGTGGGTTCACAGGAGGCCAAATTGGTCTAAGTGGTTTATGGACGCTTCCATAGATACTCTCTATACTGTACTATATTCAACAGCGTTCACGCATTAACTGTACAATATTTCTAATTGCTTAACTAGGTTTGATTTAAATAGGCTAACCTTCTGGAAAAGAGGATTTATATGATCGTATAACTTATTTTGTGGGAGAGTGAAAGCTTCTCAATAGTGAATCAGCTCCGTTACAGTTCCTGCACTCCCTTACGTATTGGTGATTGAATCGACTTTTGCGAAGCGGCGAGAGTAGTTACGTTGTTAGCCTGTGTTTCGGTTCTGCTGACAGCGGAGAGAACCATAAAAGCAGATATCGACCGCTGCCCAAACCACTAGCCACCTCTCTGGTCCAAGCTGCCGAAAGTGTAACGGAGGCACCTTGAGTTTGTCCCAAAGTTAAAACTATTCTGAGAATTACGAGTTAAAAAATAATTTTCCCTCATATGTACGCTGTCAAATTAACAATTAAAAAAATCGGCAACAGAATATAACAATTTTGATGACTACACATATAATAATTGCATATTTAACGATCCATCTCCTTCTATTCTTTTTTTGTTGGTTTTCCCGTTTAATGATTTTTCTCTTTCACCGTATACCATTCCAGAGATAAATGTTCATAATTGCACAACAAATAACTGTTTCGAGTTTCTAATGGATCTTTCCATTTACAGGTATCCATAATGAAGTTTTACATATTTCGGACTCTATTTATATTTTAACATGTTTTGCTCAAGCTGAAAAAATCTCATTTTAAAAATTTTACAAAATCTTCATTACAGCGAAAACTGTCAGCTTTATGTCTGATAACAACAAACTAACTCAAGTTATGTTTTAACAGTTTACTTAAAGGTAAGTTATCGTGAATGTCAAATTCTAGCGTTCATTACTTTGTTTCGCAGATTGTCACCAGCAGAAATCATATTAAAATCATCATCTGGTGTCAGATATAAAAAATTCTGACCATTACTCATCACCAATAATTAACTGATTTTCGATATTGTCTGCTACTGAATAAAAATAATCGGAAAGTTTGCATGGAAATGTCTAGTGCTGATTTGCTGTATCTTTAGAGCAAGGAGTATTTTGTATATGAATGCACTAACGTATTTTAAAAATTCTAACGAGGAATTCGTAAAAATTAAATTAGGAAACTCACAAGCAAGCAACATTTGTATCGGAATAGGATTTGAGTATACTTAAACCCAAATTAAACAACCTGAAAAGTGTACTTTAACAGATTCCAACAGGAAAAGAAAATTTAATATGTTTCCCATGAAAATATGTGGAATCTATCTCAACGAACTGGCACGGCACAATTTTGGCTTTGTGTAGCACCCAAATGCTTTCAGCCTCAAAGAATCTGATGAATGTAACATGTGATATGTAACAATTGTAGGGGCATCTGATAACATACGTACCTCTCTCAGGTGGTAAATAAAACAAGAAAACATTAAATTATTTCAAAATAAACGAAAAAATAATTCTTGTAATACAGTACAGAAACAGGTTGTAATATTTTCCAACAAGAACAGCGAACAAATGAATCGGATTTTTTCTTCAGATTATTCGATAGGTAAAAAGAGTTCTACTGTTGTTTTTTCAACTAATCAGGAGCCAGAAGAATTCTTCTGCAGCCAATTAGGAGTCGGAAAAATATGATGGAGGGTATATAAGGGTCCGCATGCCCCGCCCCTAACTAGAATGTCGTCACCGCAAAGGATGCAGCACGTAACGTTGATGAAGTTGGACAATGGCAGAAACCAAAGAAGACAATTCGTCCAAGACAGGTGATAGAATCAAGAATGCAAGGGTCGACGGCAAGCAGATTTCACGCACTAGTGGATGATCAGCAGGAAAAAACACGCCAGAAACTATAGGTAGCTACAGTCGGCGGATCCCGCCAATAATTGCAAGGATAACCGAAAATGTCGCATCGCTGAACAGAAAACTTGAAGAAGTCTGCGAAGGAGCTATAAACCTAAAGCCGTCAATCAACGGCATCCAGATCAAAGTTAGATGCACCGAGGACTATAAGAAAACTGCCACTTACTTATAGGAGGACGGAGTGGTTTATTACTCCTTTCACCTAGTCACCGAAAGGACAGTTAGATGTTTGATTAGGGGTCTACCAATTTGGCTTCCCTGTACAGAAGTACAAACTTCGTTGACAGAAATCGGTTTCACAGTAGAATCTGCAACACAACTTGAGACACCAAGCAATCCCTCTAGAAACGTAGTAAAGAGGCCAATGCCCCTATTCTCTGTCACTATGTGGAATACGGTAGAGAACAGAGCCATAGTTTACCTGGAATATCTCCTACACATGAATATCAGTGTTGAAAAGAAGAGCGCCGACAGAGGACAGTGTTTCCGTTGCCAGGCATACAGGCATAACAGCAAGCACTGCCGCCTACCAGTGAAAAGTGTTAGTTGCGGAGGGGTGAAGGGAAACTGACTTGTGCCAACTGCAAGGGGCCGCAGGTCGCCTCCTATAGAGGGTGCCACAAATATAAGGAGACAAGAGATATCAGGAAAGGAAGATCCCAAGAACACCCTTAAAAAACGACTACAAAAACAAACGACCGCGTTAGATTCTGTACCAACAGAACCAACCTGAGAGGCACCGCTGAGTACTGAAACACACGGAGACCATACCGAAAGCAACGGCTTAACGCAGCCTGAAGGCAACTGCTCTACTCAAATCACTGAGTCATCTATAATAAAAACAACCTCAATTACATGTGCGAAATCTGAATAAGCTGTCGGCAACTGCATTGGGATCGACTGAAGCAGTTCACCAACTACCCAACACCATTATCTCTGCACTGAAAAACGATAAAATCATAGCAAACTCAACTAACCAAGTTGGCCATTAGAAATCTCGATTACCTCCTCATTTCCGTCTGAAATGGAAAGGGTATCCAAAATTTTCTTATATCCGAAGGCGTGAAACACACCCGAAGCCAGGTGTCAGAGTTAAAGTAATATACTAAATGTCATATCGTCATGATAGACAAACTGCATATGGTGGTGTCGCAATTTATATTAGGCGATTCACAAGGCACCACTCCACAATGCTACCAAACTTTGTCAGCATTGTCATTTCGACGGGACCAGTGACTGTCATCGCCGCCTACCATTCTCCGCGCTGAACTACATCGCTGGACGCATCATATTAGGAGATGACCTCAATGCAAACGTCATACGTGACGAACGCCAGTGGAAGGGTACTACAGCGAGATGCGTTGCGTCTGGGGCTGTCAGTACGGGGCCCTGAGAAGCCTATCAATTTCCCTGCCTCGAAACGAAGCCGCGCAGGCGTATCCTCATAACTAAGAATTTACCTATTTTCCCTTCCCTGCAATCGGTGGCCAAACTTTCATCAGATCATAATCCCATCGTAATAGATTGGGAAACCGACTACATAAATGAAGATAAAAGAACGAAAGGCTACAAAAGAGCCAATTGGAACAGGTTTCGTGATGACTTGCAATTGGTCATGACCGAGAAATTGAATAACTGAATCGAGGACAATGATGACGCAATTTATGACTGGTCCTATGCAACGCCCACGACCGCAGAGTAGCAACGCAAAAAAATAAATGTGTAAACAATTACCTTCTAAACTCCTGGATCTACTTAAAGAGAAAAACCAGGTCAGGAAAAATTGGCAAAAGACTAGAGATAAGACTTACAAACTCTGATCAATACACTCCAGAGAAGGGTATAAGCTGGGCTAGCGGTACACAAAAGGGACCAGTGGGACAATCGCATTGCGAATCTCCAAATAGAAGACGGAACCGCCCGGACTGAAACAAGAAAGTTTAAAAGATCAAAGTCACGCATACAGCCCTTATACGGGCAACAAGGGTTAGTTTTTGCAGACTAGGATAAAGCCAACGTCCTTGCGGATATATACGAAGAAAACTTTCGCCAAGTATAGGACGCATATGATGACGACTATATCGCTAGTGTTCAACGACAGCTGCACTATTTTATCTTAAATAACAAAAGGAAAACACACGAGCTACAGGAAATTCATGTCACTGAAATTGTCAAGCTGCTTAAAAGATCACCCCTGAGAAACGCGCCAGGTCGGGACATAATCAATAACATGATTCTGAGCCAACTTACAAGTGCAGCCATACAACAGCTAGCCAAAATTTTCAACGAAATTGTTAGTAGAAGGGCATATCCATTATTATGGAAGGAAGCGAGATTATGGCCATACCAAAGATGGAAGATCCTAGATTCCTTCAAAACTACAAATCTGTATCGCTACTCCTAGCTGTATACAAATGTTTTTAATAATTACTAATGGGACCCTTTACGATTCATGTCAAACGCCTAAACGTCATCCCTACTGTGACATTTGGTTTCAGAAAGGGTCATTTCACAATCCACCAACTAGTGCGACTCATCGAAGAAGCAATTGACGCATTTAATCGGTACAGATATTGTGGAATGGTACTACTCGACGTTGCCAAAGCTTTCAATTCCGTCTGGCATGAAGGTTTCCTGTTAAAAATGGCCAAAGCAGGCTTTCACAGACCATATATTGTACTCATAAAAAGTTACCTGAATCGAAGAACATTTACAGTCGGGGTGATGAATGCCAAATCAACCAGATGACGCATGCAAGCTGGCGTCCCACAAGGCACAATGGTAGGCCAAGTACTGTACATCATATTCACTGCCTGGGCCAGTATCACTTCACTCTGCTTTGTACGCTGACGATACAGCATACTTGACATCTTCTTGTAGTATTCTACTTGCCGCAAGACGCCTTCAAGTAGCACTGCACCTACGCGAAGAATGGGCTAGGAAATGGCGAGTAAAAATAAACGCTGACAAATCTCAGGCGATAGTATTCCACAGAAAAGGAACCCAGAGACCTCTGTGGCTGAGCATGTTTGGTGTCACAATTCTCCTCAAGAACGTCGTTGCATGCTACCTCGTAGTCAGGATGGACCAAAGGCTTACCTGGAGGCAACATGCAGAAGATATAAGAATCAAGGCCGAGTGTAGAATGGGAAGGTTATATCCAATTCTCAACACCAGTTCCACACCACAAACGCGTTGTGAGATACAGATCTACCAGGCACTCATTCGTCCCATAATAGAATACGCTTTGCCACCATATCGTTTGTCTTTCTTGGTGACGCTGATCTTAGCCCAATTCATCTTTATCTACAACACATAAACAAATGAACCACGTATGTTTTTTCCTCATTTCGTGGAACAGCTGTACTGGCATTTTTCAACAAGAACCAACTGAAGATATCATTAGTATCATGTCTTTATTGTCTAGACTAGTGTTTCCCAATTAGTAGTAAGCGTTCCTCGAATGGTACGTAAGGTTGCTTCAAGGGGTACGCGCGATAATTTCTTGGCTAAGCTAAACACTAAGATAATTGAAAAAAAAAATCATGCAAACTGTACTATTGCCAAAATATATTTTAAGAGAATTGTATTATCGTAATAATTACCGACATACTGATGTAATTTTTTAATTTTTTAATTTACCATTTCACCCATAAGGGGTAGGTGAGGTTGAGTTCTTCCTTGAAGTAGTATTCAGGAAAAATTAATTGGGAACCACTGACCAAGACGTCAGTTTTGTGACTTCATAGGCTTCACACCTCGCTTAAATATCCTTCTATACACTTTTTTTTTTTTTTTTTCATTTGTGCATTTCTCTTCTAAATACGCTCCAGTTTTCGACTTGACTATTGAAAATGTTGTCTTCCAACTCCTAACGAACAAAACTCAAATCACTCAACAACAGTCATTAGATAAACAAAGCAAGTCATCGTTTGTTTAAGTTTTTTTTTCTTTTAAAGTAACCATCCCGTAATTCGCCTGGAGTGATTTGGGGAAACCATTGAAAATCCAAAACTGAAAGCATGGAAAGGGATTCGAACCCGCATCCTCCCGATGAGAAGCCAGAGCGTTACCGCTGGTCTGTTGAAGGCATTTTAGTTGCTAAAATAGCCTGGTCCAGGACCAATTTGTTATTCTGTGGCGTGAACCTACATCAGAAATGTCAGGAAGTTAGCTTTGTAGTGTGCTAGGACGAGGGATTTAAAAGGATTTTCTGCACAGAGCTCCATGGCTTTCGGCAAACAAAGAATTATAACTTTTTAAAAAAAATCTTAAAGTAAGATAGCAGGTTTTAAATAATGTAGGGATGTTTGTTTTGCCTGTAATGGTGAGCGAGGCTGTGGCGGAGAATATGGTGGAGTTGTTACAATAAAATCTGAAGAAGTCGGCCGTGAGCTTTGAATTGTCAGATTTTGTCGCCTCCCTGACGTACGCGGGTATCGATTGGGCGCTTGGTCTCATGAGGCGTGCTTGCAGGATGAGAGGCTTGGTGTTGACGAGACAACAGGGAGGCGATTCTTCATTTCAACAAGCCGACCACGTTTAACGACCGCAAACTCCATACTCCCAATTCCCGTCCATCGCGGAGTCCTGTACGCATATCTACAGTAATATTTCGTTTTCATTTTATCAGCCAACTGTCACTTCCTCAAGCATTTAAAAAAAAAAAAAATATTTGTATTATTTTGTGTTGCCCTTTGCACCAACAAAACTGTAGTACGTTACTTAGGGAAATTAGCCTATGGGAAGTTATCTGTTCCGTAAAAGTAACATTTGCGGTGAGTCTACAAAATGAACATATAACTTTTGTTTATTTGTTGTTAAGATACTTGGTATGTCAGTCCTTATACAACAGCTAAGTTACACGTAAGTTGAATACAATGGTTCACTTCTTAGAAACAAAACGGAGGTAATATACAACCTGAAGGTCAAAAACATAAACTTATGCCATCTTTTTCGTTACATTACGCTTTAAAGGTAAATAAATTTTGTAACAAACTTTTATTTCTTTGTTTAGAGTGAAGATCACCAAAGATTACTAGTATTTTATGTTTCGTGTTTTTGTTGCAATCTACAGTAGATGTCGAGAACATTTTAGACAATACTGGCGCTAACGTATACATGAAAAAGAAAAATATCGACAGTTTCTGATATTTGTGCATTTTTATGATCCGGCTTGTTCTAAGAATAACGAGAAAAATATGTCTATCTGCGAAATAAGAAGCTTTATCGATGACTATTCTTTGTATGAATTATGAATATGATGTGTGATAAATAATTTGACCATTGGAGCAGACAAAGAACCTAACACTGTGCAGGGAATATAAGATTTGGCAGGCGTTGTCCATTTTATAAATGTATACGTTATGATATTGCATATTTATCTGGGGGGCCAAAAGTACTTGGTATCCTACATCAGTAAAATATTGTTAATTGCTTACTGTCAGCTCCTGTGACACAAAATAGTTCACCCAAAGCTGGCGGGTATATTGAGGTTTTTTTTCTGGTGGATACTTTTAGCTTCCGAAATTTAAAATCGGATATGTTTTCTGCCTGCAATGGTTTCACCAATGATGGAAGTGTATTTATGTGTTTATTTATTTTTTTTTTTTTTTTTTTTTTTGGTGTGGAAGAATGTAAGGTTCAAGTTTACGTCGCGATACACGACGTTGCTAACTTAAGATAAAATGATTGTATCAATGTGCGTGTGATTGAGGCTTTGAATTTTCAGCGCCAATATTAGCGGAGATTGTGGTTAGGTTGAAATTCAGCTTGGACCATAGTGAAAACAGAACCTTTTTGTGAGGAATTTAGTTATCAGTTATTTAAACAACTTTCATAAGCGCTATGTCATTTTGTGACGTGATGTATTGCGACGAATATATTCCCGAATGTAATGTATGTATGTTCAGTGTAGTGTGTTTTTTGTGAATGAATAAAAGATGAGATACGATGAAATTCGGCGCAGGTCCATAACAGACTTACTCTTTCGAAGGACACCGATGTGGCAAACATAATCAGACAAACACCACCAATAGCGTCATATATGCTCTTAGAGGTCTGGGATTTAACCCAGTTTTTATTTATTTTATTTATCAATGTTGTTTCATGGATCCCTGCTGAGGAAGGACCTCTGGGATGTGAAACATGTCATGGTTAATATACATACATACAATGTGAGTCATAATCATAGTAAAAACCATTATATGTTACAAAGACAAATAAAGAGAATAAAAATACATTAATTTTTACAACAGAATTTTACAAAAGTCATATTTAATACAATTAATTATTTTGTTCAAATTCTTGAATGGAGTAGGAGTTGCCAATAAGATAATCTCTCAGTTTTTCCTTAAATATATCTTTATTTTCTGCACACTGTTTTATACCCTTGGGAAGTTTATTAAACAGATGTACAGTATACCAGAATAATTAACTCCTCTTTGTACTAATGACAGAGATGTTTGTAGTTTGTGCAAGTTATTTCTGTTTCTTGTATTGAAATTGTGCACCTGTGAATTCGAAGTAAACAGGTTACAATGATCTATAACAAAGCATATGAGAGAATATATATACTGAGAAGTCCTTTAGTGATTCGAAATCTTGCTCCACCACCTCTCCTACCCTGATAGTAAAGTCCTGCTAAACAAAGTTTCTTCCATCACTAGGAATCGAGACAGCCCTCCCGTGTCAGGCGTCGGTCAGCTTCACGGCGCCGCAACCAGCTGAGCAGACAGGGCGGAGGATATTGAACATTACTCTCACGCTATAATCGCATCATTTCAATTAAATAAATAACAAAGTATTACTTTCTTACATTATGCTGGCATACCTAATACGATGTCAGATCTTAACTGCTAGTTAGTATCTTCTTTTGTGGAATACTGAAACAAACCACGTTCTTGGAACTGTTTACTTCATGCCGTATGTTATAGCGTGTTCACTTAAGAGAGGCGGGTCAAGGTCACTCTGCTCTGTCCGCACTCCGCTGCTCTAACCCCCACACGCGAAGGGGAAAGAGCTACCGCGCATGTGCAAACCTCCTTACAAAGTATGTCGTACAATATTTTCATCCAATATGTTGTTTTCTTTAGTAAAATCTGTCGTTTTATTTACTTGTCATGAGCGAAATGAGTAACCAGTATGTCGTAGAAATTTCGTGTTTACCAACTATAATATCATATCTTCATAAAATTATTACATGAGATAAGTTAATTAAATTTGCTGCTTTAAGTTTAAAAAATTGCGCGAGACATTGAATACAATGTTTTTCTTGACCCTGTGACACTCAATTTGGCTTCGCTACATACACGCTGCATAACGATGCGCCTCATGATTCTGCTGTCATTTCTTGCGGTAATTTAAAAGTATATTAACTTTCATTTTGAGTTATTTAGTACTTTAAAGAAACTCTGTACATCAGATACATTTACTTGAGATGGCTGTAGCTATACGGTCAGGTTTCCTCTTCTGCCGCGTCCCCGTCGCTCCCCGTGGGCACCCACACTGTTGGCGAAGTGCGCCTAGACTCACCATCCCCGCTGTAATGGCGGGTAGTTCGGAAGGGCTTTGTTCCTGCGGTGGTGGTATAGTCGGGTGGTAGGTAGTGTAGGGCAGCGGTTCCCAACCCTTACTGGTACACGACCCACTTTTAAGTAAAAATATTTTTCGCGACCCACCTAATATGAGAGTGTATATAATATCAGAATTGGAACTGTTGTATGACCTCGATACGCTATCGACTATCCTATCCTACGAAAAGACGAATTTTCTTACACAGGATATACTATCAACAAAAACAAGAATTGATAATACATAAAACAACAAAAATACTCTAGACCGGGAAGTGGCTGCATAGACCATCACCTCATCAAGTTGACTGATGAAATTCCACGATTAATCACATTAAATCTACTCTCAATCAAAACGCTCACTCTCACATAGCAGAGAAAGACTGTTTCAATCAAAGACGTTGGTTTCGATTCAAGAATAAACAAGAAAATTACAATTAGAGAAGTAAAATTGCAGGGGGTGTGCACGCGCATCTCCGCTCTAGAGCGGGGCGGGAGACGGGGTGTTCAGGGGTTACCATAACGATTGCGCGATTGCTGCCGCTGCTATATCTCACAACGAGGTTATTGCATACTGCCAGCTGATTCTTTAAGCAAATTTTTTTTTTCTCTCACAAAGTTTTAATTTAAGCTAATAGTTTTCATGATTATTGCACTTCTAATATATTGTGTTATATTTTTTAAATAGATGAAATAAAAGATCTATTTTTGTGATAAAAACCTCGATTGTTCCGTGACCCACCAAAACCCACGCCGCGACCCACCAGCGGGTCGCGACCCATAGGTTGGGAACCGCTGGTGTAGGAGATCTGCGAGGGCTTCTATATGGGTGTTAACTCGGATGTTGTCCAGAACCTACTATCCTACAAACTGCTGCTGTTCTCTAATATAACAATTATCTGAGGCCATTTTACTTCGAGCGTTTTGTAACAATGTATTAGTAGTACCTTGGTGACCGATCTTTGCTCGGCGTCTTTCGATTTCTGTTCAACATGTAAAACTTTGCTATAAGTTTGATTAAAGTTAACCTTTTTTCTTGAAGCCTTCCTAGGCATTTTGAACGGAACAATTCCTTGCTCTGACCAAAGAGAAATTTAAACAATATCGGTAGGCTTACTGGTAACTGAAACTTCTACGAAATGAGTTAAAAGCAGTTTGAGAGAAACGAAATACAAAAATTGCTCTCTTTTTTGGTAATTTCTTGTTACAAACTTGAAATTTAAAACGTTACATCCAAATCGCTAGAGCCATTTCCCTTCCGTGATCGTTCTGTTTGCCATCACATAAATTGCTTTTCAAAAAAATCCTATTATTAAGTTAAAAGAAAATCATAATACTAAACAGGGTTTAATTAACGGTGCAAGATTAATGGTCATTCACTTACACGAGCACATAATCATTCACTCCGATAAAACTATTCTCATACCTCGCATTAACCTCACACCTTCTGATCCAACTGTGCCTTTCCAAATGATGAGAAAACAATTCCAATAAAAGTTACCTTTGCGAAGGCTATTAATAAAGCAGAAGGTCAGACACTTCAAAGCGCAGGATTGTATTAACATGTACCTGTTTTTTTTTTTTTTCGTATGGTCACCTGTACGTACTTTTTCACGCGTTCGTAGATTCAGTTACTATTTATGTTTGTATTAAAGACACATACTGTCAAAAAGTAAACGATAACATTATAACTGATAGTATTGTTTTCAAAGATGTTATGCAAAGAAGTTAGAAAGTAACCACATCTGCCAAAGCCAATATCTATTTTTAAATATCTGTTTTTCAAATGTACTGCAATTGAACAATTAGTTTTTGATGATAACGACTTTTTAAAATTGATATTTATTACTACTCTTCAAAATAAAATACCTTTCATTCATAAATATACTCGAATTTACTTATTTCCACATTATTATATGACCAAGATCCTATGCGAAATATTCTCATGGATCAGCTAGTATACAAGATTTGTTCGTTTAAAGATATAAGAGTCCCTTGTTGTAAACAAAGAGAAACTATCAGTAGCTTTCTGGTACCAGAAACGTGTACGAGATGGCATCAGAGCCGTTTCCGCGATAACAAATACAAAAATTGTTTGTATTTTGTAAAATTGCGTTTTTGCAGGGAAGACGCCTATTTAGATAAACTTAAAAAAGCATAGCGTTATTGAAATATGAAATTTCATCAAAATCGTCAGAGCCATTTCGGAGATACCAAATATATACTGTATATACAAGAATTGCTCGTTTAAAGATTTTTTTTATAAAATTTATTTATTTGACCTTAGGTCTTGAATAGACCATACAGTCAGCCTGGTAAAGTTACAAGGTAATAATATTAATAGTATATAAAAATATACAGATATATAATAGATACATTAAATATGTAGGTCACTGTCCTCAATATAATCCTTGATGATACTGTTGCTATTTGTAGCGAGTAGTACTGCAATGCTAGTTGGAAGTGGCTGCTGTGCTCGCACAAAAGACTTGATGAATGTTGATTGCTGTTGCTAAAAATTGGAACAGTTGAAAAATAAGTGATCAAGGTCATGTAGTGCCTGTCCGTTGCATGTGCAGTAAGGTGTGTTTACCGCCTATTTAAGACGAACACAATACTGCAACAATGCCTCTCGCCAGCCTGAACGCAGTGGTCTGCCTGGAGCGAAAGACAACGGGAGTGCGCTGTGACGCGAGGGGAACACCACTTTGAACCACCAGTTCAGAGCGAACAGGATATAATTGAGGTGACTGACCTCAAAAGACATTATTTCCTTTTAAATAAGACTTGCTGATTATAGTCAAGGTAAAAATCTAGTCAGAGAGTGATACGTTAACTGATGTGATTTCCGCAGTGGTGGATTATGGTTTGCAATTTCCGTTACCTAAATATGTCTAAAATATATCCGCACCATCAACGACTCCGCCAGCAGCATACACTGTTCCCCCCGATACGTTCGTCTCCTTCGCTCGCCGGTTAAGCGAGCGAACAAGCTACTTTCCCGCGGGGCCTAATTATTCGCAGGCGTGAACAATCAATAATTTACGTAATGGCGCGCGGCGCGGCGCGGCAGCGGCGTCGGGATTTCGCAGTGCACCGCGGCGGCGGAGCTAACTGCGCATGCGCGGCCGCCTGGCCAGGGCGTGGCAGCGCCTGAGCCCGGCTCGCTCACCTCAACACGTCGCCGTCGCCGAGGTAACGCCGCGCGTTGCGTCACTGCTGACGTCATGCGCACGTGTGAGGCCGACGTAGCGGAGGCGCGCGCTTCAGATGGCCGCAGCTTGGTTACTTCATCAAGTACCACGAAAATAAAACCAAATATCTCGGTAGGAGTTTGACTTGGTTCAAGAAGACCTATCCGAGAGTAAGGATCAAAATACAATGATTCTTGATTTAAATTCTATTTTATCTGACAATGTTGAAACATAACTTTAACAAAAGACCCTTAGGGAGCGTGCATAAACCACGTAGCTCCAGTTTGGCTTCGTGTGAAACCCCCCTCCCCCTCACGTAGCCCTACGTGGCTTTTGCCTCTACCCCCCCCCCCCCCCTTTACGT
This sequence comes from Vandiemenella viatica, assembly GCA_031002005.1. Taxonomy (NCBI): domain Eukaryota; kingdom Metazoa; phylum Arthropoda; class Insecta; order Orthoptera; family Morabidae; genus Vandiemenella; species Vandiemenella viatica. Next base: position 177,289,825 of record JARYHS010011408.1, read on the forward strand.
AGCACGTAGCTTTTTTCCTTTTCATTCCAGAAGACATTATGTACTGTTTTCTCTTGTCAGACTATTGTAAATTACATACGGAGATAGTTAACTGAGGGAAATAAATATTCACATGCTGTTGTGTGTTCTGTACCTCATTATAACTGTAAAAAATGTTATTAAAGGCAATCTACGTTGCCTGCCTCGGAATCCCCCCTCCCCTCACGTAGCCCAGCTTAGCCTTCCAGCCAACCCCTCCCGCCACAGGAGGGAGCCACGTACTTTGTGCACGCTCCCTTATTAAAAACTTACTGGTATCACGCAATGAAAAATAAGTTTCTAGTAATGTGTATCCCAGAAAAAAAATTCTTGTAAAAGTAGGCCAAGTCTCGTGTTCATGTAGTAACAAAAAGCTATGAGATCTTCTGAGCCAAGTCTACACTTTACGGTGTGTATTCACTTCACATTATGAAACAGAATGGTTTCTCTTGGTGTTATAGATTTTATTTAGAACAAAAAAATTCTGGTGACTTGGCCATTGTGCATGCCATATTTCAGTAAACCTACATACGTACCTTAAATGCAGTGCTTTATCAAACTTACAAATACATAAAGCCAAGATTTCCCTCGTAATTTGCCTTATTAAGCCTTCCATTTCATTAAAAATTGTGCCAAGGTCATATGATGTCAAAGGCGGGCGATTCAAATCCATCAAAGTGGAAATTTAGCGCCAATGGCGGTCATTGACATTACAGATCGGTGGTAGGGGATGTGCGTCTTCTGTCTCTCTTTAGCTTGACGCCCCACGCGTCTGGCAATCCCATTCTCGTCAAGCTACCATCGCAGGTTTATACAAGATCCCTACCGCGCGAAATTATGAAAGCATATGTTATTTCCGACAACACTAACGTGAAGTCATAGATCCGGGAGTCTCAGACAAGTTTCTACAGGATTCATAGCGCGGGCCGTTATGAAACTCGTAAAGAAATGGCTTTCCAATATGGTATAACAAACAACCTTCCAACCAAGCACAGTAAAAAATATTCCTATCGTGTACTATGGTGGTTAGATGTCGGTAGCTATGGGGGTGTGGGAGACATGGTGGGACCGAGCGTGGTGGGTGAATGGTTAACGTTCTGGCCTCGCATTCGGAAGGACGCGGGTTCGAATCCCCGTCCGGGCATGCAGATTTGGGTTTTCCATGGTTTCTCCAAATCACTCCAGGCGAATACCGGGGTGCTTCCTTCGAAAAGGCATTGGCCGAATTCCTTCCCTTTCCTTGTCCCCAGTCCCATCCCGCTTCTAATGACCTTAGCCGTCGACGAGGCGTAAGGCAATAACTAAAAGAAAACAGATATGACAGGTGAAAGTGGTTGAGCTGCGGCAATTTCATGTTTCTACAAAAGACGTATACGTCATGGTGTATCACTTTTCAGCCACAACTATCTAGCGCAGATCACTGGTGTTTGTATGTGGTAGTTACACCGAGTCACCTGACAATCACAACGTTGCCCTAATTTCGGTAATTGTGGTAGTGTGGGAGATATGGTAGTTAAAAGTTGCCGATCAAGGATATTATCATATTTCGACCAAAGACATATGTCTCCGTATATGTCACAACTACATATCATAGACCATTGGTGTTTGTGTGTGGTAGTGGTATCGTGTCTCCTATCGTGTACTATGGTGGTTAGGTGACGGTAACTATGGGGGTGTGGGAGATATGGTGGGTGAAAGTGGTCAACCTGCTGCACTTTCATATTTTTACCAAAAACGTATGTGTCATGGTGTATCACTTTTCAGCCAAAACTATATATCGCAGATCACGTGTGTTTGTGTGGTAGTAGCACAGAGTCACCCGTCGATCACAATGTTGGACGAATTTCGGTAACTGTGAGAGTGTGTGAGATATGGTGGTTGAAATTGGCCGATCAAGGATATTTTCGTATTTCGACCAAAGAAATGTGTGACCGTATATTTTACTTTGCTGCCTGAACTACACAGCGCAGATGACTGGAATTTGTGTGTGATAATAGCATCGTGCACTATGATGGTTAGATGTCGGTAGCTGCCAAATCCAAATTCTTTACAAACAGGAACGAAGTCGTGGGCACCAGCTAGTATTATACAAAAGGTATTACTGCAACTGGAATCTAACCAAACAGAATAGATATATAGGGCACAAAAACATTCAATTTATTATATTGTTATTTATTTAATTTTCTTTGATTTGTAAGCATTTGTAAGAGGAAAAACCTTTACTGACTTATTGTGCTTATTCTGTAGGTATATTATACCTGCAAAATAAGCATAATAAGTAAAATTTTAAATCTGGTTGTGCAATTATTTGTGTTGTCAATCTAAATGTACTTTATTAGTACCGAGGACCCAATGCCGTCGCAAATTCACAATATACATTGTGTAAACTTTTGTGTTATTATAATAATAAATTTATGATTTTAAACGCTCAGTTTTTTCACTTCAAATTATTCTTTTAAAAATGTATACATTTATATCCTCGGCTTCAGTTATTCAACTCTGTCTTAGAAATAGTCTTCTGTTTTACCCCACACACACGGTTTACTCTCAACCAATTCACTTAATGCAGTTACTGATTATTACAGAATTATGAGCTTAACTGTTGTTACTGATATTAAACCGTACAAACACCTCTCCATTACTGGCACCAGTGATCATAAGAAGCAATGAAATCAAAGGGCATCCAATTGTCGAGTCCACCGCCGGTTCCATTCACCGGTGCCGGACGCCGGATAGGAGAAACTGCTGGACCGGAGTAGGTGTGAAAGGTCCAATTTAATTACATTGAATCCGGTGCCGGTGACGGAGCTGGCTCCGGTTTTGCCGGTGTGAGTGAAAACGTCCTTATCCACAGCTGTGGCATTTCGTAGCGGGACTGGTTGTTGCTTTCTCATAAGCTGTCATTACAAGAGGAGTAAACCTGTTTGTAAATTTAATCGACATTATGGGATAGTTTAAACAGTTGGTCGATTAGCCACTTCTCAGGGTTTTTTCACCAAGAATGAGAATAATTGTTTCAGCTGATGGCCATATGCGCAGATGATATGGTGTGACCGCAGTGAAATCAGTGTGTTCATGGAGTGCTATGGTGTAACAGGTGTCGAGGTCGGGCCTTTCAGAATCAGAGTTTCGATAATAATTGAAAGCCCACGAAAACGAAGAATCGTGCACACTATTAGTGAAAAAAATTTCTTAAACTTTAACATTTTGTCTTAATTGCCGGGTTGATCGCCTCGAACAATGTCAACCATTGCGCAATCAATCTCATGACGGCTCAAGAGATCTTCGTGATCGAAATTCTGAAGAAATCTATCACAAATGTGTACCTTATGCTGAAAATTGAGTATTGAAGAACTAACTAATAGCGACAAGTTCTTGATCCAGCAGAAGTGAAACTTATCTTAACCCCCTGTAATCTAAAACATATTCATATGGAATCCGCCATTTATTGCAGCATGATGGAGAGGACCTACTGAAATATGTTTTCTACCGACATGTTCCAAGCCATATACATTGATCGAATATTTAGGATTTTGTCTCTGAAATTCACGACAATTTTATAGGAATGTTTGTTCCTGAAAAATCTAAGTCGTACCTGGAACGTACGTTGATATAATTCGTGATATACAATAATTTTCTAAAAAAAATATTCATTACTTTTGAACAATGATTATTGATTTCTTTGATTGGATATCGGATGACACAGCAATAATTGAAGATCCTCGATACAGCGATTCGAATTTAGCTACGCGAACGCCGAGGGAGTTAATTTCATCAAGGCGTTTACCACTATTCCAGTCCTGGAATTTACTAAAACACGTCATGACATCTTGAACCACATAAACTTCATACATTTTACCAGGAAAGTTCTTAATGTAATTTCGCGCATTTCAGGCTTAAGACAAAAAATGCGAGTGAAGTTAATATAATCGTTCTTCTGAATTTTAAGAGACAGTCAAATTCCACATGGCATTTTTCCGATGGTGTAGAAGGATGTGAAATAATAGCGCAAATTTGCTCTTTAAAAATTGAGAAACACGTTTTAATAAAATTTTCAGAATTTACAATTGTGCCGTGAAATAATCTATTCCCGTAAGCACTTGCGCTGATAGTTGGTTTTAGTAGCGTAGCTCTAGTCTCTCCTGTTGACTCAAATTAGTACTAATGCCAGACCCGGTTGCTGGTGAGTTGAATATCCACTGTGCTGATGGCTCATCCATGTCGGCAGAGTAGACAACAAATCGCTGACCAGTAGCTGTATCCATGCGTTCTCGCTTGATTCATGTAGTACTGCTGGTATCCCGATTTGCAAACATTAAAACAGAATTGAAGTTCCGTACTCTCATGGTTACAAGTGTAAGACAGGCATCAATGAAAAGAAAAATACATTACCTGTAACATTCCTCCCTTTGAACCGACTATCACTTAAAATTTTCCTTCTTCAGGCAGATCAGTAATATTTGGAACAAATATATAGTTTCAGACATAAAAATTATACAGTGAAATGAAAAAGATTAATACTTATCAGTTCTTGCGTTCACTTGATCATTGCTATGATGGCCAGCATCATGAGGAAAATCTATGAAAACAGAGAAAAAATTAAGTCTTATTATATATATATATTTAAAACTTAAACTGGCACAGTAAACAAAAGCTAAAATACTTACAGTTTGAAAAATAATCCACCAGCAAACATCATTAAGTAGTTACGTTTACAGTAGAGCAGGGATGAACAAAGAAAAGTTGAGAGACAAGGAAGGACTTTGGTTTCATTCTGCAGAAGACAATTTCCAATGTAGTCGACGAGTGGAGTTTTTATGTGCTACTATGCGCTATGTGCGATATTTATAATGTTTCAATTTGTAATACCTCGTATCATCTCTTTGCTGGTGGCGCTGACAAAACATTTCCAAGTTCTTTGCTGGTTCGCATAGAACTTTTTGCACGACAGTAATAGGAACTGAAGGGGTGGAATTTGCGAGATTTTTTACTTTGGTTCCTTAAAATCCTGTTATTTCGGGGGAGGGTGCCGAATCGAGGGAGATGGTGACTACAGTTTTTACCTCTTATATGTGACTGCAGTGATGTGAACCAAAGTTCACCTGTAAAAATGCACGTTACACAAAGACAATAGCACAACAAATATTGATGCGAAGCTTACTTCCTGCTCTTAGCCAATTGTTTTGTCTTCAGTCTCTCGGCTGGGTTGGAGCAATCCTCCATCTCTTCTTCTTCTATATTAATCTCTTCATCTCAGTGCAGCCATTACGAACTACTACCTCAGAAATCTAATTCATATATTCTGAGGGAGCGTCCATAAACCATTGTCGTGGTGGAAGAACCGGTCTCCTGTCTGCCACAAATCGGGTCTTTTTTGACGAACACTGTTGCGTAATCTTCTTAAAACTTCCAAATAAAAAGTTTGATTGACGGTCTAATGTGGGGGAACAAACTTTGAATGAACTACGGCCTTGACATCAAAAAAAACAAAGGAGCATTGTTTTGATGTTTGATTTTTTGGACGGGGTGACAATAACGTCTTCCATTGGCTTGACTGTTGCTTTGTTTCTGGGTCGTAACCATAGCACCATGACTCATCACCAGTAATGACCTTTGACAGAAAATCTGGATCAAATTCAAGCTGTTGTTTCAAAGCACAACATGTTTCAACTCGACGTTCTTTTTGATTGTCAGTCAGAGCTCGAGGAAGGAACTTGGCAGCAACCATTTTCATTCCCAAATCTTCGGTTAAAATTCGCTGAACCGAGCTCCAAGATAACTATCTAATCTCTGATAGTTGATCAATTGTCTGTCGACGTTCTGACAGCACAAGCTGTCGTATTTATTTTAAACATTTTCGTCGTTTCGGGCAGTTGATGGACGTCCAGAATGAGGTTTGTCATCAATCGACATTTCGCCATTTGTAAACCGAGCGAACCAATCGTAGAGTTTTTTCCATAGCGTCATCTTTGTAAACTGTTTTCAACATTGAAACAGTTTCAGCAGCATTTTTCTGAGTAGAAAACAAAATTTCACATCTACACGTTGTTCACTTAAACTTGCCATCAACAACAACAACAACAAAACAGCGCTAGAAAAAACACTGACTGAAGATTAACGGAACAAGCCAGGTCGACAACACAGGCGGCACTGAACTGACAATGAGTTGCGCTATAAATGCGGCAGAAACGCGTACTACACAAGCTCCGCCCACGGCAATGATATTCCGGTTAATTTTGGGTACCCCTCGTATTTCAGCGATTACTAGGTAAACATAATGTCTGTGGTCTCCTATGTAGCCCTAAAATTATGTGACCGTATGTCATACCGGGGTTCTGAGGATACTTGCAAACTGACCGAAGAACATTCGGACCACTGTTGCAATTTTCCAACTTGGAGAATCGCCGTCGCCAACTTGCCTACACGGCAAACACAATTAAAACATGTCGCCCGAAGCGGCTGGCTTGTATAATACGGCAGAGCAGCCAATTTCCATTTCCAATACCCTCCGCCAACCCGACACGTTTCAGCGACTCCACACCAGGACGTGTTAGAGGAACAGGTGAGCTGGGGCAGTACTGAGGCTTAGTAGCCAAATGACATTGAAAAAATAAACTCAAAGCAGAAGTAATGTTGCGAAATTAAATGTACAACAAGACGTCCGCACATTCATTAGACGTATAGAGGATTGCAATTGTGCAGAGAAATCTGTCTTTTTATCAATTGTACAGTTTGGAAAGTTATTTCGAACAGGAAGGAGATGAAACTGTAGAGAGGTTAGAAAAAAGCAGTGTAATGAGCGCAGAAGAAAAAAATATTTTTGAGTGGCGTGTGTGTGTTTTTTTGAACATATTTGGCCTCATAAGAATTTCGATTATATTATTAATCGACGCAATATCCTGCATAATGACATTATTGTTAAAGCACTGTGAAAGGCTATTACAACAAAAGTCAGTAAATATGTGCGAATAATTTTCACATCAATCTAAGTTTTCTAGCAATGCCTATTTATTTACTAAAATTGACATTAAGGAACAAAATTAAGACCACAAACTTTTTTTATAGTTGTTTAAACAAATTTTTGTTGATAGCGAAATTTTTTATTTATCTGCTTATGGTAATTCTACGGTACATATCTGTCACTAGTAAGGATTGCAATCCCGCAGTGTTTTCAATCCCGCGGGATCCGTGCGGGATTGGTACGTTATTAAAACATTAATAAATTCAATAATAATTAAATTAATAAATAATTTTTAATCTTAAATGATAAAAATTAACAGTTAACAATATTTTGATTGGCAAAATGACATTAAAACTTTTTGGCGTGTCTTAAGTGTATTTCGAGGTTTTAAATTTTTGTTTTTTAATCTAAACCAATTTTTAAATAAATAATAAAAATGGAAAATATTGAGTCTTAGGTCATATTATGTGCCTTACAATACACCACATAAGTTTAAAAATATGGTTTGCTTAATGGCCAAGTTACCAGAGCTTTTTTTTATTCTAAATAAACGTTCCATAACACCGAGAAAAGCATTCCATTTCACAAAGTGAAGTGAATATACTCTGTAAAGTGTAGACTTAGTTCAGAACAAGATCTCATAACTTTTTCTCACTGCACAAGCACGAGACTTGGCTTTTTTTTTTTGCGTGATTCATTATTATATCTCCTGATTCCTTGATTGATATTACAGTTGATTCAATGTTATTAAAATTAACTACTCACCAACACGTAAACTGTCAAGTATTTCGGATTTACTTATGTGGCGTAACGACGTTTTTAGAGTGGAAATTATTATTTTTTTTAATAAGAAAGGAGACTTTCTCGGGGAATGATTGCAGTAAAGTCCTCATAGGTTGTATTTCCGGATTTCATTGAAAACACACGAAATTACACACGTGAGGAAGACGGCGGAGGCAGCCGTCGAAGTATGGTGTTCCTACAACACAATTCGTCGATACACCCGTGAAAATTTCATTATAACTTTTTTTACCTTAAGTTGAAATAATAACAAGGAGAAGAGGGATTAATCGAAAGCCTGAGCGGCACATGTAAGCAGGTGGCTTTCGTCAGAGAAACGCATTGAGGCAGCGGCCAAAACAACAATAAGTCAAAGGATATACAATTTCCTTTTGATAGCTGTTAAATAAATAGGTACGCGATCGTTAAAATTACGATAACATTAGTTTCATATCAACGAATAATCAAATTTTCAGCCGCAAATTAGAAAATTGTCACAATTACTTTATCTGCAAACACAGAAAATTGATATAATGAAACCGTGAATAAAAAGCTGTAACCGGGTAGTTCAGATAACGTGTGCGACACTTAAAAAATAATTATATAGTTAGAAAATCGTACTAAATACGCACCATAACTCAAATTACAGAAATGTGTACTCGAAACAAACGTAAGTTTTGATGAATACGTAAAAGTGTGTTTATTTACTTACGAATGACGAAGGTTGACAAAAACAAACGCTTGTTCACATGAGTCAAACGCCAATTGGAAGGGTACAGGCAAACAATTCAATACACCCGACAGAGACCGAGTGGGGCAGCGAGTCACGCAGACTGACACGCGTTTCCGCCGGATTTTGCGGATTGCGGATCCGCTTAATTTTGAACGGGATCCGCCAGACTGGGATTGCGGGATCCCGCTTTGCTGGATTGCTAGTGACTCACTAGCCAGTATCTTCCTACTTCAAGCGACTGTTGTCCGCGGCCTGAATTTCGAGACACGACTCCTCAGCCCTTCTGCTTCATGGGATCGAAACGCCAGATTGCTGAAATAAGGCTTCTTCAATATACGGCGATGGGAATTGATCAGGTCATCACAGCCCTTCAAGGAGGATCATTTCTCGATGTTACAAAAAAGGAAAAATGTTGATACCAGTCTTCACTCGAGACAGGAATAGTGGAAGAGAGATGGGCAATTCCTCTACCATAGTGTTAAGTAACTGATCGAGATGACCCAGTTCCTACATTGTAAGAAAAGTAGCATGTACACAGCCAGGATCAGTCATTCATGGAGGTGGATCTATAAGTTAGGCAGAGCCGTCCTCTCCCTATCTCCACCATTCTTACTGTTCTCGATTAGTGTTAATCCATAGCATTAAAGACCCGAAGCGTATCGAGAAGTTATGTAATGTTCTCAATTTACAAGCGTAAACACGACGGCTTCTTCCTGGGCAAAATATTCCAATCGGATCTCCGGGTGAGGACTGCTCACGGTGGAATCATCAGAATGTATACATGTTACTAGTAGGAGCGTTGAGGCTGGAGTGACTAGCTCCACGTGCCGAAGGTCGCCGGTTCGAGTCTGGCCGCTGGCATGTGTGCATAAGTGTTGTGTCTGTCAATGTTATGTCCGTCCTGTGGCGGGTCTAATTAACTGGAAAAAAATTCACCAGGCTGGCTGTATGGCCTAAGATGCCGAAAACCATAAAAAAAGTAGGAACGCGGGATATTAGAATTATGAATAGTGCAGGTAGATTAGGAAACTTAAAAAGGGATATGGAAGTACTTGCGTGTCGCAGAGATTAGTGACATTAAGTGGAAAGATAAACATGATTTTTGGCCCGGGGAACACATAATAATTAACACAAAAGCTGTCACTGGACTTACTGGTGGGGGTTTTATAACGAACAAGAAAGTAGGAGAACGGATAAGTTTCTATGATCAATTTAGTGAAACTATTATTCTGATGAGTGTAGGAATCACACTAGTATAAATGTATAAGCCATCGTCACAAGAAGATGAAGAAGAAAGCTTGATTTGAAAGTTCTGATGCTTTAACCCATTTGATCGGATTGTTGTAAACATTCGCCATCAACATTACTGCTGATGTTTTTTTTTTTTTTGGCCCAAGGTCCTTAGTTATTATGATGAAACAATGTTGCAAGACGAAAGAATAACAAAAAAAAACATTTACCACAAGGTAAACATTACTTTTCCTCTTGTTGTTAAAGCACATGTACACAAAGTTCCTACGATATAGGATAAAAACTATAGACTTGTGTGTCGCCACACAAACGTTAAAACAGTTTTTAAACTTCTAGTTCCAATTTCTCTGGTCTGGAATTGTCCGATTCGAATCGCTCTAACGCCGTTCGACAGGAAAGGTTACTGGCTTTCACAATATTACAATCCACTTTGGCCGATTTCCCTACCGTCTATGAGATATCTGCAAGAAACTGAACCGTTGTAAGTGTAATTTTCATTTAAGTGGAATGATGGGAGAGGGAGGTGTTTTTTTTGTATACAAAATGTGGGGCACTATTTTTACGCTTGTTTTGAAGTAAGCGTGTGCGTTTCAATTTACACACAAACAAATTCAGAATATTCGCACCAACAGCCAGCAGCCAATATCCACGAATAGGACTGAGTCCCGCTAAATAGTGACAAAGAAATTCACTCCTTCTAATCCAGTCAGTGAACGGCTCATACAAAACAAACAAAACGTTTTCTCGGCGTAATGTCTGTTTTCTATTGCTACCAAAATAAAGCTGTAATTCGTGAGAATTTACTGTGTCAACATCTACCGACTTTAAGAATAAGAATGTTCACCTTAAATCAAATCCACAATTTAGTTACGCTTTCTGAATTGCATTATTGTAGTAGTGGTATGGCCAGTAACGTAGCTGAATTAACAAGGGCCCTGGGCTGAGTTTGGGAGCCCCCTGAGCTCAGCTTGTGGGCCCCGTACCCTGAGGGGCCCCGGTGCATGGCACCACCTAGCCCGATAGCCAAGCAACTGGGTACGATTAACGTATTCTGTTTATTTTAACTTACTGTATCGCAAAAACTGCAGAAATACATAACCAATTAAAAATACTCTTCAAACACAAAGATGTTAATGTAATTTAAAAATTACCTACGTTTAGTTGACGAATTTAATTTATTTTAATGTTTTACGTTTGGGAGAACGGACTAAATAAGTAGCGAAGTCAAAAAACAAACCATAACCCAAAGGGTAGTAGGATGATAATTTGTGAATATTTCTTGAAATGAGTGCTCATCTCATATACTGAGTGATCTGTAGTTCATATTTCTCTCATCTCGAAATGATTATAATTTTCTGCTCCGTTCCTCCGTACATATACGTTATATGCTATTTTCTTAGATTTTAATCACTATTCAAATTCCTACGCTAGTTTTTGAGTGATGGCATTTAAAACTCTCAAACACACGCAGCTCGCTACCAGATTTGTAATAGAGGAGCAGGTACCATAGGAAGTTTTCGTCTAGCAAGTTTCGTTCGCAAACTGCGGCTCCCGAGCCGTATGTGGCCCTTTGAGGATATTAGTGAGGCTCTTTGATAATATTTTTTGTGTACATTTTTACCGACAATTTAGATCATAGAAAGAAAATAATGAACTTTGCTTTCAAGGGACATGTTAATTGTTCTCAAAAAGTTAAAAAAAACTTTTACTATCTTCAGTTCTTGTAAGAGTCTGCCGCATTCATACAATGAGTTGAAAAAGTTTGCATTTGGTGTTCTTAGTATCTTTGGCTCGACACAAACCTATAACAATATGAACCGTATTAAAAATAAATTGAGAACGCAAATAATTCATGAGAACTTGGATTCGTGTTTAAAATTAAAAACAACAAGCTACCCACCTAACGACGTAGGACTTTCTTAGGAAATACAAGCACATAGTTCTCGGTAATTAAAATGCTTAGTACTTATTTATGGTTATATTATTTACATGTATGTATGATGGTCTATTTATTATTGAATTAATTATATTAATTTTTTATTAAAATATAACTAGGCCTATGGCTCTCTTAAATGTTTCCCGACGCCTTTCAAGGTGAAATTGGCTCTTTGGCCTCCAAAGTTTGCCGACCACTGGTCTAGGAGAAAGAAAGGAGCGTGACAGCAGGTTGCTATAGTTTCGAGAGAAATGTAAACTGCTCATCACAAATGCATTATTCACCAATTATCCATGGTAGATAAACACCTGGAAAAGTTAATGGATATATGTAAATAAATTTGTGCGGAGATTGTAGACATGGGTCTAAGAAACGCTCCGAAATTTATTCAACAGAAGAGTAATGTAATGCACTGAACAGAGAGAAAATCAAAGCTGGCTTTAGAGACATTAGGCTACAGGGAGGAAGCTGGCCTAAAACCTTGGATTACAGAAGAAATTTTAGAGCTGATGGATCAGAGGAGTGGCACAAGAATATTCCGTATGAAGCGGCAAGACAACAGTACACATAGTTTATACATGAAACAAACGAAAGGAAATTGGATGAAAGAATAGTTCGAGGAAGTAGAGAAGGAAATGTTCTTAGTCAAAGTAGATAAGGTTTATATGATAGTAAAAACAGAATTTTAGAGAAATAAAGATAAGATGGGTGGTTTTCTGACCTCAGAAGATAATGCTAACCAATGGAATTAATTCTTAGAGAAACTGTACCATGGGGATCATTTTAACTGCAGTGTGCTGGAAAGAGAAGACAATATCAACATTGATTATTTATGTACTGCTGTTTTAAGCACAGAGTTTGACAGAGCTCCTAAAGATTTGAATTGTTGGAACTTCCAATATCCCCAGAAGAAATCCTAATATTATTTGAACCGATATCAAAAAGTTACAACATAGGAGAAATCCAAACAAAGAAAGTAAAATTAAAACAGATGGCTTAAGCAGTAATGGTGTTAAAAGCAAAACAGCACTAGCGAAAAGAGCCCTCTTGAAAAGAGGAACCTTCTATTTTCAAATATTGTTCTGGGATGAATGGCGATGAAGCATGGACTTTAGGAGTACTGAATATACGAAACTTTAAGCATTTGAAATATGCTATGAAAACACGCTTAAAATTTAGTGGGCAGATAAAATATGAAATGAAGGTGATTTGCAAATGATGGAAAAGGAGAGAAGTTTGTGGAAGAGTCTCTCATATATAAGAAACAAGATGCCGGTCACATTTTAAGACATGCTGGATTGGTTAGTTTGTTTTATGAAGGCAAACCGTTTATCGTTAATATTCCGAACCACTTGGGCACATTACAATAGTGACAATATTTAAAAAGTTATACAAAATGTAATAAGGAAATTTGCAGTGTAAAGCTGAGCAATATCTGATTGACAAATAGCTTAAAGCAGTATAGAGGAATAATTTACGGAAATTTGTCACTCAGTACAAATTGAACGATATATCTCTGTGAGTATGTGTTTTGTTCATCACTCACTGCTGACTCAATAATATAATGTAATATAATATAATATAATTATAATAACGAAGTGGATTTAGGCGTGGAGACAAATCATTTTACTGTGACACAGTCGCAAATACTGGGACAGTTCTCATTCTTTTAAAAGGTCACGGCCGACTAGTAGTGGGGAAAGGAGACAGGACTTCTTCTTCTCGTGTCGATGACAGCATCAGATATGAGGTAGTTTTCCCGCCAATGCGATGGCTTTTTCAGTAGCTGATTGGAGGTCAAATTGAGATACTCAGTTTTGTGCAACACTTGTACTATGGTTTCTCTCTCCCCGCACGAACATGTGGTATCTGGCTGTTCTCCTAGGTATCCCCATGAGGTAAGAGTATCTTTGGAACGGCCAACTCTAACTCTTAGTATATTTAGCGTCTTCCGTATGGGCCATGGTTATTCAGACCCAGGTGGTAGACCCTCTTTTGGCTTGATCCACTCGGTATCATGTTGCACTCTCCTCTCCCAAGCCAATATTCTTTCATTGCTTGGTGCTCCATTTAGCTATGTCCACACCTGTTCAACTTTCGGTCGTCAAAGGCATGCGTCATGTTGAACGGGGGAGAGGCTCGGAAGGCATGCGTCAGGGGCATGCCCGAAATCCTCATTCCGTTCAACAAACCAGAAGGCACGGCGTATTGCAAGCGTTTCCAGCTGAAGTGGATTCTCGTGCGTCTCCGCTTGCAATATGTCGCTCTCCAACGACGAAACGCTTTCATTTTTCGAAGATTAACGTTCGTTTTCATTGTTATGGGACGTCAAAAATAAAAATTATATTCATTTAAGTGACAGTACTTATAATAAATATTTAGTAGTTTTCCACATCATTTATAATTAATTCATGCTCATTTTAATTAACATTTGCACTGGTTGATTTTTGACAATGTAGGATTGTGTGTTTTGCGAAATTATTGTACAAACATTCGGTACAGGATGCGTAAAATTCAGAGTACTTTCACGTAGGAAATATTTAATCTCGTTTAACGAATGGTGGGAAGGCTCAAGCTTCATCATGTACTTAGTATATCAATAGGCAGATTTAAAGAGCATTAAATGTCGTATTATTCAGTAAACAACATTTGTTGTAATAAGCAGTCAGATGCATTTATGTGAATTTGTGAAAGTATCAACGAATGTTGTGAATAAACAAAAATCATTTTTACAGTTGCATAATGTCTTCTAGTTAAAAGTTTCAGATTATTCTTTGGAAGGGAATTCTTTCTATGTTAGTCGATGTCAGTCAGCTTATATGTTGTAAATAACTTCACGAGATTTACGCTCGCGAAGTTATTTACATCATAACTACGGCAAAAACCGCAACTTTTTTATGATATCAAATGCAGAGTTCGGCATAGCGCTGTAACATCAAGAGGCTTACACAATGGACAACTATTTAACTTAATCAACACCTTTTAATCTTAACTTACGTATTGCTATGCTATTTTTCTCGGATCAAGAGCAATTCGTTCTAATATATTAGATAAAAGGCGGGTAGGTAATGTGCAGGTTTCTTTCTTACAGAAACTAAATTTATTGAAAGTATGTTACTCAGCTACATTTTCCAGATACATCTCCAGTTGAAAATGTTTGTTATATTATTAGAATTGAAGATGAAACATTCTTACAAGTAGTTATCTTGCCATCGGTGACATAAAATATTCTACGAATTCATCCCACAATTCGGAAGCTTTCAGAGAGTCTTAGAGGAATTCTCCGAAGTGGGGCGAAGCCAGTGTCTTTTGCGGTAGTTCCGCATCAAGTTCCGGGAATAGTAGTTCCTTTGCTGGCATCTTCAATGTCCAAAGATACCACTGGACAGTAAAACCTTGTACATTCTGGCTTTATACGAAGGAAATTGTGCAGATATACGCAACATAAGACTCTGTCCACAATCGTACTTTTAACTTTGAACTTAATTGGCCTTAGGAAAATTCGGAACACGGAAGCAACCAGGCCGAAGGCATTTTCAACGGTACGTCTTCGGCAGGTATTGCGTCTCTGAATTTGGTGTCTCCTTTGAATGGCGGGTTTCACCATTGTTAGAAGAGTATAAAAATTTTGCTTCGATATTCGTGTTAATTTTTTAAACAGCGCATTGTCATTGAACTGCAGTTCTTGGAGAATTTGCACATTTCGAGTTTTCAAATAATTCTTTACCCACAGTTTCCTCCGCGATTTTTCCCCCCGGGATTTCGCTAATATAAGAATGGCAGCTGTAATGCCCGCCAGACAAATTGAATCATCAATCTCGCTGCGGCTACACCGGAACACTGAGGGCATGCCTCAAGAGGCATGAATGTGGACACTAAAGGGCATGCCTTCTGATGCGTGCCTTTAGCGCATACCTCAAGATGAACATATTGCAAGAGGAACGGGCAAGAGGAAAAGGCAAGTTGAAACGGAAGAGGCACAAGTGTGGACATAGCTTTTGGTGGCTCTGTCTGCAGGAAGCTTGATCGGTACTTTAGTCTCGATGGCGCTGGTGTATAGCAATGTTAAGGGTGTCGGCCGCGCTAGTGACAACTTCACGGCGTATGTCTCCAGGAGCGATGCCAGCTAATATCTGAGGCAACCTGTGATGTGCGATGTTCTGTAGAGCGCAACGTCCACCGTCTTAGCATGACTTGATTTTTGCGACACAGGAAATGCACACTCTGCTGCTGAGTAGCATAACGCTAAGGCAGAGGTGCGGATGACGCTTGGGATAGCTCCCCAGCTAGATCCGGTCACAGGACGAAACATTTATTGAGTTTACCTACGTCTCTACGATACAGTTGTGCCTGAGTCAGTATAAAGGCCGAAGAAATTAATCTGGATACTATTTCTGCCCTAGTTAGCTTTTCATTTATTGATTGTTTTATTTGAAAATACCTTTACTGTCGTATGACTGGGGAGAGGGTACATAGGAATGTTATTTCTTGATTTCGCAATGAAATGACACCAAATCTTCATTTTTTCCAGATGCGCAATGCAGTATCTTGCAAAATTTCTATTTTCAGGTGTACCATCATTTGTTTACAGAGGGATCCTATAAAGTTATTTTGGTCATTTATGGAGTTATGTATTTATCTCAGCTAGATGTGGATTATTTTTCATGTACACTTTAACGCAAGTTAGTGATGATACGATTTATTTGAAGTTCAGAAGATAGGACGCCATTCGTGATTTTTCCAGCAGTTACTTTTTGATTCTGTGGTCTCAATTTCAAGATCCTTCACTAGAATATTTAATAATGTCTCCAAAGTTATTTTTAAAAAAAAAAATCAATTTCTAACCAACGATTGTGAATAATTCATGTGGTTAACGTCACACAGCGTTGTTATTGGAGCATTACAAGCAGTAAATAAACAGGTTACCAGCACACTAATATCAGGCAAGGAGTGTCAAGTCCATTACTGAAGTAATCTCATGGTAATATATTGTCATGATAATGGGATAGTAATATTACATTTTCTTTGAAGCTGATATTTGGCAGTATTGTTCCATGTTTTCTGTCTGTATACTTTTCCAGAGAATTCTCAGTTGGCTACTGCTATTTTTAAAGGCTTTTTTTTGTCATAACTATCAACGTAATTCAGTCATACGTGTTTGATCTACATTACAGAAATACTTAGTTGGCAGCTACAAAAGTTAAGTTGTTGTTAATGTAACTGAAGTCTCAACATCTTTATATATATATATATTTCCTCCATTTACACCTCCTTAATTTAGACAAAACGCATAGATTTTATCCGATTTCGATTGAAATTTGCACAAGTATACTTCAAAACAAACATAAAAATACTCTACATTTGGTTTTCCAAAGCGCAACTCCTCTCCCCCATTAACCCCGTTAATTTCCGATGATCTTTATAGAAACCCACAGTTTTTATCGGTTTTCTGTGGAAATTTGCACACAAATACAGGAGAAAAATGTTGTCAGCATTTTGTTAAAAAAGAAACCTCTCTCCCCCTATTCACCCCCTTAATTTTTATCAATGTTGTTTATAGAATGCTATATTCGACACAGTTTTGCCGATCACCACAAAAGTCGACATATATTTGTAAACCTTCATGGAGGCTTCTGACCGAAAAAAGTGGCAAGACTGTCTACATTTGGTTTCCTTCAGGCATTTTTTTTTTTAATTTACATATTTTTTTCATCAAAATGTTCCAAGCAATTCATACTTCATTTATTAAATTTTATAACTTTTGGATTTGCAACGTTTGAACAGTACAACGTCTGTCGTCTCCGCTAGTTACAATATATTCCATTAGATAGATGATTCACATGGAAATGAATTGTTGATTCATTCGATTCTTCTTCCTCTTCTTAGCATTAATCCCGCATTGCAGCTCTGCTTAACTGGACTTCTTCTTCTATTTGTGTCGATCTTGTGCATCTTCAGGTGAGACTTTGACTAGTTCCATGTCCTCTCGCAAGGTGTCCACCCAGCGCTTCCTGGGTCCCCCTCGTGGTCTTCGGCCCTCCGGACTTAGATCACGTGCTGTTCTCGCAACTGAAGTAGTACATGGCCGTACCTTCGCAGACGACCATATCGCATTTTCTCAGGGATTGGAGCCACACCAAATGCCACCCGAAAGTTATCGTTGCTGATGCGGTCCAATCTACTGAATCCCTGGGGCCAGCGAATCATCATTCATTCGGTTAAGGTGTTATTTTTTATTTTATTATTTTAATGGCATTAGGGAATGTAGGCCATACAGCCAGCTCAAAGTGATATTATGATTCTTCCAGTGATCACTTTCTCTAGTAGGTTACAGCTTCTAAGTTCAAACACCACAGAACGACCGTAACATTAACAAACACAACACCTTAACACCCATGCCCTCGGCCGGACTCGAACCGGCGACCTTCGGCACGCGGGTCGATTAAGGTTACAATAGTGATTTTGGTGACTGTCTTTGTTCTTAGTCAACATGAGTTGGCGCATATGAATATGTTTTGTTGTGATCGAAATGTTGTTTCACTCCAGCTGAATTAGCTGACATAGTGTTATAATAGTAGCCTTATTAGCTTCCACTTGCACTGTCTCCTTTGTCTTTTAATACTCGTACGTTAGCCGAGGATACACAACGAGATCACCTGAAACACTGACTTATGACCTCCGATCTGCGTCATCAGAGATCCGGTTTAGCACTAACCGAATGTTGTTTGTTTACTAATGCAGTACTGTAGCGGTTTGGGCAATTAAGCCCCTTCCCAAACAAATCAGGCAGATGCTAAGCTGAAAGACAAGTGTCACCTCTATCGACCCAATAAATTGTGAGATAACGAATTCACCCCGCCTACTTCTATTTTAAACGATTATCATAAAATTCTTTGTCATTTACTGTTTATGTGTGAGATAATAGACGCATGGGGTAGGTTGAGAAGTAGGAGAAGGCTCTCTATTGGTTGACTATCGAGAGCGCAATACGGAATAGCGAGCAGAGAGGCTCAGACATTTACGATACCATGAAATGAAAGATACTTGGTAAAATATTTTTTAATTTTTTTTAAATTTTTTTATTTTTTTTATTTTTTTATTTATTTATTTTTTGTAAGGAGATTCTGAACAATTGTAGTAAAAACTATCTCGCTTGATAATTGACTGAATGTTGACTTTTAACTTGTGATTGTGGACTTGTTTAAATTATTCCGTCCAACGAAAAGTTGATAAAATATCTTTGGAATCAGATTCCCGATTCCACTGTTTTATTGGATTATTAAAGAATAACATTATAGAAATTATAATTATTACGCGAAGCATCGACCTG
The DNA here is from genome assembly GCA_031002005.1 of Vandiemenella viatica. NCBI lineage: Eukaryota > Metazoa > Arthropoda > Insecta > Orthoptera > Morabidae > Vandiemenella > Vandiemenella viatica. The sequence goes on from JARYHS010011408.1 coordinate 177,308,834, forward strand.
GTGATACGCGAGTCAAATCCGAAATATTTTTAGACAGCTGTTTAAAAAACGCAGCCTCGATTCGCAAGTTTTTAAAATTATTAAAATAAAACGTTCTGACGCGTCTGCCATACGATACAACAGCGGTACATTAAAGAATTTGTACTAAAAGAATATTTTCTTATGAACCACTATCTGTAGTTGGCTTTTCTGTTACAATATCGTACGGCTCCGTGATATTATATTTAAGGAATTTAATTAAGTTGTGGTATTAAATCTTTACGCCATATTCAAACACATTTGAACAAACATTATAGTAATAGATATAATCTTCTCGCGTGACGGAGTTTCAGACCGCCTAAATATCGTGTGAAAGCACCTTTATTACTGCGCTAGTCTTCCCAGAAGACTATATCAATTCTCAACGCCGAGAAAGACTTCGTTCTTATTATAAGAATTATTTTCAATAAGTTTATTTGTAATTTAATCATGGGTAATTTATAATTTCATATCAGCCATATCAGTGAGTATCAATATCATTTTTTATTTTTTCGTATCACAGGAACAAATGCAGGACCAACGTATAAACCATTTGCGACCACTTCCAGTTGATAGACTTACTGAATTAGAAAAAAATACCTTTCAAGTGCAATGACATGAAAATGTAGTAGTGTGGTTGCATTATGCCTCGTTGTTGAATTGTTTCAGTAGTTATGGGACTTGGTATTAGCGAGCTGTCCCAAAAGTGCCCGCCGCTGCTTATTGCTAAACTTTGACGCCGATGGCCGATTTTTCATTACTAGTTGCAGAACTAACTCTTTGAGCTGCAGGCGGGGAAGCCCCCAGTACACCAACCGGCGCTGGCAATCCCTACCGCTTCACACAGCTCCGTTATCTAACTGAATTTAACTCGTTCCGGTCGTCTGTCTAACGTTTATACACTACACCATCGACTGCAACTGTAACAACAAATATAATACACAACTGGAATTAGCATTAAACCACAACTCTGCTGAATCCGCAAAGTGATTGTGAGCTGATATGTGTACAGTTGCTTACGTTTCATTCTGAACATTAGTGGGCCCTTTGGCAGGAATCCTGTATGTGATAACAGTCGGCTGAGCAGAAGTTGCAGTACTAGCTGAAATACCTCTGCAACCTGCTCAAAGCAATTCTATTTCCGGGCAGTTAACTCAAGGTGAATGCTTGCTTGGTCGTCTATTTCTTTCTCAGAAATACACAGTGCCAGCAGAACCAAAACAAATCAACACATGTTTTGACTAACCCTTTCTAAGGAGGTCTATTCCCACCTTCTGGGGCGCATTCCAATTTTAGTTGACTAAAACACACTGCGAATAAAAAGAAGTTAACTATACTAATAAAATTCTAATCTTGCTCACTATGCAGCCATATCCGTCACACTTCTCGCCTTCGTTGTAGATCTAACAACTGCCAGATATGTTAGTCGAGGTTATACGCGTTATTTAATAACAGCTCTATTTAGTTAAGAATCCACGAAGAAATGAATTGCCAAAACATTGAAAGGAAAATGGATATTTCGTTTAAATTAACATATTAATTATTAGTTACTTATATTCGTTTGGGTAAATGTTTCTGCTAAAATATTTGCCCATAGCTTTAATTTTTAATCAGTGATGTTAGCGGAAGTTTTGATTAGATTGTTATTATTTATTTATTTTGTGAAAATTTCCATAGGCGTGCTAGGCGATGTTTGGACGAGGGAAAATCTGAGTTCGCAAGATTCCGTCACCGACATGCTATGACGTGAAGTCACCGTCACGCTATGGCGTGTAATTATTTAAATTTTATTAATTATTTTTTTTAAATGGTATTCGGCATCTGAGGCCATACAGCCATCTCGATAGTAATTATATCACTCAGTGCTTTCAGTATCTCCAGTATGAATTTTTCTCAGCTAATTAGATTAACCACAGGACGGAAATTACATTCACAGACACAACACTTAAACCGGCGACCTTCGGTACGTGGAGCTAGCACTCTAGCCCCTACGCTACCGAGGCCAGCGCTATGGCGTGTTGCGCGTATGAAATGCGCGTTGGGCGCTATATAGATGGCTAAATTCTTATGAGTTCGTATGGCCAACATGCTAATGTTATAATGTTGATAATACAGGGCGTTCGCCGGAAAACGCTACCCTCCCAGTCTGTTGCCGTCGGCAACTTGCTCGGTCAGTCGTGCCAGCAGTTTCCGCCACACGGCACCGTGAATCACCGCACTGTTTAACACCTCCGCTGCCCCAACAGTGCAGTGCAGTGACCCTTACATTGTTAAGAACGGTTTCTTTGCATTGTAGATAGTTTGTGACTTCAGTCTCTTATTAATCAGTGTTGTGAATAAACGTTTCTTTGCGGTTTGGCTGGTTTGGGGCTTCATACTCTTATTAATCTGTACCGTGTTTGAGTATGAGTAAAATTATGGTACGTTACAGTTTGCAACAAAGAATATTTCTCTACGATACATATGTGAAGAAGAAGTCGTTTAAAAAGTGTCGCAGTAAATTTCGTCGCGAATTTCCTGGCGCTTTACTGGCAGCTAAATCAACAATTCTGCGTCTGGTTAAAAAAGTAAGAGAAACGGGTTCATTTTTTAACAAAAAGAGACTGTCGGTCAACCGTATTCTCACAGAGGAGAAAATTGACGACATCGCTTTTCGACTAGAACAGTCACCCAAAAAATCATTAAGTCAGTTAGGGCAGCGTGTGTCTCGAAATATGTTCAGAAGATGTGAAATGTGCATTACACAAGAGGGTCAACACTTCCAGCAACTTTTATAAGGTAAGCTAATGAATTACGTCACATTTAAATGCTTAGCGCACAAGTTTATGAAGTTTATGAAGCGTAATTATTATGAAATAGTCCGCGGCCGACGGTCGAACAATGCCGGAAACTGACCGCTCGCTCGCCGGGAGCAGTTTCTTCCTTGTAGCGCTAACAGTGGGTTGCGTTTCCTGGCGAACGCCCTGCATATCTGTAGCTATAAGTATTACGTGTTGGGCTCGGACAGCCACGAAAGTATAGTTTATTACTCGTATCTAATCTAATATATAAATAAACACACAGCTTTTATCTGATTTTGACGGAACTCTGCGTATGTATACTTTAAAACAAATAGAAAAATACTGTTTATGTTCGATTTACAAAAACCATTTTAAGCCTGAATCAAAACTGGAAATGGCATTTGACGTTACAACAGAGAGCACGAGTAATTTAAATTTAAAAAGAAAATGATTTAAATTACTTTCATGAGCGTTCTGTGACTGTAATAATTACTTCACGTAGATGAAAGTAGTCCCTCACTGATCGCGATGTATGCGGCCTAAACTGCAATTAGAATTAATATTACGTGGCGTAACGTAAGTTGTTGAGATTTGTTTTTAATATCCTTTACTTTCACTGACCCCATATGAGTGGGGTCATTATTTCAGCCACGTGTAACCGTGTCATCCGTTCAAACGTCGTTCTAAATCACGGACGACAAAAAAGAAAGCTCTGAGAACCCGGGAAGATATCGCGATGCATGATGACACTAACATGCTCTACGGTGAATTTACAGGGTGTCTCAAAAGTTTTTTCATTTTTCGATAGAAAATAAAACTGGATTTTATGACGATTGGTTTTATTACTACATTTCAAAGTAAAAAATGGGATATTATGTTTTAAAAATCAAACATGGAGACTACTTTCACTGCGTCGCTGGCATTCTTCGGAGCTAAACCGCAAGTTAATGAAAACTTGGCGTAAAAGTTGTGTTTTGATCTCTTCCTCTATATTCGCCTTTAGATCAGCCAAAGTTGATGGGAAATTTTCATAAACTCTGCTCTTGAGATATCCGTAAAGGAAAAAATCGGGAGGGGAGAGTTCTGGACTTCTTGGAGCCAAATTAATATCACCTATTCTTGAAATAAACTTTTCCGGGAAGAGTTCAGGTACCACCTCAATAGGCTCATTGAATGTGTGGCAAGTAGCTCCATCGTACGGAACCACGAGTTAGAGTTGTAACCTCGACATTCAATTAGTTTTGATCGAAAATAATCCAAAATTATTTGCTTATAGCGAGACGAATTTACCGCAACTGTTTGTTCTCTGTGATTTTCATAAAAGAAATGTCCGATGATTGGATAAGATGATATAGCTACCCAAACAGTCACTTTGGTCCTATGCAATGGTCGTTAGTGAAATAAGTGAGGAAACATGTCTCCAAAAAAGTGACAATTCTGCTTGTCGACGAGTTCATTAACATAGAAGCTTCGTGCAAATGAAAAAAGTAATTAATAGTCGCTGGGGACAGACGACAGAAGTGAAAACCTAAAACTATTAATATCAACAAGTCACACTTATAGCTACATAGATCTTTATATATAAAGATGAATGTATGTATGTTTGTTTGTTTGTTCTTCATACAAATTCACAGTTTTCATTCGATCTCGATGAAACTTTGCACACTTATCCTTTGAAACAAGGAGTAAAATACTGTCTACATTTGGTTGAAAAATTATCTGTATAAATAACACATGTTGTCTCATAACTTCGAAATACGGCGGTAGACAGACACGTTGGATATGGACGTCTCCGTACCATGTGTCCGTGTAGTGGACTGGCAGCTCACTGGTTAAAGCGCTTGCTTACGAACGTCGTGGTCTCAGGTTCAAATCTCCGTGGAGGCTAAGATTTTTAAAAATTGTTTTTCATCGTAAGAGTCAGGCCTGGGCCGTAGGTTATTCGGATTGAATGTTAAACTGTAGATATTAGAAAGTTAGGGGTGCAATGCGAGGCAAATCGTAGGTAGTCTTGCAATGTTGTAGGTGTACACTTTTTTAGGTTATAATGATCCCTCAGGTATTGTTCGCAGTCAGTGTGTGAGTGTGAACCATAGTAATAATACTATAAATACGGAAGTAAGTCTCTGTCTTTTAGTTACGTTTTGACAACTAAATGGCTATATCGTTGTGATGGAATTTTGTAAGGAAATCTGTCTGAATGGCACAAAATATTTTTTCCAGTATGATTAACAGTTGTAGTCACGAAATTTTGAGACCTTATCGAATGGTGACAGAAATATGTTGGAAATTGATTCCCTTCAAGAGACAGGTTCGACGGTACAATGATATAGTGTTAGCTTTCCTGTCATATTATTCCGACTTGATATTGTTTGGGACCAATTCTTCGTTACCAACAACTTTCTATATTTAATTCTGGCAAAAAAATTCTTAATCCACGCGTACGAAGTCGTGGGTACGAGCTAGTACTAAATAATAATAATTCTGTGTGGACGTAATGACCTGGTGACGGGGTTTGTATTGGCTGCGGTTTCCGCCCCTGTCTTAGCCAACTTAACCCGGTAGTGCTATCAGGTATGGAGATCTACAGTTTAACGCGGAATCCGAACAACGGAAGCGTTCTGGCGTACTTTTAAACAGCACGCTATACCAGAGGTGAAGGTTGAGTTAATCTTCTTAATATATATGCCTTCATATATCATTCGTCCGATTACAATGAAACTTTGGTGAGTTATTATATGCCTGTCTTGGAAGGTTACTGACTAAAAAAATATCAAAAAAACCCGCCCACTCTTTCCCTACACACCATTAAATGTTTTCAAATTATCTGTGTACAAACACACAGTTTTTGACCGATTTCTATGGAATTTTGCACACGTGTACTTTAAAACAAACAAACAAAAATCTGTCTACATTTGTTTTGCAACACCCATTCCTCTCCATTTTTACAACAAACCCTTAATTTTTGCCAACGTTATTCATACAAACCCACAATTCTTATCCAATTTTTATAGTACTTAGCATGCGTATTCTTCAAAACAAGGTGGGTGGTATGGTAGCTCAGTGGGTGCCTGCCTCGGTAGCGTAGGGGCTAGAGTACTGGCTCCGCGTAGCTCGCCTACTCGATTTTTTTTTCACCTATGTTTTTACGCCTCGTGGACGTCGAGATCATTAGAGGCGGGATGGGACTGGGAACAAGGAACGGCAAGGAATTCGGCCATGACCTTTTTTGAAGGAAACAACCCGGCATTTGCCTGGAGTGATTTGGGGAAACCTGGAAAACCCAAATCTGGATGCTCGGACGGGGATTCGAACGGGCGTCCCCCCGAATGCGAGGCGAGAGCGTTAACCGCTCACCAACCACGCTCGGTGTCGGTTCGAGTCCGGCCGACGGTATGTGTGTTTCAGTGTTATGTGTGTGTTAATGTCGTATGTCCTGTGGTGTCGATACTTAGTAAGCAACAATTCACTAGAGAAAATGATACACTGGATGAGTCATGATGGTCACGTTGAGCTGGCTGTATGGCCTCACTAGCCGAATGCCATAAAAAAGGGTTGTTAAAGTACATGCTATTTCCGGTCACAGGTTCAAAACCCAGTGGGATCAGGAATTTTCAAGAGTTGCGTGTGATCATTTGAGCTACACCGGGACGTTCTGTAGTTCGGTTTTCGCATTAAACTGTAGTTTCCAGAGGAAAGGAACTAGTCGCCCTGTCTCTGACCTAAAGCTTAGTACACCTCCTGTGGGAGGATTCAAAGCTTCGGGTTGCGTACTAAGTTAACATTTTACTTTAAAACAAAAAGAAAATCACTGCCTATTTGGTTTGAAAAAATTTATTTACATATATCCACAGCTTTTATCCGATATTGACGAAGCATTGCACAAGTATACTTTAAGCTGCATTTCCTTTGAAAAACCTAATCCCTCTTCTCTTTTACCTCCACAACTTAATTTTTGCCAACTTTCGTTATGCAAATAAACCGCTCCCCCCCTCCCTAATTTTGATGGTACACAGAACACATATAATAAAACAGAGTGGTTTGCTAGCAGAGTGGTGAAGGCACTTAGTTTAGAAAGTGTCAGGATACGTTCCCAGGTTGAAATGCTGCTGGAAGCATGAACTTTGATCACATGATCTTTCTAGGTCCATGGTTCGGAATTCATTCAAAAATCGCTTAGTCCATAACCAGACGGTTCCTCAAATCTTCCAGAAGGAGATCTACCAAGCCATTGTGTCAGAGATAAGTGGCCTGCAGTTTAACGTGGAATAAGAACCACAGAACATCCCGGCATAGCTCATATAATCAAATACAACTTCTGAAAATACCTATTCACCGCGGAATTTAAACCCACGACCGGAGAAAGAACTTTCGGAAGTAAGTGCCGTAACCACTGAGCTACAACACCGCCTTGTTTTGAAGAACACGTGTGCTAACTACAATCAAAATCGGATAAAAGCTGTGGGTTTGTATGAACATCGATGACAGAAATTAAGGTGAGGGGTGAAAGGAGGAGAGCGTTTAGGTATCTGTAAATCAAACGTAAACAGTGTTTTTCTATTTGTTTTAAAGTATACATATGCAAAGTTCCATCAAAATCAGATATAAACTGTGTGTTTGTATAAAGATTTTGCGAAAAGCGTCCAACGCGCATGTCATACGCGCAACATTGTCCTTCTTCAGCGCTAGGATCCATCATCGGGTATCAGAGAAACTCACCACCCCCTCAAGAAACCATACTGCATATATCCAACTACTTCACTACGCCCCAGTCGCGGAATTGGGCCCTTCCAAATCACCCGCTATTACAGCAGGGGTGGTGAGGCAAGGCACATTTCGCCACCCGTTAAGGGTGCCCAAGTGAAGCAACGCAGATGAAGCGCTCAAACCGAAGACGCTTCCAAAACCTGGCCGTGTAGCATAAGCCTCTCTGAGTTTCCTACGCCCAACACCCGGCCCAACCCATCCCCGCAGGGCAAAGCGGAAGCCGCGCAGGGGTGCCCCGTCGCACGTCCCACCACGCCAACCGACTACTCAAAGCGTCACAAAATAACGCGGCTTCCCGCAATAGGGCGCGCTCCTAGTGCACTCTGCCCCCACACTCAACCGATACGCAAAGCGTCACTCTATGAGCACGGGGTCCAAGCTCCACAGAGCACCACCGTAGCGCACGTTCGCGCCGCTGGGGCCCGAAGACCGCACAGCTTCACAGGGTGTTGTTGCCGCACCCGGTAAACCCATGCACCTACCAGTCCCCACTAATATAGACGACCTATTATCGCAGCAAAGAGACAGGTGCATAACAACGGCAAGGGGCACCACTACCCTCGATCACCGAAACGTACACTGCAGCAGCAGCCCATACCTGCTACCTACAACAATGCACGCTGGCTTACCGGCACCGTACGTCGCCCTCCAGCAGAGTCGCGTCACCTCTCTGTATCTAAGGTCTTACTGCCTGGAGCAGCAGAGGAGGCGGTCCTCCCGGCACCAGCGATGTTATTGCCGACGGTGTTGGCACTGAGTGTATGCTGACGGCACGGGGCACCATTCCGTGTCTACTTCGCACCCAGTCTTCAATCAACCAGGCACATTGACTCCTGGCACCGTGTGCTCCCACTAACAGGGATGCTTCCCCTTAGCCGCCCCCTTGGACAGCGAACCACACCCCGAATGGGACTGTGGTACTGACCCCTGCGTTCGACTCCAGGGATTTTGCAGTGCTGCGCTGGCAGCAGAAGTGCAACAAACCTCTGGAGCGTTTGGTCATCATTCACCAGGGCACATCTAACAATGGAGCTGTCAGGGCAAGCTTGCTCACTGACTTGAGCTGCAACCAACACCGAAGTGAGTCTACATTCAGCTTGTCTCCCCAAAAGCCTGCCGTCCACACGGGGTACGCGAACGCCACCGAACCACCAGACAGAGCAGTGGGAATGTGGGTCCGGTCAAAGGAGGCAACTGAATTGACATTCTTCAACCCCCCCGCGGATACCCCCTAACCACCCACCACCCAGCTCCGCCACCACCGCAGGAGGTAGACTCTTCCGAACTACCCGCCATTACAGCGGGGACGGTGAGCAAGGTGCGTTTCGCCACCCATTAAGGATGTCCACGGGAAGACACGCGGAGTCAGCGCCCTGCACGACTAGGCCGAAGACCCTTCCAAAACCTGGCCGTATAGCTTAAGCATCTCTGCTATTCCCACGTGCGCCCGGCCCCACCAACCCCCACAGGGGAAGGCAGAAAGCAGCAACCGAGCCACAATGCGGGATTGCCTTTTGCGCACGCCTCCCAGCAGCCGAACAGCAGCGCGAAGCCACCAGTCGTCCACCAGGCCACGCGCTACAGGGAAAGCTCCTAGTAAGTGTTCCCCCACACACCAACCATCAGCAATACTGCGTCTCTGAAGGGCATGGGTTACCAAACACTCGTCCAAGCTTCGCAGAGCCCCATCGTAGTGTACGACCGCGCTGAAGATCTCCAATGGTATCTTGAGTCGACGTAACCCTCGCAAATTACATACAATATCCTGACTTCTTCCTGGATAAAATATTCTGGAGGTAAAATAGTCCCCCAATTGGATCTCCAGGTGGAGACTGCTCAGGAAGAAGTCATCAGAATGGATAGAAACATCTGAGTGTGGAATATTAGGAGTCTGAATAGGGCATGTAGATTAGAAAACTTAAAAAGAGAGATGGAAAAATTTAATTTAGATGTCGTTGAGATCAGTGATATTAAGTGGAAGGATGCACAGGATTTCTCGTCTGATGAATGCAGGATAATTAGCACAGAAGCTGTCAGTGGAGTTACTGGTGTAGGATTTGTAAGAATTTGTAGGAATATAGGTGAGTTATTATGAACAGTTTAGTGACAGGATTATTTTGATGAGGTTAGAAACTAAGCCCAACCTAACCACCTTAGTACAATTGTATATGCCAACGTCACAGGAAGATAACAAAGAAATAGGGAAAATACACGTTGAAGAATTAATGCAATATGTAAAAATCTAATAATCATGGGTGATTAAAAAGCGGTAGCAGGAGAATGAAAAGAGGAAAATATTATAGGAATTATTGGTTTAGGTGAAAGAAATGAGCGAGGAAGTAGGTTGTTAGAATTTTTTGAAAGATATAGACACACTGTTTAAAAAAACGTCAAGGGGATACGGGTAGATATCAGCTAGATTATATCATGGTCAAACAGAGATTCAGGAATCAAGTTCTAGATTGTAAAGCAAACCCAAGAGCAGACATAGAATTAACCCATAATCTGATAGCTACGAAGTGCAGGCTGAAATTCAAGAGAATAAAGAAGCAATACAAGCAGAACAGAACAGAATAAACTGAAACAATCTAACAAGAGAGAAAAATTTGCAGAAATGGTTAATTGGGTCTAAGAAGTAACTCTGAAAGGAACTCAAATTATTGCGAATGGAAAACAATGAAGAACAAAATAATGAAAGCTCGTAAAGATGCATTAATCTTCAGGGAACAAGCCACCCGAAAACTTTGGATTACAGAAGAAATTTTGGAGTTGATGGGTCAGAGGAGAAGGCACAAATATGGTCAAGAAGAAGCAGGAACAGAGCAATACAGACAATTTAGAAATCAGATAAATAGGAAATACAATAAAGCAAAAGAAAAATGGTTGCAAGAGAAGTGTGAAAAATAGAAAAGTAAATGGTTGTAATCAGTGAAGATATGGCACATAGGAGAATAAACAAAATTTAATGAATTTCAGAAGATAAGTTGCTAACTGATCGAAGGAATACATTGTGAAACTGTGTGATGGGGATGACTTGAAACTAATGTAACAGAAAAGGAAGGTGATGTCCACATTGAAGACTTTAAGACTGTTTTGAGGACAGAGTTGATAGAGCTTTGAATGACTTCAAATCAAAAAAGGCAATTGGAATTTTTGAGATTCTTGCATAACTTCTGAAATTCCTAGAGAATTAGGAATCCAGAAATTATTCAACGTGATATCAAAAAGTTATGAAACAGGAGAACTTTCAATATATTTCAACAAAAGTATCAGCTTCACACTTCCAACGAAAGCACGAGGGTGGGACTTAGACAACCCGGTACTCCTATTCTGTCCTTTTAATGTGGACGGCTATATATTGGGTCGACAGTACGCCTCGTATTCCAGCGCTGTTTAGAACATGCAAGATTTGTACCCTTAAGGCAGGTCACAAAATCGGCCGTGACTTTGCACAGTAATGAAGAAAGACATAGTTTTTACTTGGATGCAATGAAAATACGGTCTTCCGCCAGAGGATTTTGGGACAGTGTGATTAAGGAAGCCTTGGAGATTCGCCTTGCTGATGGGATTGTGAACTGGGATATGGCATACCGAGTTAGCATGTCTTGTAATTCGGTGATAGATCATCTGAGGAGGCAGATATTAACCACCTCCAGCAACTGCCCTCCGTCCTACGACACTTGCTAGGCAGGACGAGCCTTTCATCTTCTACCGACTGGCAGTGGGTCGAGCGGGACGTCCATGCTAGCTTATGCGGCAAAGATGAGAGGCGTCCCCTAACAGGGGCCGAGGGACGTGCCGTGGGAAACCGCCTTTACGCGTACCACCACCACGCCTCCGTCCCCACTACCCAGCCGCGCCGCCAGGTCCTATCATTCCCCACCTCCTGTGCACTGATTGGCCCCCGATGCACGTGACTGACGGCCCCTAGCAACCACAGCCCCTATAAACGCGAACTCGTCCGGTATCCGACATTTAGGTGGAAGATGGAACCAGAGTCAGGATCCGAAACGTCGCCTCTTCTGGACGCGCTTTCCCGGTGGAAAGCTAGAGATGATTTTATTCATTTAATTCACCGAGAAAGCCAACATTCTTCCACACATCAGCACAGTGTTTTTTCAATGCATACAGTTAATTATAACTAATAGTACGATTGATGGGGTGTGATATTTTCACAACCATTTCCAAAATTTCAAAATTTTTCAATGAACCATTATGACTTTTGATATCGATTTTTTAATTCGATTTACATACATCATTTACAAAATAATTTCAACAAACAAATAATGAACTTGAATAAAAATCATCTTGTTATTAATTTTGCAAAAAATTTTCCAAAATATATTTTGAAGTGAATTCAAGTTTTTATACGGAATCCTTATCCCGAAACGATAAGTTTTATTTTACTTGCATACGATACAGACAAGTACATACAAATCGATAACGCATTTCTGACAATAATCAGATACAGTTGACCATCCTAATTAAGATTTAACAAAAAATAAACTACAAAAATCAGTTGTCCTGCAGTGCATATAGTTCTATGAAGTGGCGAAGCATGGGACTTATTTATGTAATTGTTAAGAGCATAATTTCAATTTCAAGGTATTTATTTTATCATTATATGATTTTTTTAATCTTCTTATACCTGGAAAAATGATCTAGAAAAAGCACTAAAGAGGGGGAAAAATGACCGGCTGTCACTAATGCGACAAGCTACGTTGCAAAGGATTCAGGCAAAGCCTGCATCTTTCTTACTTTCCACGGAAGGTGAAAAGTCGTTGCATTTAGGTAGGAGCTGGACTCAGATTAGACAATAACGTTCTAGGCGGAAAAGCACTACGGATTCTTAGTCAAATACGCTGCGGCGAGAATTGAATGTTGATTCATTCATCAATTATTCTCGTGAAATAGGAATCTAGAATAGGTATTTATAATACCGGCCCATATGGTCCACATAACAACTAAAATTGCGCAGTTCTAGACGCCTAAAAAAAATCATTGCTGGTGTAGGAGTTACCAACAGTTTCATTTAAAAACATTTCTGTTGAAGAGATAGCTGTCCAGAGCTAAGAGCTCATTCAATCATTAAATGCGGCCCGCCTTTGAGGGGCGGAGGTCCTCTTCTCGCCGCGCCGCGGTGTAGTGCGGGCTGCCATTTGCCTAATAGCAGGGGTGCCGTCGGGCGGGCACGATTGGATGAGCCCGTCGAACAATGCGGCACAGCCAGCAGATGAGATGCGACGAGGTGTCGACAGACCACACGACTTTTTATTTCGAGTCGAAGCCGCCATCTCATTTCTATCTCTACTCTCACACGACGAGCTTGCCTGTTTCGCCTCGTAATTTTAATTATGTCTTAGTACTGATGTAATCGCACCGAAGAAACATCAACCAATCTTCTTCTTTGTAGATTTCATGGTGACATATCACAACAACTCCTTTTTCGAGATATTATCATGTGCTGGATGTGTTTTACCAAATGTTGCAGAAAACTCACAATCTTTTCCACTGCATCAGGCTTTGTATTTCGTCGATATCGAGGTTATTACAGTCTGATGAGGAAGGGGGCAGACAATAGCAAGGCATTTGGTCATAGCAGTAGTGGGGGAGGAAATAACTTATGGGTTCCCACTTCCAGTCACGTGACACAAAATGACGGCCACATTCCCCCTTTTAGCCCCTTCCCCGTGATGTCACATCCGGTTGGTGGGCGACTCAAAATGGACCAATGGCGGCGAAGGTTGTATGACGTCACTGTCGCGGGAAATTTGAATGGGCCAATTGAGAAATGGAGGGGTGCGGCCACTGACGTGTCAGTTTCTATCTCTCTCTAACCCATTGCCCCGGGATACTCAGTTCTATACACTTGTGCCCCGCAGTCTCAACTTGTCTCGACGTGTAATCGTAGGCTTCCGCGGCCAGAGTCAGTTGATTCTTGGCTGTCCGGGTGGCGCCGCGTTATGTTTCTTGTAGCCGACGTTTCGACCTTCATTCTGGGGTCTTTGACTTTCTTCATTGTTTCTTCTACATACAAGTTGAATATTAAAGGGGATAGACTACAGCCTTGTCTCACACCCTTTTTAACTGATGCATGTCTCTCGTGATTCTCTACTTTTATTATAGCCACTTGATTCTTATATCGTTTCTACAGCATTCTTCTCATTCGATACCTTAGGCCTGACTTCTTTAAAAGTTTGAACATCTTGCCCCACCTGATATTATGAAAAACTTTTTCTAAATCAACAAATGCCATAAAGGTATCTTTGTTTTTCTTAATCCGCCCTTCAAGTATTAATCTTAAAGCCACAATTGCTTCCCTTGTAACTCGATTTTTTCGAAACCTAAACTGATCTTCACCTACTATGTCTTCTACTACTCTTTAAATTCTTCTGTATATTATTCTGGTCAGTAATTTTGAAGTATGTGATGTTAGACTAATGGTGCGATAATTCTCACATTTGTCGGCTTGTGCTTTCTTTGGAAGTTTGAAGATGATATTTTTATTAAAATCAGTTGGAATTTCACCTGTTTCATAACTTTTTGATATCAGCTTGAATAATCTTTCGATTCCTTCTTCTCCTAGGGATTTGAGAAGTTCTGCAGGAATCTCATCGATTCCAACTGCCTTATTCGCTTTCAAGTCATTCAGAGCTCTATTAAATTCTGTCGTCAAAACAGGATCTCCTAAGTCATTAATATCGACATTGCCTTCCTTTTCCATTACACTATTGTTCAAGCCGTCCACATCATACAGTTTCTCAATGTATTCCTTCCAACGGTTAGCTCTATCGTCTGAGCTTTAAAGAGGTTTCCCATCGGCAGCTTTAATGTTCACACCTCTTTTCTTCATTTCTCCAAAATTCTGTTACATCTTCCTTTAAGCAACATTTACTTTCCCTGCGACCAATTCATTTTCTACTTCTTCTAGCCATTTTTCTTTTGCATTTTTGCGTTTCCTGTTTATTTGATTTCTAAATTGCCTGTTTTGCTCTCTTCCTGCTTCATCCTGAGCATTTTTGTACCTTCTTCTCTGATCCATCTGCTTCAAAATTTCTTCTGTGATCCAAGGTTTTCGGGCAGCTTGTTCCCTAAAGCCTAATGTTTCTTTACCACCTTTCATTATTTCAATCTTTAATGAATTACATTCGTCCTCGGTTGAGCTCCTTTCAGAGTTACTTCTCAGACCTAAGTGTACCATTTCTGCAAATTTTTCTCTTGTGTTAGATTGTTTCAGTTTATTCATTTCCAGTCTGTTCTGCTTATGCTGCTTCCTTATTCACTTGAATTTCATGCTGCACTTCATTACTATCAAATTATAGTCAGAGTCTATGTCTGCTCCTGAGTACGCTTTACAGTCAAGAACTTGATTCCTGAATATCTGTTTCACCATGGTATAATCTAACAGATACCTGGCTGTATTCCCAGGACGTTTCCAGGTGTATATCCTTCTTGCATGGTTCTTAAACAGTGTGTTTGTCACAACTAGCTTATATCTTTCACAAAATTCTAACAACCTGCTTCCACGGTCATTTCTTTCTCCTAGACCAAAACTTCCTACAGTATTCCCCTATTTTCCTTCTCCCACTATCGCATCCAATCACCCATGATTATTAGATTTTCCTCCCCCCTTACATATTGGATTAATTCTTCAATTTAGGCGTATATTGTTTCTATTTCTTCGTCATCTGTGACGTGGGGATATACACTTGTACTATCGTGGTTGGGGCGGGCTTAGTTTCTAACCTCATCAAAATAATGCTGTCACTAAATTGTTCATAATAACTCAGCCGTTTTCATTCTCTTATTAATTACAAATCCTACACCAGTGACTCCATTGACAGCTTGTGTGCTAATTATCCTGTGTTCCCCAGACCATAAATCCAGTGCGTCCTTTCATTTAATCTCACTAATCGTTTTTTGATCGGCTTATTCCTTCCATGTTAAGTTGGAAAACCCTTAGTGAAGGTCCAAGGGTTCTTGTCTTTTGGTTCTGATAAGAACCGTTAGGTGACATGAGGATTACTGTGCTCTGGTTGCAAGGAGACCCTACAGGATTGTTTGGCAGGCCGACTGTGTAGACTATTTAGCTTTATATTGGCTACACCATGTTAATTTTGTATTTTAATGTTAAATAGTATTATTTTTATGCAATGGCCAAAAGGTAAATAATTAAATCTCTCTAATCCCAACAACATCTAACTTAAGTTGTTCCATTTCCCTTTTTAAGTTTTCTAACCTACCCGCTCTATTCAGACTTCTAACATTCCACGCTCTGTTTCGTAGAATGTTTCTATCCATTCTGATGACTCCTGAGCAGTCCCCACCCGGAGACCCGATTGGAGGACTATTTTACCTCTGAAATATTTTACCCAGGATATATGTAATTTGAGAGAATTCATATTATTAGCTGGTTTAATACAGTCACAAGGTGCTCTAGTCTTACGCATTAAACATTACAGCCACCATTATGTCTAATGTCATTGTGATACCTTCTTTTTTGCTTCTGGATTTTTTTTAGATTATCAAAGGAGAGAAAGGACAGAGTCCAAGGAACGGGGAGTAATTCGTTCATGGCCTTTTGAAAAATCATCCCGACATTCCCCCAGAGTGATTTGGGAAAACCATGGAAAACCCAAGTCAGGATAGCCGAACGGGAATTCCAACGCGCTTCCAGCAGAATTTTTTTTAACTGCTTAACGTCTCTTAACAGCGAATTCTTTAGAGTCGGGAAAGGATGGGGGGGCAAGTAATCGGAAGGAATTCGGCCATGGCCTTTTGAAGGAAGCATCCTGGTATTTGCCTGGAGTGATTTGGGAAACCATGGAAAACCCAAATCTGGATGCCCGGACGGGGATTCGAACCGCCGTCCTCCAGAATGCGGCTTCCTGCAGAAAGCTAGGCTAGAGCGTTACCACTCACCCACCACACTCAGTTTGTGTTCCTCTCCTATATACTGTGTCATGGATTACTAAGCTGTCTGATATTTCACCTACCAACCTTTTTCCACAGTCCACTTTGTTCATCTGAACTCTGTTATATAACAACCAAACACACTGGTGTGTAAAACTTAAGGACGATGTAGATAAATAATATATTGAATACTCTGTAGAGATGAATGAAAGTACGGGAGCACGTTGCCAGATATCTCCAACAAGTGCGCAGAAAGCTGGACGTTACGTAGGATGAAGTCAGTCACTATGGTACCAAATGTGTCTGGCTTCACTCTTGTGGAGTTCTTGATTAGAACATGGCCCCGAGACAACATTTGAATGACTTCATCCAGGGATGAATAATAGGGAATCTGGACGAAGGACGAAGTATGATGAGCGTAGTACAGTAGTTTGGTATTGCTCGTAGTATTGTTTGAAACGCATGGGTAGTGTTCCCAATCACAGGTACTGCTGCACAAACGAGAGGAGGTGGTCGACCGCTGTCATCAACAGCAGCAGGTAACCGGTCCATTGTACAAAAGGCAAGAAGAAACCCACGTCAAACAGTGCGTGTGATTGTAATCACATTTAACAGATCTGCAAGACACACAGTCCCTCGTTGTACAGTAGCATGGCTACTGTACGGTGTTAATTTCTTTGCCCATTATGTTGTGGTCCTTTTACGCCCGCACATCGGCAACAACGTTTACGATAGTGCCAAGAGTACCATCTTACCAACGAGGAGTTGGGGTAGAGTACTCTTCTCAGATGAGAGAAAATTCAGTCTGAGTAGTGATTCTGAAAGTAGCGTCATTTTGTGATAACACACCCAGTAACATTGTCGAACATGATCATTTTGGTTCTCCAAATGTAACGTTGCGGGGAGGCATAACGTTGCATGGGCGTACCGACCTTCAAATCCTTGGAGGTACACTCTCCCGTCAACGTACTCCTTGCAGAAGTACACCTTTCAGTGGTAAAATTGGCCATGAATTCATTTTAATGGATGATATTGCGCGACCGCGTTGAACAGCGTAGGAAGAGAAGCTCTTGGAGCGAAAGGATATTCGACGAAAACACTAGTGTAGCAGTACCATTGAGTAAATGAGAGATGTATTGGGAGAATTTATTGCAACACGTCAAAATGCACCAACGACCATCCAGCAGCCGTCAACCATGCTGGTGGTGGAATGGAACATCCTACCACAAGAACTCCTTGCCAACCTTGTTGCCAGCAAGGAAGGACGTTGCAGAACATTCATTGCTGTCCATGTGAATCACAGATTGTTTTAAGAAACATGTACCTCCTTTTGTATATCCTGGAGACCATCACGAGTCCCAGCGACATTGGTATAACCTATTGCCTGTGTCATTTCTGTTCCTCTCATCGCTTATTTCTTTCAGTTACCTACTGTAACATATTGTAGCAGTTCTTTCTTCGTATGGTTCAAGTTTCATCAAGCTATGTTACTTAGCAGCAACAGCATGCGGACAAGTTTTGCACACCAGGGTATAAAGTTTTTTATAATTCCGTCACGGTACTGTCGACAATAGTACTTTTTATTTCCTTTATTCCTTTGTCTGATACACATGGTGTTTCAGTTAATTCTAGAACGTAATTTTAAAAAAAGTACCCGGACATCTGATTGAGAGACTGCTTTACCTCCGGAATATTTTACCCAGGGGGAAGCCATCATATTATGTATAATTTTGGAGAATTACAGGGCCTGAGGATACCCTTAGGATCTTTAATGCAGTGGTTTCCTGTTGCCTTGTGCATCCACGTGCCGTTGATCATTTCTGATTCATCTGCGTTTAGGGATCTTTTCCAACCCCAGGGTCAAGAGGGAACCCTGGAACACTCCACGCTCTTCCGCCCTCCTTTCGGACGCCGTTGACAAACAGTGGGTGACTCCTTATACTGGGAATCATTCAGTCGCCAGAGCCTCGTCCGTGCAAACAAGGTGCATCACGTGAATGAGAGGTTAATATTTGGTTGGAAAAGGCTAATATAGTCTCTCTCAAACTCTTACAACCCACCAGAATAGGCGAAACGGCTGTTTTCCTATAAAAGTCAATGTTTTTTTATTTTTCTGTTTATATTGTACGCTTGCAGGCTTTAGTTATGAGAAATAGGTCAAGAATAGCAATAGCACAGGGCTGGATTAAGACAGTGCGGGGCCCGTATCAAATGTGAAGAAGAGGCCCTTGATTTTTGCCGTCCGGGGTAAAATTGTAGAGATAAAAAAAAAAAAAAAAGTTGCCCATCTGGCCAAGGTGCGGGCCCCCTTAGGAGACGTGAGGCCCCTCAGAAGGCGCGATGCCCGTAGAGTTTGCTACCTCTGCTACGTGGTTAATCCGGTACTGGAATAGCAATATTTTCGGCAGTAATTGTCTTGTACTTGCTAACTTCTTTTAGCATATATAAAATTAGCAATTAAAACAAATAAGAAAATCATTCAAGATTAACCTTAAAATGAGACATTTCATTGAAATCTGTACATATAAATTTTGCACGATTTTTATATGACCTGGAGTTCGGCCCAGCGACGTGCTATGGTGCTTGTTACTCGGAGCCGGTGAGCTCGGGTCGATAGACTGGAACTGGTTTCGCACGGCACGAAATGGCAAATGTCAAGCATGTGCTCGATAGCCAAGTCTCCGCTTCGACGCCCGCTCGCGATAAATCAGCCAGTTCCCCGTGAAAGCTGAATGAACCGAAACGTTAGAATATCGACAAACAAGTTTACACTCTCATGATACTAACCCGGATAGAATTGCACTTACAATTCCAACATAGCCTTCCTAATCCGACGCCTCAATCGTGTTCCATAAATTACATTTGATGAAGATACAGAAAATACAGTAACACTGATCTGGAGATCATTGCACTGAATCTTCCAATATAGAGAATTCAAATGTGACAACTCAAGCTCGGGGTCGGAAAACGAAAATAATTGATGTGCAGAGAGACACATCGTGTTTCTCACCCTGCTGAAGCTTCGGGACTGTGCACAAACTACGTGGCTCGGTCCAGGGGGGGGGGGGGAGGGGTTGGCTGCAAGGCTACGCTGGACTACGTGGGGGGAGGGGGGTTTCGAGCCAGGCCACGTAGCTTTCCTTCCATAACATTTTTTCACAGTTAAAATGAGAAACAACTCACAACAGCATATGTATATTTATTTACCTCAGTTAATTATCTCCGTATGTAATTTACAATAGTCTGATAAGAGAAAACAGTGCAAAATGTCTTCTGGAATCAAAAGGGAAAAAAGCTACGTGCTACGTGGGGGGGAGGGGGGAAGGGGGGGGATGGGGGAGGGAGGAAGGGGGAGGGGAAGGGCGGGAAAGGGGAGGGGGCAGGGGGAGGGGGGGAAGGAGGGGGGGGGTGAGGGGGGAAGGGGGAGGGGGAGGGGGGTTTACAGGAGGTCAAAATGGAGCTACGTGGTTTATGCACGCTCCCTTCGTTCGTGAAAAATTCAGGGTTAAAACAGTGCAATTTTATATCCTTCACTAGCTGTAAAGAAGCCATTCAAAGCTATCAGATAGCCGCGTTCTATAAGGTCTCGTGTTGATATACAAAAGGATCCGTGGTTCGCTTCTCAGGTGATAAAAATTTTCTTTTTTTTGTGTGCTCGTATTTTGTTTCGTTATTATTTGCTGTTTTTTCCACATTCTTACAAAGATTCACCGAAATATCCGTTTGATTTTTTTTTTTCTCCGACTAATTTTCAGGTTTTTTTAATGATAAATGTCATATAATTAATTTAATCATAAATCACTTCCACACCTGAGGAAGGTGATGAGATATATCATTTCACTGCGGTAAATACTGTTTATTACTGTAGAAGAAAGCATATTTCATTCATATTTCCAAATTATAGTTTTTTCTCGATTAATTCCGTACCAAAACTGAAATACTTTAACATAACGGAGACTACAGACACACTCAAAATGTATAGAAAGATAATGTCCACAGGAAAAGATATGTTCTCAAGCGCGCATCGTATCCAAAATAGATTGTATGGAATACTAGACCGGCTCCTTAAACCACGCGGCTATTTGACCGCAGTTATTTCATTGGCTTTTCTGCTGTTATAAAATAAGCACATAAAGTAGCCGGCCTCGGTAGCGCCGGGGCTAGAGTGCTAACTCAACGTAGGGATGGTAGCCGGTTCGATTCCGGCCGAGGGCAGGGGTGTTTAGGTTGAGTGTTATGTTGAGTGTATCCTTTGTTGTCCTACAATTGAATGTTCACATAAATTTTGGAAAGATTCATTAATATTGACGATATATAGAAATATATTGAGTGCTGGCTGAGTGGCTGTAAGGCCAAATACAAGGAGGGAAACAAAAATAAAACAAACAAACAAATAAATAAATGGCGCAGTTATTAACTCTCGATTTCTCGTAAACGACAGCTAGGGTGAGATACTTGAGACGACGTATCATACAAGTTACAATACCAATGATAGTGTTTAGTAATTCAAAAAGTTGTACCAAATCAGAGAGAAACATGTGAAATACAAGTGAGTATTAAATAATGGTAGTAAATCCAAGATGCCGATGACAAATAGAAGATTGGACTAACCAAACTGAAATGATCGATCCACATGTAAGGGAAATCGATGATTAAACTCACTGGGGTTGACCAATGTCAAGTGGAGCAAAACGACTTTGCTTTATGAGGACTTAAATTTCGGTTCATCCACATTCACTACTAGAAAATTACATCTGCCACCGAATGCATAGTGTAGTGATCCAAAGAACATTGAGGACCCGAAACGAGTATCTGAAGAGAGCAAGAAGAATGTGAGGAGCATACACGGTAGTTCGTCACAACAAAACCACTGTTCACTCAAGATTAACTGAGTGTCTGCACCATTAGCGTCGAGTAAATTGGCACTACCGCTATTCAGATGTGGTAAAAGTGACTGTAGGAATGAAAGATGCTTTCCGGAAACAATACATTTATAAAGACTTGAATCTTTGCAGACATGATATATAGAATAACATGAGATCTGAATGAAACGCTTTGCTGAATTAAACACCTAAATCTGAGTAGTTTAACAGCTTAATCGTGAATCTACCTTAGTTGGGAAGGAGGAAAGGGGTGAGATAGGCTGAGAGGAATTCGGAAGTTCAGTTCAAACTGCGGCTTTTGAGAGAGTAAAATATCTATGTACTGCATTTTGAAAGTAATTTGTAGTTTTATACTTTTGATTAATTTCTCATTCCAACACGTCGGCCACGTAGCAATTTTCAGAGCTGATATGATGATGCATTACCGTTAACAACGAATATCCATGCGTAATTCACCAAACTCTCTCGAACTATCCTCTGGGCTCATCGGACTGGAATCTCAAAGTACGCCTAACAACTTTACACTCGCATTTTTTGGTTCTGGATTTACTCTAATGTTGGAATGTTATAACCGATTCTTTTCCGTTTTACTCCTTCCAATTTGTGATTTTTCTTTCTGTCCTTAAGTGAAAACATACTTCAAAGAGACGATCGTTTTAGCCATTTAGAACACACTTAGAATTTAGTCGAAACAAATAAATCACGATCTTAGATATGGTGATATGTCTTTCATCAATAGCGGCTTCTATTCTGGAATGATGTAATGATAGGTAGAGTAGAGGTGCAACCAAGGAAATGAAAGAAAATCAGTCTTGGTGAAGGGTCAAAAAATAAAAAGCTGGTTCGGGCCCACATTCGCTGCATGATACAAGTACATCCTAGTTCTGTATTCAACGATTTAAACTCTGTATGTGACGAGGAGGAGATATTCTACCAACGAAAGTAAATAAATGTCTTTTTATGACTGCCTTGTTACAAGTGTTTGTTGTTTCATTGAGAAATAGATATTTAAAAAAAAAGAGAATGCGAAGGACTATTGCTTTGTTTGACGGCGCAAAACTGCCCAGTAAGCTTTAAGAGAATTGCAGACTCTGCGGGTGCAGTATCTGAACCTTCCCCAGTGCTTTACAATATAGTAATGTCGTACTTGTTTAAACTGAGATACAGGAATTTCTACTTCATTAATCAATACTGTTTTCTAAAGGTTATCAGCCTCTTCCAACCAAATATCATCCTCTGCTTCACATGGTGTGTCCCGTTTTCACGGTCGAGGCCTTGGTGATTAAATGTTACAGGTATAAAGAGCTATCCGATGAATGCTAACGGCCTCCTTAAAGAACAGGAAAAGAACCGCCACTTGCCCTTGACGTTACAAGTGGACTTAAAGACGGATGAATCAGAAATAATCAATAGCATGGGGATGCAGATCCCACTTCATTAAAGACCTAAAGGGAACCCTAGAGCCATGTAATCCTCTCTAATTACATATAGCACTAGATTACCCGTGCGATAAAATATGATGATTAATGAGGTTGGCGGCTTGTAATAGATTGAAAAGTAGAACCGCCTCATCTGTAGCAATTGTTTATTTGTTTAGTGTAATAGGTACTCATCAACTAATTGTATGTATGACGAATTGTCACTGACTTAACAGAGTACAACCAACCTGAACAAAATACACACATCATAACCGTATCTCTGTGATAGGTGTTTCTGTGATCATAGCCTGAGAGAAAATTTCACGAATAATATCTTTACATTGGAATTATATAGCAAAACAAAAATGTTTTCATAACAGAAAACATATATCCGGAAAGCTGCTTATTGTATCGAAAACAGTTTATTGACATCTCTGTGATACGTGCTTCTGCTGTTTAGGGACTTGGCTCAGCACTGTCTTCATATTTATTACTTTTGCCCTTTAAGCGTCAAATTCCGCAAACTTTCTTTCTTAATTTATAATTTTACCTAATTGGAGACCTTAATCTTTAAAACGATAATTAGGTATCCATTGAGGTAAAAAAAAAAAACGCTATTTAGAAATGATGATACTTTTTCCCTTCAAGGGTCGAATTTGGAAGTTCTTTCTTAAAGTATGATGTGACCAAAGTGAAAACTTTAATTTTTAAAATTATACCTCATTCTCTATTTCGCTTAGGTATCAAGAGATATAAATGACTCGTGATGAAAATGAATGTGATGGAAACAATGATACTTGTGCCCTATAACGGTCAAAATTCCGAAAATTCCTTTCTTAAAATATAATGTTACTAAATTGTAGACGTTAATCTTTAAACTTCATTTATTGACCTTGGTCAGGTATCAAGGAAGATAAATGCTTCGTGACAGTAAAACGCGTGTAAAAACGTTAATACTTTTGTCCTTTAACGGTCGAATTCCGAAAAATTTCTTTCTTAAAGTATAAAGTTTTCAAATCTAAGACTTTAATCTTTGAAATGATACCTCGTTTATCAATTTATGTTAGGTATCAAGGGAGAAAAATGGCCCGGGACAGAAAAACCCGTTGTATAAATATTAATACTTACCCTTCAAGGGTCAAATTCCGAAAAATTCCTTTTGCAAAATATGATGTGATCAAACCAAAGACCTTATTCTTTAAAATAATACCCCGCTTATCGATTTTGTTTAGGTATCAAGAGAGATAAATGGTTCGCGGGAAAGAAACACATTTTGGAAAAAAAATTATATTTTTGCCCTTTAAAAGCCGAATTTCGAATAATACCTTTGTTAAAATATAATGTGACCGAAGTGGAGACCATAAGCTTTAGAGTGATACCTCATTCATAAATTTCGGTTAAGTATTAAGGGAAATAATGGTTTGTGACAAACAAAAACAAAAAAAAAAACAAACAAAAAAACATCTTACCGATATCAATATCTATACTATTATAAATCTGTAAGCAAGCTGCGTGTGTCTGATTATTTGAACGGGAACTGCGCAAAAAACATTATGGATGGTGTTTCCAAATGTTTAGAGATAATGACCAAAATTAAAATCTGTGGAAATTGCTGATGGCTTATAGGGGACATCCATAAATTACGTGAGCTGTTTTTCCGGAGCCTCCTCCCCCTCCTCTGGTGAGACTTCGTGAGATTTGATCCGACCCCCTCCCCTCTCCCCCTCTGCGGTGTGATCTGGTCCTTGAGACCCCCCCCCCCCCTCTCCAAGAAATCGCCCTCGCAACTTTTTTATACCTTTTCTTTTAACGTCTCACCTTTCGAAAGCCAGTTAAAATCGACTTTCGCGTGATTTGTAGACCTTTTTTTTAGCTCTTCAGTCCAAAAAAATTTCCAAAACCTCACGTGTGATTTCCGTTGACCCCCCCTTTCCTGTTTCACCTCACGTAATTTATGGACGCCCCCAATATGAACCGAGGGATGGAGGAAATAATTAAATACATTTCTAGATATAAAATTATAAGTTGAGAATCACAATGTAATTGAGATGTTCACTCCTTGCACAAAAAACTGAAAAAATATCACATTGCTTAACTTAGAATTCTGTTTAATATTTTGACTTCACATGTTTAATATTTAAGTTTTCTTGAATGGAGTAAATAAATGGAATACCTTAATCAGATGTAATAAGAATTACTAATATTTAATTTACTGTAAAAATTATGCCATTTGAAGAGTTTGACCAAAGATGAAGATTGTTGGATTGTTTATGTTATATTGGTCTCTGGTTATGTATTCCCAGTTTTATGGATTTTGATAAATATAACTAAAAGAAATTTGTTACTCAAACCACTACATAATATGTTAACTCTTCAATAAGAGTAACAGAATTGTAGTAGTTATGGCAAGAAATTTTGTGCTTAATATCGACAGTATGGGTTTTTACGATACCGTGTCGATGCAATTTGACAGTGATTGGTCATAAACAATTCGAAAGTAAAGAATAAAAGTTTGTGATTGTGATATATCGCTTACCGGCAGTTCTCGAGATATCGGTAGTAAACAATCAGTTATATGCATAGTTCCCTGTGCCTTTGGTTGCGTTTTTAATCTGACCCAAGACGCATTTCAACGTAACCACAAAAATAAACTTTCCACCGTGATACAATGTTTTATTGCGCGTATTTTAGTGCTCTTGCAGTTCAAACTGAAGTTGTATTTCGAAATTAATTGTTATAATTTATGCTATGCGTACTCGGAATCCTGAAGTAGACAATTTTGTCATTGCCAAAAATATATTTAGCGATGCATTTCATGCATTTAAGTGTATCTGCATCGTTAGATTTTGAAGCCACAATATCAGTATAGATGGTAGTTAATTCGAAATGCAGCATGGGCCAGAATGTTCTTGGAACAACAAAAGGCACGAGGAATTCAATTATTTGCTTTAATGAATGTCATGCTAGTGATGACGTGTACTCCAGAAAACAAAACAATTGCTGTAAATGTCTAGCCTATATTTCCGTGTGGTTTTGGTGACATTTTTTTTCTGGTCCAGGCCACATTTCAACCTAACAACCTAAGTTTTGAGATACGATGAAGAACGATGGCTCGAAATTTGGGTAGATGCATATAAGTTGTAAGCAAGAAATACATGTTATTACTCACGGCATAAGAAAGTATACATATGCTATTATTGATAGCAATTTCAGATTCGTTGTTGTAAATATGGTTGGCGACAAAGATATTTTTGTAAATGGTCGTCGACTGTGCTGCTAAAACTATGGCATACGGTAGCTTTTGTGATGCCTTACATCTAAGGTACATTTGTTTTTGCTTTAATATGCACTTCTTATCTTCAGGAAAGCGTGTTCCAAATTACTGACCAAAAGGACAACTGATTCTCGGTACGTCCTTATTGGACCGTTAGAGATAATGTTTCACGTAGCTTTAATTTCTTATTTTTCATATTGAAATGTTTTGTATTTTTCTGTGGAATAATAGTTCTGGGGAGAACACAAAAGCTCATTTGTTACAGTTGACAAACAAAAGCTCAAGGCTTTATCTACTTTATTATTTCATTTTTAATACATGTATACATGTAGATAATTTGTCTTGGCTAGTCACAGAGAATGGGTAGAGCATGGATAATTAGGGCGTGTTACGGTCCATTGTCCGTGGTGAACAGTTTCTTGTGTGTGCTTTACTGCTTCATGCGAGCTGGCCGGTGCGACATGACGCGTTGCAGGCAGCCCCATCCTCTCAGATCCCCAAGGGTGGCCGTTTAGACTCCAGCTGACGTCTTCCTGTCGGGTTGTGTCTGGCCCTGTATAACCTTCTTGTTTGGCTGCTCTCAATGTTTTCCTTTGTCCACGGAGAGGGGGTGGACGAACCAGTCAGGGCTCGCTCCAGCGTCATCTTGCACTTAGACTTTTAATTGACGCCATGTATGATGTCTATTTGCGCGCCGCGTTAAACACTAAGAAGCTTGGGGTTACACCACAATATATTAAATTGTGTTAAAATATAGGTACAACAACAACAAAATACTTTCGAACTATGGTATCAAAACCATATCCAAGGTAATAAGTAAAGGAAAGTAGAATTTTTAAATGAAATTTATATTTTTAGCTTCTCCAAGTTAATATTTAGTACTAAAATGAAAAGAGGCAGAATTTTTCTATAGACGCCAAAACCCGTGCCATCGAAGCAGCGGTTAAATGCTAGTAATATACACGATAATGACCCATAACCAATAAATGCCCTGTACATTCCCAGTACTCTCTTCACCTTCCTCCTTTCCTCCAATGACTCCCAATCCAGTTCCTGTATCATATCAGTTACTGACTGGGTCCTGCAATAATTTGCACAAATAAAACTAGCTGCTTTTCTTCCTCCAACTCCTCTATTCTATAGCTAAACTGTGTGTCCCAAACTACACCACCATATTCAACCAATGGTCTGACCAAAGTTTTGTAACCCAGTTCCCTAACTTCTCTGGTACATCCTCTCATCACCCTCTCCAGTAAATGAAGGATTTTGTAACCTTTTCCTACCAAATGCCCAATGTGTTCTGCCCAGTTGAGTTTGTTATCAAACATTATTCCAAAATATTTACACTTCAAATCTTCAGCAAGCGATTCTGACCTCACCCTATAATCATAAACAATCTTTAGTTTTTTTTATCTGTACACCTAATTAGCTGACACTTCTTGGCATTTACCTTCATTCCATACTGACCTACTCAATTAGATATTCTATCCAGGTCACTCTGCAGCTGTACACAGTCTTCACCTGTTTTGATCCTATTGTATACCGTTATATCATCTTCAAAAAACCTAAATTATGACCGTAACCCCTCAACACAGTCATTCATTAGAATAATGTACAGCAACGGTACCACCGTTCAACCAATTGGCCATCCCTTCAAACCATCGAACGAAGAGCTGAGATTGCGAAGCTGACGGAAATGTATTTTCGCGCCGGCTCGTGTCTCGCCATCTCCATTTTAAGTACGCCATATGCAAAATTAAGTCCGCTGTCGCCGCACTTGTTGTTACTTAAACCCTTCTATCAAAGATACCTAGTTTACCTAAATGTGCTTGGGAGTTAGATATATGTTAATTTTAACGCAATACACATTTTTATTTCAGTGTTTTGGCAATACATTTTTCGAATTTACTAATACGGTGACACAGTTTATAGCCTAAATATCTACATCAAAAATATATACGTTGTAAGTTCGTTAAAAATAACTGGCAGTTAATTTCTTAACAGTTCCTCAGCTAAGTGCAATTGCTATTAAATAACGCTGAGAACCTTAAAACTAATATTATTTCTTAGCTTACTGTTACAGCTATATCTATGGACAGAGAGTATAAGAAAACGTTTACGTCGACTGAATGAAATAATCAAAAGGCAATCAATAATTAATATGTTAATTTAATCGAAATGCTTTTTCACAATGCTCTCGCAATTCATTTCATTTGGTTGATAAACTAAATAAAATTGTCGTTAAATAAAGCCCACAACTTCAACTCCGGCAGCAGTTACCCGCCAGTGTGGCTCAGAGCTCTGAGGCACCGCACACAGGTTGGGAAGGTACAACGGGACCGGCCAC
Organism: Vandiemenella viatica; assembly: GCA_031002005.1. Lineage (NCBI taxonomy): Eukaryota > Metazoa > Arthropoda > Insecta > Orthoptera > Morabidae > Vandiemenella > Vandiemenella viatica. The sequence goes on from JARYHS010011408.1 coordinate 177,337,234, forward strand.
GACCCCAGTGCCTTGCGTACCATTTTTAGGCGGTTTTCCGCAGCCATCAAGCGAATGCCGGGAGGGTCCCCAATCTCCGCATACTTAGAATTTAGGTACACATTGGTACAAACATGGCAACACTTCACTTCCCTCCATTAGTACGTAGTACAGCCTGGAAGTAGGTGTAAAGTGCTTGGCGTCAACAGCGGCATGCTGCAGTAAAATCAGAGCTCCAGATTTGGCCAAGCCAATGATGAGCCAAATACGTCAGAGGCAGCCGGCCTCTAACGTTGCGAAATAGTTGGTGAAGCAGGTCTCACATCCCAATTAGATTGGTAGGATAGGGAGCGTGCATAAACCATGGAGGAAGGAAATATATGGAGGAGAAGTGACGTTAAATCGGTGAAGCCGGCTCTAAACTCTCCCGCATGGCGGCAGCAGCGATATTGCGCTTCCAAACATTGCGATGTTCCCAGTATATCACGAAAACTAAGCAAGATATCGAAAAATTTAATTCTTTATTTTCGATTTGTCTCGTCGTGTTACATAAGAATCGATCATTAAATTTGACTTTTGCGAAATTTTTCTTCTCCATTTCAACTCAAGAAACCTCACTTTTGATACAGTATATCTCTAGAACTAGGTGAGATATCGAAAAATTTTATTCTTTATTTTTCATTTGTCTCGTCTTTTTAAATAAGAATCCATCATCAAATTTGACTTTAACCAATTTTTTTTCTGAATTTCAACCAAAACCATTTCACATTTGGGACAGAACATCTCGAAAACTAAGCAGAATATCAAAAAATTTTATTCTTCATTTTATATTTGTCATATCGAGTTACATAATAATCCATCACCAGATATCGGCGTCACCTTTACCCTAGAGTCCCCTTGAGGTTTTTGTACATATTCCCCGTGTCTGTATGGAAGCGGCCATGCCCCCTCCATTCCGGCCATGCCCCCCCCCCCCCCCCCCACTCCTCCTCCGCCCTGCTTCACTTCAATGCGTGGTGAAGGTCTCTTGCGTCGTCTCCATATATTTCCTTCCTCCATGGCATAAACCACGTAGCTCCATTTTCGCTTCCTGTGAACCCCCCCTCGTAGCCCTACGTGGCTTTTGCCTCTATCCCCCCCCCCCCACGTAGCACGTAGCTTTTTTCCCTTTTGATTCCAGAAGACATTTTGTACTGTTTTCTCTTCTCTGAAGATTGTAAATTACATACGGAGATAATTAACTGAGGGAAATAAATATTCACATGCTGTTGTGAGTTCTGTTCCTCATTTTAACTATGAAAAATGTTATGGAAGGAAAGCTACTTGGCCTGACTTGGAACCCCCTCCCCTCCCCCCCACGTAGCATGGCGTAGCCTTCCAGCCAACTCCTCCCCCCCCCGCCCCTTTCCTGGACCGAGCCACGTAGTTTGTGCATGCTCCCATAGACCGGGTGCGTTACGGATGGCTACACGTCGACCTTTAATTAGTATAGATTATTGGTAGAAATAAAATAGTCCTATTAATACCCATTTCTATTGGTCTAAATGCATTGTTTGTACTTGCCATGAATTTGTTTATCAAACTTTCTCTCCCTTTTTTTACCAGGAACAGTAAGTTTTGATCTAAGGTATGTTACTTCACTCAGCAGAAATGCTAGTGTCTACGTTATCATCTTCTAGTAGGTTAAGAGTCTTAACGAACTCAACTACACACCTTTGAATTTAAATGTAAAATTATCAATTTTATATGGAATAAAAATAATCTTTTAAATTGTGTTCAATATTACTTTCAGAACCTTCAAAATAATATTATTTCTTAACTTACTGTTACAGTGATATCTCTGGACAAAGATTAAGTTGAAAATTTTCAGTATAAATATTTTATTCAGTTAGCTTGATTATGATGAAAAATTTCACTATAAATATTCTAAATATTCTGCTTTTTTGTGTTCGATTGGTACGATTTTCACTGCATCCTTGTTGGTAAATAGGAAGGCCATCCTTAAATAACCTACCCTGGAAATCGTGGTCCTGCAGCTTAACGAAGAATCCAAACCACGGAAGCGTTCTGGCGTGCTTAACATTACACAGCGAGCTGTGTCAGAGGTGAAGGTCAGCTTATTGGCCTTTGTAAATCCCTGAAAAGACAGGGATTAGAACCAGTGAAACTATTGAGCCCCCAGATCGCTCGTCAGGAACGATATCGTACAGAAAATTACAAGAAATTTTGAACAGTTTCCTCGTTTAGTGAGATGATGCCTCTTTATGCTATTCTTGTTTAGTTAGAACCAAAATGTTTGACATTTAACTGTTACTTGAATCATATTTACAATATTTTGCAGCTCTGTGAATAAGACCCTTATAAGTCAGGTAAGCAATTATTGAGACAAAAAATTAGCCATGCCATTTCTTAGCGGTTTTTGCGTATTTGGAAAAAAGTTCAGTTTGTCTTCTACTAACAGCAGTAATATGTAACTCGCTAGTGCCATAGATGTAAAGTTTTCCCTGGTGAATTAACGAACCACAAATTCTTTAAAATATCAGAAATACTTTGTGCTCTCCTGCAAGCTTTGCTATGCACACAACCTGCTCTCCAATCTTAGCTCTGCATTTTCTGTAAATTATGTTGAATTTTCCATAACTTGTACTCCACATTTTATCGGTAGTTGTTAAAATCTTTTTTATTAGGCGTATTCTATGTTTTATTTATACTGGTAATAAAGCTTTTGTCTCTTGCATTGATACTGCATAGTACTATCTGATCTTTCTTGCTGTCTTCTTTCAAGAATGCCAAGCCAGAGAAATCAATGCAAGTAGGCCCGTGTCTATGAAGAGGAACTTTTGGACTAGTGTAGATAATCTAGTAAAACAATAATCATAACGACTTTTATAGCTTACACCTGTCACACCACTTCAGCATTGGGCAAGATTTGATTGGAAACGTAGTTTTGAACAGCCCTCGATACAATGAAAAAGCCATCGAACAGCTTGCTCGCGTTTGTTTGCACTGCGCACTTCTCCAGAGATATGGCTGAAGCATAGATTCTTGTGTAGGCTCTGCGGAGTACTGGGTCGATGCGTGGTGCGTGTCCTCCGTTGCCATGGTTACGGCTGCGCAACGCGGCCTTGACCCAACGGCACAATTGTCCGCATGGCAAGTGTTTCCGAGGGGGCGACCCCTAGTCGATGACGAAAACATTTCTGACTATTCTGTAATTAAACTACACGACCCCTTGTCGACGACGAAAACATTTCTGACTGTTCTGTAATTAAACTACACGATAGTTGTCACTGTAAGAGAGAAGGCAACGTCGGAAGCTTACTCCATTATCCCGAACTCTCTTGCCGAAGAACCAAGAAAATGTCACAAAACACGAGGAACAAATTTTGGAAAGTGAGCAGAATGCTTCACGTTTAAAGTACTCAGGCAAGACGGTAAAAATTTATTAAGTTTAGTCTATCGGCTATTATAATAGATGAAATTCAAGACAAAAAAGCATCACTTAAAATGAGATTTCAGATAGTAATAATAATAAAATAAAAAAAGAAATAAGAGTGAGATTATTTTATGCAAAAATTCTCTTCTTTAATTAAAACAGATAACTGATAAAAAATATTAAGATGTGAATTATGAACAAATATTAGGAGATCAAAAAAAGGTATGATTATGATCTTAAATGGTATATCACATTTCTACCTGATTTTTAAGTGAAAACTAATATAGGCGCGTTAGGTAATGTTTGAACGGGGGTAATTAACTGCCACAATTTTTATTGTTGTTGTTGTTGGTGGTGGTGCTTTAGGGCACGTCAACGTCTAGGTTACTAGCACCCCAATTTTTATTTACAAGTTTAACGGTAATTCTACAACTGCTAAAAAAAAAAAAAAAAAAAAAAAAAAAAAATTGTATATGACCCTGCTATCATTGGATGAGCCAAATTCAAATGTCCACATCCATTTAACAGGGCTATGGAAAATTTGGTTCGTGTAGCCCACCAATTCGCATTACTGGCTGCACCTGGTGCAGCGTCATCGGGGAGAGTCTAGGAATCGGTTGACCTTCCTTCAAGCCCCCAAGAGAAGTAAGGGAATTGGGTTACAAAAATTTGGTAATACCATTGCTTGAATATGGTATTATAGTATGGGACCCACATTTTGAGTATCAAATACAGTAGTTGCAGAGGGTGCAAAAAAGGGCTGCTAGATTTGTTTTTGGAAATTACCCAGAATTGGTGGTACAGCTTCTCCGCCGCAGCTCTGAAACGTTCCTTTAGAGGGGACAGGCCACTTGTTTGATGTAATAAGGCTGTAGATGTGTCCCATGGCAGCTTGTAGGCTTACTTTATAGCTCTATTTTGGATTGCTTGGAGATGTTACAGAATGGTCATAGCTGCGTTGCCCCACACGTTTGATGCGTATTAAAGATTCGGTCTATCATAGTGGTATACACTGCAATGGCTGTAGTTGGCGGGAAAGATGATTTCGGGTTTAGTAGATGATACAACTGCCTCATCCTGCCCATTACTTTAGCATGTGTGTTCTTAATGTGCGCCTTCCACGTAAACGGCTTATCTATTGTTACACCTAGGTTTACGCGTCTACTTGATGCTCTCTCCGAGGAGTTTAACAGACTTCACTTGGACAACATGACTACTTGACTTTTTGTCGCGTTGAAAACCAAGCGCCCCTTCTTTGTTTAGTTTTCTATGTTGCTACAGCCTCTTTGAATTTTCGTGACGATATGAGACAGCCTAATGCTCCTCGCGAATACAGCTGTGTCATCGGTGTACAAATCCGTGGGAGTTTGATCTGTTTTAGGGACATCAGCCATGTATAGGTTATATAGCATGGGCCCAAGGACGGATCCTTGCGGTACTCCAGCTCTGATTTTCTTGATGGAGGAGATGGCATCTTAGGTGATTACGCGGAAGGTTCGTTGAGTCAGATAGTGTTTGATCAATCGGACGTGTGGTAGAGGTACCCCCTGAACCAAGTATTTGTACAAGATACCTTAGTGCAACACGGAATCAGAAGCACGGGATAAAGTATTTTCTTCCTTCAAAGGCGCCCGTCGTGTGCTCTACAAAACGTAGGAGTTTTCTGTAAGAGAGTGCTTTCTCCGGAAACCGAACTGTTTGTTGGGGAGCAGTCGTTCGGCATTGGTGTGCTGTTGAAGCCTCTTGAGGTAGATCGTTTCAAAGAATTTGTATGTGTTAGGTTGGAGATTTATCGGTCGGTAGGATTTAGGTGAAAGTTTGTCTTGATAGTATTGATACTATTTCTGCATGATTCCAGAGTTTTTGACACTCATCAGTGACTAAAATTTTGTTGAAGACTAATTTAAGGTAATTAACTACAGCTGTTGATAGGTGTCGGAGTAGTAACCCCCAATATCATCATGGCCGTTGACTTTATTTGTGGCAACTTGGCTTGGCATCTCGGTAGCTACTTCGACGCTGATTGGATGAATGGTGTCTTCATCTGTTGTGTCTGCACTTAGCTATGTTTCAATCTCTGTCTGACTAAGGTGATATGTACATCATCGCGAGGCTCGTCCACTGGCTAATGATTAGCCTCGAAGGTTTCAGCAAGTGCATCTCCCTTTGCTACCGTTTCAGTGACGGTATTGTTTCGGACAGTCAGTGGTGGAATTTTTTGGAGTTGTCTTATGAAACGTCTAGTGGGGCAACTGACCGATCCATCAGCTACTGGGAGGGTTGCAACAAGTCATGTCCAATAGTTGGATTTCTAGTTGTTTGCCCTCTCTGATGAGCTGGTTATGGTTTGTCGGATGTCTGTTGGCAATTGTTTGGATCGTTCTGGTTTTGTTCTTGCAGGTGGAGTTCCATGATCTGCAGCAGCGTTGATAAGGTTTGTGAGAGCAATCATCGCATTGCAGGAGACAACTTCATAAGGTGCCGGGGCATTGTTGATATGCTCGGTTAGATACGCTTGGTAAACCTCCCCGTTGGTGGGTCTCTAGTATATTTTTTCTTCTGGAAGGAAGCTCCTACTGCCATGCAGAAAATGACCGGAATGTGGTCAGAGAAGAGGGCCGTGTTGGTTACTACCGCGATGTGATGCCGTAGCCCTTCGTGATTCCCATATTTAGTACACCTGAGAAGGTTCTCCCTTAAAGAAGGTAGGCTCCCTTGCACCCCTTGCAGTGGCTTCATTTTGTTCGATGACCCGTAATAGTTGCCGGCCATTCATGTTCGTTAGCTTCGAATTCCATGCCATGTGATTGGCATTTAAGTCGCCAGCTAACATCACGTTGCCATGTAGTCGAAGTAGTGACTCTATCATGCTTCATTTACCAGTCCGTGAGGTGATTGGTAAGCGGAGATAAGAAACATTTTCTGTCTCGTTGATTCTACGGTGATGCCTGTTGCCTCATTGGAGGTGAGCGGTGGTAAGGAGAGTTGATGATGTTTGATGGCTCTCTTAACGTACCGTATATTGTCGTGCTCCTCCTGCAGTTAATCTACCATTACGATAGCATGCGTAGTTTGGTAGGGCTTCTTTGAGGTGGGTTTGAGATGTGTTAAATAGGCAGGCTAGATTTGTTCATCTCTAAGAAATTCTCGAAATTCGACTAGTTGTCTCCACAGACCGTTGGCGTTCTAAGTTCAGATTACTAGGTCATCAAGTTTGGTCCCCATTGTTATTTCTCGGATTGTCATTTCAAGCGGCTCGGACCGCTATCTTAACTGGGGCAGCTATCTGGCGCGGAAGGTCTGCAATTATTGCGTTCACTGTTTTGAGCAATCATTGTACCATATTTAGCAGCATTAGATTATCAATCTGCTGCTGTTGTTGTTGAGTCGGGGAATCTTTATTCCGTCTGTTGTGTTACAGAGGTATGTCAGGTCTCTTATTTGCTTCAGCCTGTTGGTTGTGAGTTAGGGCGTTGCCAGTTTGTTGCCGACCAGCAGTGACCACGCCTTAAGCGATTCCCTCTTTCCCTCTGCCTGGCGACTTGTCTGGTTGGGAGCGATAGGTGGTGCAGGCTGCAGACTGGCGTGCTACAGAAGCAACAGATCTTTCCTCTTTCTTCTTTTTCCTTAGTGCAGTTTGATCTGCAATATTTTGTTTCTATCTCTCTGAGAATTTGCTGAATGCAGGGCACTTTCTATAGCAAGCCACGTGCGGGCCGCTGCAGTTGGAACATTTTGGTGTGTTTTCTCCTTTCTTTGAGGTATGATCCCCAACACATTTGACACATTTTGGGGCCATGCTGCAGTGGTGTGATACATGCCCCACGGCTTGACATTTATAACGTTAGGGTTACCTCTAGTGCTTCTAAGTTTTCCACGGTGGTCTTAAGTGCGTACAGGGAAGTGAGCTTGTAGATCCCTCAGTTTCGATTGAATCACGAAGGACTAAAGCGGGACTTCCAGATTGGTTTAAAGGGAGCAGAGACTGGTGACAGTTCTTGCCGCAAATCCACACTCCTCTAGTTCTTCCTTAATAATGTCTGGCATGCACCACCTTTAAGGTCTTTTCTGGAGCAGCAGGTATGGCTTTGTCAGACTTGAATTTCGTCACTATAATCTAATCTTCTGTAGTCTTGGCAAGTACTTTGCACAAATCACGCCCGTCCGGTTCCACTTCGAAGGCAGTTTCACATGGTTTCTTCAGGAGGTTTTTTTTCTCCACTGTTATGACCCCATTGAGCAGTGCGGGTCTGATATTGAGTGCAAGCGGCTCGCCGGCTCGCTTGTGGGCCGGCCAGTGTTCCACATCCTGCGGACCTGTTCGCGTGTCGCACGAACTCTGCCCGCACTGGGGGCGTGGCGGCGGCCCGAGGGGCGGCACTGCCTCCGACAAGACACACAAACACGACTACCGCACATCGACCAGGTCGGCCTGCTCGTTCATATATTTAGACGGGTTTCATCACTAACGCTGTTAAAACATTTGGGATGGGATGTTTTAGCTTTGAATTCGAAATCGGAATAGAGCTTCCCCTCGCGTCGTCTTCTGGTACATTCCATTGTTAACCTTGTCGGCTGCGATCATTGTAAAGGCGCATTCCCACGATCCCTTGTAGGCGAGGCGAGACGGGACGGGACCTCATTAGCCGAAGTGTAGGAACGACCGCGCGCCGCAGGTTAGTCCTAGCTCACCTTGTCGCCACCTCCGCACCACGTTGCGTAGTGTCGTTTGGCACAGAGCACTTTACAGCAACAGAAGGGGTGCGCACCGCTGCTGCAAACCGATGGCAACAGCGCACCGCTACACACGCCTGTGATGTATGCCGACTCAGAGTTGGTAGCTGCGTCTCGTCTCCGCTACCAGAGGCGGCCCTGTTCCCATGGCGTCCCGTCCTGTCCCGTCTCGCCTCCGTTTACAAGGGATCGTGGGAATGCGCCTTAAGGCGCTCCACACGTGGTTGACTGATTCGAGTGTCGATTCCGTAAAGAAGGATATTTATTCGGGGCTCGAGTCCGTTCATTTTGAATCAGAATCATTCTACGTGATTGTCTCTCCGTGGCTTATCGGAGGAGACACAGCCCATGCACAGATAGATGTCTGCAGACGCGCTAGCTTAAGCCACTCAGTGACGGCTCGGAGTAGTAGGTGATGGGAAGGGAGAGGGTTCAGATGATGTACGGGCCAAGGAGAATGGGACGTTGATCCGTCAGTTCACTATATTCCAGCATCATAGTACAGGTAATGATACACAACTCCTAATCACCAAACTACGTACCAAACGTCTTGATGCAACCCTACACCCCACGCAATGAGTAAAGACTGAGGACGGCGATTCTTCCATTGTATGGATACTTACCGGCTCACTGCTACCCTTCAGAAGAGAACCGAAGTAGATTTCTGTTTATCCTTCCTTTGATCCGCATGTACATAACAGACTAACCAACGGTGTCCTACGCACTTAGAAATACGGACCAAAGGAACGGTAAAACACTATGACTTCCCACGTCTTTTGTGGAGGGTCAAATCAAATTTCGGCTTATGGACCAAATGCGTGTATAACATATTCCACTAACATTCTAGTTCATGTCATTCTCGGCGTTTTCTCATTCTTCCCTTATTGCTGTCGGTTCTTTAAGACAGTTTTACTTCGCTTTTGCGTCGTTTATAAATTTTCGCTTACAATAGATTCGGGTGCCACCGGAGTACAGTTTATAAGCAAGAACCTACTCACGTACAGCGGTCATACTTATTACGGAGGAATTTTTTTTTTCCCTAATAATCACTGAAAGTATTGCGATGGTTGTACCTCTCGTCCAACACATATAAGTAGCCTTGTAAAATAACGCAATGCGTTGTGTATATTCACCTCAACACTCACTAGTTTGGACGTACACCTTAAGGCAGCGCCTTTATGTCTTGGTACGTACAATGGAGCCGACATTTAAACGTTGCTCTTAACTTACTGGCTGAAGATTCAATACCTATACAATTCAAAAACAAAATAACGCTAAACCTGCAAACGCCTTTCTGAGACACAGGATGACATTGGTGAACATCTTAGTGACATGCTCTCCGACGGGTAAACAGAGTAGCCATAACTGTAGAGTACTACCGGGTAGCTGCTACTAACAATAAATCTATATTAACCACATCCAATTCAGCAGAACATTAACACTAGAACCGCCGGAATTAGTACTATACTTAGAACCGCCGATGTGGTCAAAGTGACCACTTTCTTTGTAATTGCATGCTGTTCTGATTAATGTAAATATTAATGATCTTGATAACAATATATCACTTTAATTACATTTATTAACAGTATCACTGTATTTTACAACAACAATGGGAACATAATATTACTAAAATTAAAGAGCATAGTTCACAATTTTATCTGCAACCATACTAATTGTATTGCAGTAGTTTTAAAATTAATAGAAATTAATCATACTGGAGAAACTAAGTACCCATGAATATGTTAAGAGAAAGAACAATAATAAGATATGACTATGTATAGTACCTAATCCTACTTACAAGCATTACAAACTACTGTCTTTATTACTTTATATATACACGGCCCACAAACATATCTCTTGCATTTACTGCACACTTAATTTGTCTTGTTTCTGCATTTCCTCGTTTGGCATAGTTTTCTAACTTTCTTAGGAATTTCCGATTCTTCTCTTTCTTCATCACCTTCTTCCTTTTCCTTTCCTTCCCTTGTCATCCTTTCCTGATTTCTGGTTTCCATATAGTCTCTACGTAATTCTTCTGCTAGATTTAGGATGAAATTCCTCCTACTTATCTTGATCCCTGTCACTAGCTTGAAAATGGTCCAAGCGTTGATAGCTGCTAAATCAAGGATATTGTGAAATACGTGGACAGGCCATCGACGAGTACCAGAGCGGACAGAATACTTCCTCGTCATCTGGTCCAAGACATCTACAGCAAATTTTGTGCTATTGTAGAAGCTCATTGTTTCGGGAAGGTGTTTAGAATTATTTTGTATTTCAACATCTGTATGCATGGTACTATACAGAAGAACATTTTTGTTCTTTTTCCCTTGGTAAACAGTCAGAGTACCACCTTCCCTTTTCAAGAGAACAGACGTATAAAGAGGAGTTTTCATTTTTTTTTTACAGTGTTTGGAATTTCTTTTCTTGCACGGTTGATAGTGCCGACAAGACTAGTTTTCCCTTTTTCCAGTCTCTCCCCAAGTGTGACCGTAGTGAAAAAATTATCAGTAGTCACATTTCGACCCTTATTGCGATATGGAGCTACCAACTTCATTACTACTTGTTCTGGAAGTTTCTCATTAGGTTCCCTCTGTTCGTTCTGTCCCACATAAGGGAACCCATTACAAAGATATTTTGTTTCTACATCCGCTAGAAGCCAGAATTTGATTCCGAATTTATCAGGCTTATTCGGCATATATTGCAAATACGGACACCTGATTCTGCTGGGGAAAAGTTGTTCGTCTACAGTGACATTTGATCCAGGTATGTAATTCAACTGACAGTTTTCTATAAAATGATTCCAAGTAGTTGATATAAGTGCAAATTTGTCACTTTTCAACCGTTCCGACCGTGTATTTTTTTCATCAAAACGCAGATATTTCAAAATTTCTCGAAACCTGTTTCTGCTCATTGTGTCAGTGAAAAATGGGGCTCCCCACGTTTTCGATCACAACTCATCTACTTCAGTACATCTGGCACCTAGTGCACCACGAACATATAATAAAGCAACAAATGCATCATATTCTTCTAAAGGCAAACTCCACGAATCATTTCCAAGAAGCCGTTGTGCCTCTGCTTCTGTGCATTTCTTTATGTGTTTCAACATTGATTGATCAACTAAAAGGCGCCAGGCACTCGAAAAATTATCATTTGAGACGTGCCGCTTTGCGTGTGGAGTAGGTCCCCATGTTTCTTTCAATATATTCTGCTGACCTATCCTACCTGGTTTAGTAACCCCGAAGTCTGCTACAGTCCACTCCGTGATCCCGTCCTTCCCCAGGAGTTTTGAGCCAGTTTCTGGAAGTGAACCCTCACTTTGTTCTCCTCTTCTACGTCGATTCTGTATTGGTCCACTTACAGGAGGTGCAGTTCTTCTTTTACCCAGGGTAGGTCCTTCTCTAGCATTGTTTCGTCCTGGTTCAGCAACTACATGAGGAAAGAGACAATTAGAAAGGTACAACTCATTATAAAGAAACCATACCACACAATAAAATAGCAGTAACAGAAGTAGCAGTAGAAGTGTCAGCTCTCTTATAATAGTGATCATTATTCATATAGTAACAATAATAATAATAATAATATAAGTGAATGTAAATTACCTTCATCTTCAGAATCGGAGCTGTCACTCTCCACATTAGCGACAGGTTGGTAATCTTCATCTGTAGAGTCTTCCACAAGGTCCTCAACTTCAGGATCATTTTCAACATCCGATTCATACAAAAGTGTGACAATTTCTTCATCTGAAAGTGGCCGTGGCCGTGGTTTGTATCGCTGTGACATCTGAGCCGTGTCTACTGCTCTGAGACCAGTACTCAAATAATCTGCCTCGTTTATGCGAAACCCAATAGCAAACAATGAATGACATATTGCATTGTTGAGCTTCAAACAATGCGAGTAAACTTCAGTAACCCAGATATTTAGTATATTGTTGACGAGTGCTAAGAGTAAATTCGGGGAGTGACGCACAACAATCTTTAAATAATCTGTTTTCAGATTTCACGTTATGTGGTCAAAGTGACCACTCGGCGGTTCTAAGTATAAGTGGTCATTCAAAGAAAACTAATGAAGATAAAACAAATATTGGACTATTTATATGATCTACATAAACATTTAGGAAAAGTCATTAACTCACAACAGCATTGATTAGAAACTGACTGAATAATAATATGTTAAAATATAAAAAGTGGTCAAGTTGACCAATCGGCGGTTCTAGTGTTAAACCACAAACAAAATTACACATTTTTCAAGTTGCACAATTGGAAAGAAATGCTTTTCAGTTTTAATCTGAAACTAGTGGAGTGAATCACGCCATGAAAATTGTGGGTGATATTTCAATTTCTGGGTGACATGCTACGGTCTTACCTGACCTACGAAGGACGTGGGTTAAAATCTCCTTCCGCTCATACAAATTAAGCTTTTACTAGGTTTGCCTAAACCACTCTAGGCAATTGTCAGCATGATTCCTTCGAAACGCCACAGCTGAATGCTATCGCCTCTGATAACATCGGCGAACGAAAAAAATGGAGAGAATAAAATACACATTCTTGCATAAAATCCTTAGGGTTCCAAAATCGTCATCAGCAAACGCGAAACTAGCAGGCACGACCGGTGCGTTTATAAGGAATGTGTGTGAATTAATTAACTCAAGCTGCTATAAATCCCTGGCCCTCGCGTGTTCACTATCGGTATAGCAACGTTGAATGGGAGCTAAAACTGGGTCAGCGTCGTTAACACGACTCTCACGGCGGGAAGAATAGCGTAGTAGCTCAGTGCTGCCATCAGATGATCACCAACCAGTCCTGATCCAAATAACAAACTGGGTTCTACCTACGCCAAAGAGAAAAGTATTGGAACCTTTTTAGCAGATTAATCCACAACAAAATTAGAGTCACGTAGATCCTAACGACAGCCAACAGAATTGAGCAAGCAATGAATCACTTTAATCGCGTGATGTTGGATGCAGACAAGAGAGCTTCAACAACATTAACACCACAAATAACCGCCGAACGCCTACCACATGATACAGAAAATCTCAGATATTTAAAAAAAATACGAGATTCTCTTTCGAAAACACATATTAGACAGGACAAAACAGGGCACAGTTATACCTTAAATCTTATTTCGAACCCTGTATAGCACTGAACTGGCCACACCAACGCAACTGAGGATTTACAAGGAAGTTATTCTCCCCATCATACTCTATGAAAGCCAGGTGTCGGTAACAGCAGCTAAAACCAACACAGAATACCTTCAACGACTACAAAGCAGATATCTACGAGTTATATTAAGAGCGTCCAGATGCACACCAAATGACTTCCTTCATGACACTACATGTAGAAATTTTCAGAGAAACAGAAAATTTTTATGACAGGATAGAAAAATTCAGACAAAATGACGAAGACTCAGTACCTTAGGCACAAGGCACTGGCACATCTATTAAGTGGCACTAAGTATTATATAACAGGCAGAAGGGTACTGATATGATTATTAGAAAACTGGATGGGTTTTTCAGATAGATCATCAAAGAGTAAAAAGAAGTCCCCCCAACGTCGAGGTCATTAGAGGCGGGATGGGTATGGAGACAAGGAACGGGAACGAAATTGGCCATGACCTTTTGAAGGAACCATCCCGGCATTCGCCTGGAGTGATTTGGGGAAACCATGGAAAACCCAAATCTGGATGCCCGGACGGAGATTCGAACCTGCGTCCTCCCGAATGCGAGGCAAAAGCGAAACACGCGAAATTAGATAAGAAAATTAGTAGAGGATTGGAATTCCGTTATCACATACACGCAGAAATCTGACAAAAACTGAATTTAATAAAACCCTAAGGACAAAAATCAGTATCTAGTATTTTCCTTACTGGCTTTACGCCTTGTCGAGGTCATAGTAAATGAGCAGGAATTTAGTGTTAGCAACTGAAATAGCCCCGCAAAGATTAAACAAATTTAATGAATTCACTGAAATGCGGTACATAGATAAATATCATAGAAATAATGCAATGTTGTTGCAGGCCATGTTTCCACAGTTGCTTAATTAATTACCAGTTGAAAGATAACGCCAATGCAAGTGTTTAATTTATTTATTGTTGCGTCGTACACGTTTCACATCTCATCGAGGAATCATCAGCGACGAATCTGTGTTACAGTTTTTATATACAGTTTTATATACATTTTTATCCTATTATTACGTAATTAAGAGCATGGGATATTTTTATAGCTAACAGTTACTTACTATTTACATTTAGTATGGTATGCAGCTGCGCATCTCCGTTTCCTTATACAAAGCATGTTTTGCCTGTATCCTATTTAGACAATTATGCGTTCTCATCCTTTGTTTGTTGTCTCTGGTGCGCTTTCGCTTCCTTCGGTTGTCTGCTGTGGCGCAACAGAGACAAGACATAAACAAACCAGCTGACAAAATATCAAGTTACATGAACCGAGTCCTGGGAAAGTTGCTTCAAATAAGTATACTATGGTATGATGAATTACAATTATTACTCATTGTTACAAGGTATTACTTAAGTGATGTAATGGAAGGGATATTAAATTATCACAGGTATCATTTCCTAACTGCAGGCTTTTATTATTTTTAACAATTAAAGAGGGAGGAGGCAGACTCTGGCGATTTTCTGGAAATCCGCAATTTCGGCCATTAGGAAGTGGGAAGTGTTCACGAGCTTTTTAAATCATCCAGTCAGAGTCCAAGGTCAAAGGCTAATGATGGGGCGAGATGGCGGGTTATTTAAATACCGCAAGAGGAAATTTGGTGTCAATTGAGGTGCGTAACCACGGACAGTGGAAATTCCCAGCCCCCAGGCAGATTCTCTGACTCTCTCGTGTAACCAACGGCGGCCCAGGAACAGTGAAAATTGCCACCACGTCATAGCCCTAGGCTTATCTCCTGTTTCTCTCGGCAGCCCATGAAGAGTGGAAATAGCCCAGGTAGGTGATGGGGAGGAGTGAGTGAGAGCTTACCTTTCTGTCTTTGTCTAGCTAGATTTTTCCGATTGACATCATTGACCCAGGTGACTTGGTATTATTATTCAATGTAGGGCTGTCCATTAAAGCGTTCGTGCGATAGCAATCAGCTGTTTCCGGGCGGAATTTTGGACAGAGCCTGCAGACTGGCAATTTCGTGTGGCGTCAGGTATTTGCAGTTAGCGATCGACATGGAATGTGGTTGTCTGATGTCCTAAGTCCCAAGGGAACGAGCAAAACAGGTAGTGGTCCAGTAACAGTATTTCAGAAGGCAGTTACCAGCGCGTCTGAGACAATCGAACGTTCTGCTGGAGAAAGAGATAAAGGAATGTAGTCTGAGGCAGAACTCTGGAATGCGTATCACAGACATGTTTATTACAATAGGACAGGAATTTGTTCAGGTGGCTAGCAACAAGTAAGGAAAGCAGAGCGCGGCAAGAAGACTGCAAATTATCTCAATTCAGTGACCACCATACATGTTTACACAGCACTCAAACAACCCCTACGCACCACGCCACAGTTACAGACATATTTCAGTCTCCAACCAAGCCCAGTGCATGCCAATTTTTGTACGTCGCACCAAGAATTAGAGGTAGCCAAATGTATCATCAAAGTTGCGTATTTCAAAACGAAAATCTTCGATTTTGTTTCTATGGCGAGATAGTTTAAAAACCGCTTGGCGCATTCTAATTGAATAGAATCTCATATACAGACAATTCTAAAGTATAATTTTTTCATTTAAAATAACTTAAAGGTCTAAATGGGTAAACCTGTATAACTTAGTTAATATGGTAGAACATCGAGCAGATTTTTAGTGTTGAATTCATAAAATATATTCGCAGTTAATTAAGCGATAACGTTTTGTTTATTGATAACAAATAATAAATTACAGCTTAGCTTGTATCAATTGCGGAACATTTCTGTTCCCATGTCACCGTGTTATTACAGTGCACATACAGTTAATCAATCAATCCCATGCGATACCGTACAGCAATACTGCATTTACGTTGTTACCTTCAAAATTCGACCTATGAATCATAGCCTAGAAAAATAAAATTCCACACAACTCCAGTAGATCTAATAACACATGTTATTATTCCGGTTTTATTCACTAGCATACAGAAAAACGGTACCGACATCATTTTTTAAATACCAAGTTTCACTGTTTGAGATTATCACATGCTAGCTTATTTCAGTCATTTCCGTATTTCCGTTACTACCTTATGATTTGTCGCAGTCCTCTATTACATTACATACTAGCAGAGTTCCCGGCGTTGCCCGGTATAGTTGGCTATTTTTATTCACGCAATGAGAAACGTGTATACACAGTTTTTAAAATTTCCGCCAACCATGTTCGGAAATTAAAGATAACCTAGATTTATCTCCCCAACCAAGAAAGGGGTGGCTTGAAGTTTATTTACACGTACACTATTCCTTGTGCATTTGGTGACGTTTTTCTTCTATTCCAGGCTGTATTTCAACCTAACCGCCACAACTAAGAAGAAAACAAAACACCTATTGTGCATGTTCACTGTCTAATTCCCATCGCAAATTGTTTTCTGATCCAGGCAGCATGTCTACCTAGGCACCTCAATTTTGAGATACTATATTTCGAAAATTAAGAGAGGTCTCAAAAGATGGTATTCTTTACTTTCAATTTGTCTTGTCAAGTTACAGAAGAATTCATGATCAAATATGGCGTTTGCGAAATTTTTCCTGGCCACTTTTCAATTTAACCACTTAGTGGGATATCAAAAAAATTTATTCTTTAGTTTCCATTTGTATCTGATAAATACGAATTTAATATAAAATTTATCAAATTTCAGTGGCTCGGATATCGTAGAATCCCACAGATTTAGAATGAATTTTCAAAATTTGAAAGCTTGGGGCGAAGTTAAAATTTAAGATATGCCATAGGACGTTACGACACATTTATTTTACGAATACTCTAGCATTAACTGAAAATTTCTAAGACGATTTTGACTGAGTTTTCACATTATCAACATGAGTTATAAATTGCGTCAGCATGGCTAAGAAACTGCGTTACTACATTACTAAACAATGCTAGATTAGGTTAGAAACACACATTTGATTCAATTGCGATGTGAATGAATATACCTTTTGCTCGAAACGCCAGATATTTTTAACTCGGCGGATTCAATCTGTTATACAAATATCAAAAGTGTTTCCAGAATAATAATATCGTAAATAATGCTCATGACCAGACATTATAGTTTTACTGCCAGAGATCATGGTTAAAGAAAATCTCTGTTGTTTTTTCGTTATTAATTTCTCGCATTCAATACGGCCATCTATGGCGTTTAAAAACTAAATCTCCCCAATTAAAGGAAAGAATATTTCAAATTTTGTTTAGCGTCGAGTAAACTATTAACTGCTTTTGATGATTTCATTACAGGCTATGGTCAGAGACATTGTAGTTGCGAGGTATGCCACATCTAGTGATTCCATCTTTGTTATTTTTCACCACACGTTGAGAAATTCATTTAATGCTCCGCGTTATGTAACGTAGAATCATAAGACATACCAAATAACTGAATTGAGATTCTAAGCTTTAAAACGGTGAAAACCCCATCGAAATCTGCTCAGTAGTTTCTGAGTTTTTATTTTTCAAATTTATCCGGTTTTCTTTTTATAAATATAAGATAGATAAAATAGATAGTACTCCTAATTAAAAATTCATTCACCGACGAAGATATAGAAAACTTTCCCACTTTTCCACATCTTGTTGAGTTAGGGATGGATTCGTTATGAACCAATATAATTAATAGGTAACAGCATTAATAATAACTCATGAATTTCAGCTACATTTCCAATATTTTAAAATATTTATCAAATTTGCCGCAAGGATGATTCATAAGGTGAAACAGATGAGACTTACAGCGATAACCCAACCTTATCTTTAATGTCAACGAGTCCGTTCCGATATAATTCTAACAATGATGTATGGGTACGTGTAGCCCAGATGATTTAGGTGTTCCTAATCATAAGGGAAGCAATCAAAGTAATGTATAATCTGTGCATTCCAATCCTAGTGCTAAGGTATTTGTTTGACTTATCGGGCACGTGGCCCACTAATCGAGAATCACACGAATATCTTCTCCTGCAGCCAAGTTGCCGAAGTGAAATTCAGTTTTTTTCCTTACAGACATTTCTGATGTGACTACATATCAATCTCTCCATCAATTTACCTTCCACTGATGACAAACCAATCGGTCTGTAATTTTTAAGCATCTTTGCCAACACTTCATACTCAATTCTTGGTCACATGAACAAGAACCACAAGAAAAAAAATTGTGATATGATTGACATAGTTTCTGAATGAAGAAATGCTACAAACCTATCGAAGAACACTGTCGAGATATTTCCTCTCACCTTTGTTCATCAAAAAATGTTCTGTAAACACCGTTTGCCATTCAGAATTTCCATCAACAATTTATGAGCTATTTGAACAAACAGTTCGTTTCTTGCTTCCGGAGTTCTTGGGTCCTCATCTCCGTCCAACAGTCTTCTCCGAAGGGCAGCAAAGTTTTTCTCGGCCTCTTCGGACCGGGCAGAAGCGTATCATGAGAAAGTTAGCAGCAGCAGCCAGCTTGCTTCTGCACCCTGAATATTAAGTGCATAATCCCAGCGAACAGTCGCGCTTAATAATGGAGCAAGCGAGACAGGGCGGCCGGCGAGAGACGAGACACAGTCCTCGTCATCAACACAACATCAACAAATCTGAATCTCAAATGGAATCACTGGAAAACTACCAAACCTATTTTGATGAGTTTAACAGTTTGAAACCTTAAAATATAACTTGAAATCTGCGGTATATCTTAATATACCAAGAAATCGGACAAAGAAATGATAATCTGTTTTTTTTACGTGAACAGATACGCATCAAAGATTCTTTATACAATCCCGACCAGAGATCGCGCACAACATTCACTTATCCTAGAAATTAGCAAAGTTGTTTTTGACATAAAAAAGTTTGCTTAATACATGTTCCCATGATTACTTATGTTAATGTTTGTCCGGCTCCGTGGGAGAAACATTTCTTCTCAAATATTTTGGGAAAAAATGTGAACAGAAAGAGGGAAACAACAGAAATGTGGTTCTTTCTTACGTTATGTGTTAAAAACATATTTTTAATACAGTAGATAATTTATTTAATATTTTTGAATAAATATGTATGAAATATATGTATAAATGAGTTTGTTTATGATTCTGACATGTGGATTTTTGAGCTCTGATTCTAATACTGACATTTACAATAATATATATCAGCATGATCAATACAAATTGAACAAAAACACATGAATAAACAATTATTATATTAAAATTTGTGACCATAATAAATAATATTAATTGTAGATCCTTAATCTTCACAAATGTGTAAACATTATTAAAATTTGTATAGTAGAACTTTTCGCTACAAGATTTCACCATATGTGTTTTAATAAGCACAACATGCATCAAACGATATTATTCACAATTCAAAGATAATATATGTCCGATCTTGTTTCAGAGAACATAACAAATACGACGGCTGAGTTATCACAGGCGAAAAAATAGCTAAGCATCTAGTCTTACACCTAAGAGATGAATGAATACATCAAATGATTAATGGGCGGGTCGAAAGGGCAACAGCTAGAATTGTGCGCAGAAATTTCCGGAGAGTAATAGAATTGCGCATCACCAAATCAAAGTAAACTTCTTCCAACAAAGAATTAAACACAATATCGATCTTAAGTATCTTGTTATCACCTTATACCGTTCTTTAACATTCGAAAAAACAGCTGGAAAACACAAGTTAGAAACTTCAGACACAGAACTAAATCATAAAGAATCTAGTTGCTACTTCCTAGGGAACAGAAGTAGACTCACTACGAACAACCGCTCTCACCATGGTTTACCCTGTCGCTCAGTACTGTGCTCCAGTGTGGCAACGTAGTGCTCACACTATAAAAACCTACGTTTATCTGAACGAGTGTACGAGAGTCATAACTGGTACATTATAATCCACTGCAGTCTCCTGGTTACATATCATCAGTAATATACCACCTCTATACGTAAGACGTTAAGTAGCAATGGCATGTGAATGGATAATGTTACATCAACCTGACCATCCACAGTATAACCCAATCCATGAGGTCCTTAATGACCAACACCCAACTCGTCTTAAATTGAGAAATACGGTATGGTACGACGCATATGACTTCAATGTCAAGGAAAAATGGAGACGAAGCTCAAATTCTGCGCCTGTGAAACATCAGGATATTAAAGATCCTACAACTCGACTTCCGGCATTTCACAGTGTGGATGACCTTGAACCTGTTGCAGAAAAGGCCTGGCAACTTGTGGATCGTAGAAAGGCATCGACGATCCAAAATAACCGACGGCAATATGATGCCTTATCATTAAGCAACTCATTTTATGTTTTGCGGGATGCTGAAAGTCCCAGCAGCGTAGAGACCTCGAGCAACACCTGGGAAGGGAGCTTCCTTAATCTACGTAGCTCCATTTTGGCCTCCTGTGAACCCCCCCCCCCCCCCCCCCGCATCCTCCTTCTCACGAAGGCTGAGGTAACTTGCGCCTCTACTCTCACCCCCTCCCCCTCCCCCCACTGCGTGGAACGCAGCTTTCGAGAAGACATTTTGTGCTACTGTTTTCTCTTGTCAGACTATCCTAAACTACATACGCAGATGATATAAATATCGGAAAATATATTTACCAGCTGTTGTGAGTTCTGTACCTTATTTTAACTGCGACAAATAACATGAATGAAAAGCTACGTGGCTTGGCTTGAACCCTCTCCCCCCCCCCCCCCATCCCACGTAGCCTAGCGTAGCTTTCTAGTCAAACCCACCCGCCTAGACCGAACCACGTAGTTTATGGACGCTCCCAAAAGGGATACTGATCGTTGGTGGCTCAAGCATCCGCCTTCTGGATATGTGGCGAATAGGAACGTTCATTCTGTCTGTCTTCCAGGAGTAACCATACAACGCGCCCTAGAGCGATTAGAGAAACAAACTTTCGTCATTTAAGAGTGACTGCACACATCGGTACTAATGACGTTGTCCTGTTACTGTTGAAGATGTGGTTAAATCCAGTCGGGCGTCCCCTGCACCTAGGATGACAACCAAGGGGGCTGAAAAAATGTAGAACCGACTTGATATGAATTATTTTTTAAGAACACCGCGAGCCTCGAGGATCCTTCAGTTCTAAGAAGAGCGGGTAACGATGAAAAAGATCTTGGTGGGGTCAATATATCAAATAATACAACTGTAAATACTTCACTCGTTTGCCTTTGGAATGAGAATATGACAAACGAGAATTTTGAGTCCACAAATAATGATACAGAACGCCTAAGGATGCAGGTCCTATGTCGTTGGTGGCACCACGCTGTGATACGGGTAAATGTGGAAACGGAGGTGCTACTTAGTTCTGTCTTGGGGGTGGTACCTGTGAACATAATTCGTAGGTGGGGTTTCACTAGGCATGGCCTACAGTTAAGTAGTAAGGGCAACGGGGTTGTTAGCTAAAGCTTTAAGGGAGTCCATTACCAGTGATACCTTTCTTAACTGAGGGGCTGCTGGTGGGGGGATGTAAATAGATGATAAATATGATGCTGATTGTAGGGCAATGACGGGGAAATTCACAAATGCCAAAGACACAATAAGTGACTGGGGCAGAACTGGGAAGGAGGAGGTTAATTCTGAAAATATCACAAAGCCAGTAATAATGGTGTTACTGGTGAATTTTGGAAGTATAATGAACAAAGAAATAGACTTTGCAAATTTAATAGAGACACACGAACCACAAGTAATTATAGGTGCAGAATCCTGGTTAAAAAAAGTACTAGGCAATGAGGTTTTTCCGACGGTTACAGAATATACGGCAGAGTAGCAGTTGGTGGAGGAGTTTTCATACTGGTTAACAAAAACTATTACAGTTTACTGGTGTTCATAGATCATGACCATGATTTACTTCGGGTAGTTTTCTAGAATAATAAAAAAGAAAAAATCATGGTATTGGCTGCTTACCGCAGTAGAGAAGAATGACTGATGAAGATGAGACTCTTGGGGAGAAATTAAATTCATACTCAGATTTCAGAGATGAGAATAGAATTGCCACTATGGGTGGTGATTTAAATTTATCAGGTGTTAACTTGGTAAGAAATAAGTTTAATAACACAAGGGAATAGAAATTTGCAAATACCTTAATAAGGGAAGGAAGATTTACACAAGTGGTAGAGCATTACACTAGGGGACAAAACCTGTTGGATATCTTGATAATAAAGCCAGATGATAACCTTGTGAGATGTCAAATAACAGAAGAAATAATTGATCACGAAGTAGTCCTGATATATACGTATTAGAGGATTCAGTAAACCAGTAACCAAAATTGAAGCGGGAAATAGGTAAAATTATAGAAAAGCACACATTTTGAACTTAAAGAGATATCTCAGGAAAAGTTTCAGAAAATAGAAGGAATGAAGTTGGAAAGAGTTCAAGGAGAATATAAGAAGGGGATAAAAAATATTGAGATGCTTACAGAGAAGGATGGAGAAAAAGTTACTGTGGTTTTGAAAAAGGCAGAGATTTTAAATAACTGGTTTATTGAGACCATTAGGGACAATGAATCAGAAACGGGAGGGTTTAAATCGGAGAACGAGCTTAACAACACAATTAGAAATGAGCAGATAAGAAAATTTTAAATTCATTCTGAGGATATCATGAAGGAACTAAGAAAGCTGACAAAACATAAGCGGCTGATGTAGATAATATTACTACAGATGTCTTAAAGATAGCAAGATGTGACATTGTACCTTATCTTGAAGAATTATTTAAACTGGGTATTATCCAAGGATTGAAAAAGTACGATAGTAGTGCCGATACATAAAGGGGGAGTGAGAAATAGAGTCGAAAATTATAGGCCAATCAGTCTCTCATCGGCGGTAGGTAAATTAATAGAGAGATTGATATGCAACTACATCATAAATGTATGTGAGGACCGTTTTTCAAGTTAACAACATGGCATTAGGTAAGGATATTCATGTGAATCTCAGTTAGTAGAATATATGTAATATATTTCGGATGAAATGGACAAGGGCTGCCAAATTGATAATGTTGCACTAGACCTTTCAGAGGCCTTTGACAGAGTGAGCCATAAAATGGTGGTAAATAAAGTAATTTGCTTGGTAGAAGAATTTTCAAAAGGTAGAAAGCAAAAAGTTAGGGTAGGAAATGCAATATCAAAAAGAAGTGGAGGTAAAAATGGGAGTGCCACAGGGTAGAGCATTTGGACCATTGCTATTCATTATTCTAATGAATGATTGTGTTGATGGTTTACAATCAAAGTCAGGGTGTTTGCAGATGACATAATGCTATATAAAAGAATTAAAACAGTAGAGGACTGTGAAGAGCTACATGGTGATCTGGAAAGGATATGTAGCTGGGTTGGAAAACATGGGATGAAGACAAATACAAATAAGAGTTAACTTATAAGATTTAAAGATAAAAAACTAAAGGCTGATTATAACTACAAGGTGGGGAAAAAAATTGCTTCTTGAAGACTTGAAACGTAAATATTTTGTCATAACATTTTATAACAAACTCAACAGGGTGGGTCCCATTGGGCAGGTAGTAGGAAAAGGTTTCAAAATCCTTCACTTGTTGGAGAGAGTGATGGGAGGATGTACGAGAGAAGCAAAACAACTTCTTTAAAAACTTTGATCAGACCATTGCTTGAATATGGTGGTGTAGTACGATGGTACCCACATTTCTGGTATCAAATACAGGACTTGGATGGGGTGCAAAGAATAGCTGCTGGATTTGTCTCTGAAAATTACGGTTCAATTCAATCAGTAACCGATATGATAAAAGAGATGGAATGGGTTTTATTGGGAGACAGGAGGAGGGTGAAGAGTCATGGGAGTGTACAAGGCGTATATTGGTGATGAGGGGTGGAATATATTGGTGTAAGAATTTATTCAAAGTAATGCACGGAAGGGAAAAGATGACCATGACCACAAGCTGGCACTCTATTTCAGGCACAAGGGTGTGGGAAGATTTTCTTTCGTAGGTAAGGGGGTCAGGGATTGGACTCAGTTGTCAAGAAAATTGATGAATAATTTACCAAAAACGTTGAAACAATTTAAAATTGAAATTTGTAGAGTGTACTGGAGAGGGGGGAACTGGGTGTGTTGGAAAATTGTCACCGGAGCCTGCGCTGCCTAACAATTAAATTGAATTAAAAAATTAAATTAATACCACTAATAAAAACTTGTTCTTAAGCCTGTTAAAAAAGTCTGTAAATCACGCCCAATTTTTATCTTAGTACAGGAATAGGTATCTATGCTTTTATGCATTTATTTTCTAGCTTTTTACAAGTTCCCCAAACTAATTTTTTAAAAAAATCACAATGCATACACTTTTTCCCGGTTACAATTTTTAATATTTATAGGTTTACTATCATGAAGTTCGATCCTCATGTACATAATATTTTCCTAGTTTTCTGCTTCATTCTCCAAACAAAGGATTACTTCATTCCCGACTCATTGTTCACTGAAATAATCAAAGGATTGAGACTTTTGTATTTTCAGGGGCCTGCGAATATATTTCTATCCATCCAGCTTGACTGCTAGTACTCATCCAAAGACAGGTATTAAAACAATCAACGAGCACACCTCGGTTGCGTACTTATTTCCCTGAGCGCTTTTTTGTTATATATATATATATATATATATAACTAGCTGTTACCCGCGACTTCTTACGCGAGGATTTAAAATTTGATTGCTAGAGTTGGATATACAAAGCTGAAAGTTACCTAAGATATGTCGGGAATGCCATCGATATACCATTCTACCGTCGAACCTGTCTCATGACTAAAACTGTTATTCATATCGGAAAAAAGTATCCTATTTCATTCCTAAAGATACAAAGTATTTCCTTGTCATCTTTATACACATATTAAAAAACGTAAAAAAACGGAGACTTACTTTCGCATATATAGATCACACAAAAACTGCCTGTGGAATCAGTATACCCTGACTAAAGTGAACGCTTAGGGAACTATTCTATCGCCAAAGATTTCCCAGAACATGGTATCCTTACTAAAAAATCCTAGGCTTGGCTCAAACTATGAAAAACATTTCATAAAATTTTTGCTCCTAGTGGGGTTTGAACCCGAAGCAACACGGCAGTTTTCTTAAAAAAAAAAAAAAAAAGCAAGCACCTGACCACTGCGCTACGCTGCCATTGCTCTCTATTACTACGCATTACCAATACATATAGATATTATGCGTTTGTCTTTCACATTTCAGATAGTTTTCATAAATTAATGACAATATATATACAGAATATGGTATCCCATGTCCATCCTAATGTCAAATAGCATCTCCTTGTCAAATTTCATCACGATTGGAGTAGCCGTTTAACCCAAGAAACGTAACAAACAGACAGACAGATAGACAGAGTAACTTTCGCATTTATAATATTAGTATAGATATTCGGGAAAGAGTAATGTAGTACAGGGGAGACTAGTAATTTTCTGAATTATTGAAACCAATTCAGTATATCAGTCAATAAATGTTCATAATTTCTGTTACGGATGTTAAACATTTAAGATGTGTTCTGTTTGTGTTTCAGGAGCCGGAATGAGAAGTGGTTAGCGTGAGTGGCAGCGGTGAGTAACCTGTCACTCTCCCACTGTTCAATAAACCACGAGTAGAGTTTTCGCCACAAATTATGGGAATTGCTTGTAATATCTGGTTCAACCTGTAGCCTAAATGTGCACTGTTGGCTGGAACGTTCAAATTCCCAGTGCACATTTAATTATGCGAACTACAATTGATTTAATTGTTTGGAAATATGACAATGTTTCTGAAACTGGACGGTATTTAATAGCTAATCCCAGAAAGTGGGTGTACAATTAGGGAATAAATTAACTGTGTCTAAACTGAGTCAGTCCAGAAAATAGGAAATACAAATGACTTGTAAATAGTTTTTTAGATTTCATACAACTTTGAGGACTAAACGAATGCAGTTTTCTTCTTGACACAGTATTTGCATGCTCTTATCATTTTTCTCTTGTTGGCGTTGGTGGTGGATTCAGTTCTGAATGTGTTTCACAGATTACTTTACCGTATAATCATTTTTTTTTGTTGCTTGTTTAGGGCTACTCAATTTGTTTTTAATTCCTGTATTCTCTTGTCTGTATGTATATTCGTCTCTGGAATGTTACTTCCATAACAGGCTACTTCTTCCTTGCTGTTCATGTAACGAACCTACTACTTGGTAGTTTTACATTTTTATATTTCCCCTATAGACATACCGTTTCTTTATTTCAGATCTTCTAGACCAGTGGTTCCCAATTAGTGGTACGCGTACCTCCAGGGGTACGTGAGGTTGCTCCCGGGGGTACGCGAGGTTCTCTCTTGAATGAGGTATTCAATAAGACAATTGAAAAAAAAAAACAACAATTACGCAAACATTACTACCGCCAAAATATATTTTAAGACAGTCAAACGGTGTGTGTGTGAATTACATTTCTGTAATGCTGTGGTTGTGCGAAGCACTAGACTGGAATGAACGCAGAGGCAAATGTAGCTACTAAAAGGGGGTACGCGAGGTTCAGCTCTTTATTGAAGTGGTACTCGGGAAAAACTATTTGGGAACCACTGTTCTAGACCATTGTTGCATGTGTAGAAACCTTGTGCATTTCAGTAGGGGTGGGTCCATAAATTACATCTCTCGCTGTGGGATGGAGGGTTGGGTAGAAATCTACGCTGGGCTACGTAGCTTT
Source organism: Vandiemenella viatica (assembly GCA_031002005.1). Lineage (NCBI taxonomy): Eukaryota > Metazoa > Arthropoda > Insecta > Orthoptera > Morabidae > Vandiemenella > Vandiemenella viatica. The sequence goes on from JARYHS010011408.1 coordinate 177,364,173, forward strand.
TCGTTCGTGTTTTTTGTCACAGTTAAAATAGTGTACAAAAGGCACTACAGCATGTGGATATTTACTATCGTCATTTAATTATCTGTGTATGTAATTTAGATATCCTTTATACTGAACAGTGCCCCGCATGCATATGACTTGAAGTCGTATGCGGCCGGCGCATTTGAATTAAACGAGACGCGACGGCGCATTACGATTCGATCAACATTAGACATGTCTTATGCTGAAAAGGGGATAAGAAAGTAAGTGTTGCCAACTGTATGTGAAACGTGTGTTTTTTGTTTGTGAAATCAATACTATACAAGCCAATGTATGTGCCCGCGTTAAGGTGCTGCCACGCTGTATCAGGGAAGTACAACGAACTAGACTCCGCGTTCTGGTAGACCTGATTGAAGACTGTCTCAGCATTTGTCTAGGTGATTCCGGGAAACCGCGTCTTCTTCTTCTTAGCATTAATTCCGCATTGCAGTCTCTGCTTTACTGGATTTCTTCTTCCATCTGTGCCAATCTTGTGCATCTTCAGGTGAGGCACTGACTAGATGCATGTCCTCCCTCAAGGTATCCAGCCTGCGCTTCCTGAATATCCGTCGTGGTCTTCGGCTCGTATCAGGTTCTGTTCTTGCAAATAAAGTGCTGGTAGTACAGAGCTGTACCATCGTTGACGACCCTTTCGCATTTTCTCGGTTCATGAAGTGACACTAAAGGCCACCCGAACGTTCTCATTCCTGATGCGGATCAATCTGGTGAGTCCCTGTGGCCAGCGAGTCATCTTCATTTCCATCGCATGCAGCTGTTGTTCGTGTGTTTTCGTGACTGGCCAACATTCGGCTCCATACTAGAACGATGGTTCTTTAAACCTTTGATTTAAGGTACAGTGGCACCTTCCCGTCTAAAAAGAACTCCTGTGACCTGACGCCACTTCAGCCAGGTTGCGTTGACTCTGTTTTGGACGTCTAGGAGTGTCGACCATCTGAACAGAGTACTGTTCCCAGGTATTCGAATTCAGATGTCTCACAGAGTTCAGCACCGTCGATGTTAACAGACCCATCACATGTGACTCCACATTCCATATACTCGGTCTTCTTTACATTAAGTCACGTGCCATATTTATCAAAGAAAGTTTTCCATCGTTGGATTGTTGTTCCATTTCTTGTCGAGATTCGCAGGCGACCATGATATTATCAGCATAGAGCAATATCCAGCGGTGGGAGTGAGTAGTTCTACAGCAATGGTGTGAAGACAGGAGGGGGGCAAAGACGATCCCTAATAAACACCAATCTGATGGGAAAAATAATTTCTTACAGCACATAGGACAACGCTGGTGACGTTACGATATAGCAGCTGGATCCATTTAACATATATCTCTGATACCCCACGTTGTCTCAGTGCGTGCCAGATTAGATCTCGAGGTACCCTATCAAATACCTTTTCAAGAACTAGAAAAGCTGTTTGCAATGTGGCATGAATAGTATCAATCATCCGTGTGCCTTTCATGAAACTACACTGATTTGGCACAATCTTAACTATGCTTCGAAGTAGTGCATCCACAATGCCCTCAAAAATCTTCATTGAGTGGCCAAGTAGGTGAATCGGTCGATAGTTGGAGCAGTCTGTCACATCACCCTTTCATTTACAAAGGGGTATCGTAACATTAGTGAGCCTAGTACAAGGATCTTCATCTGGGTCTATGACCTTTTTAAAAAGATCTGACAGGAACTGAGTTGACTGTGATCTTAGCATTTTCCAAACCTTCTATGGGACAGGATTTGGTCTAGTCATCTTTCCATTTTTCACTGTCTTCATGGCGGTATCTACTTCGACAGCCGTGATGGTACGAGCTGGGCCATACACAAGAGCTACAGGTGGCATTGGTGGATAAGGAAATTCTTCGTTGCTGATATTTTCGAAGTATCGTTTCCATCGGCTGAGGATCTCTGTCGATTTCTGTGACAATTTCTGGTTTTCGTCTTTAATTGTCATAACTTGCCCAACTACTTGATTGGAACGGTGACGACTCTTCGGAAGCTAGATGTATTTTGTGATCCTTCTGGGGTATTTAGCACCATTTTACATATGGTCTTCTTTTGCCTCTGACTTCAATCGTCTGTATTTCTGCCGATCGGAATCAAGTCCTGATTCTACCCAGGTTTTACAATTATTAACTAGTTTATTTTCAGTTTTGTAGTCTGCTCGTAAAGAAAATATATCTCAAAAGAAGCGTGCACATAATTCTACATATATGGCATTTGGTAACTCTGCTGTTTCACCAACGAACTCACTCAGTGTTAAAAAGCTTTCTGGTTCTCTCTTGCCAAAATAAACAATCCAAAAACTTAATTTAATTTTGAAGGCGGTTATTTTGTCGTTAACATTTAGACTGATGTCTGTTTCCCCTTTTTTTGCTTATGGCTTTACGTCTCGTCGACGTCGAGGTCATTAGAGGCGGGATGGGATTGGGAACAAGAAACGGGAAGAAATTCGGCCATGGCCTTCTTGAAGCAAGCAACCCTGCATTCGCCTGGAGTGATTTGGGGAAACCATGGAAAACCCAAATCTGGATACCCTAACGGGAATTCGAACCCGCGTCCTCCCGAATGCGAGACCAGAACGTTCACCCTTGTAAAGAGTGATTTAATTCAATATTTTCTTTCCAAATATATCTGCCAAAAAAGCTAGTCTGACTAACCAAGTTACATTTCTGAAACGTTATACAAAGTCAAAAGAAATGTCAGTAAACGAAGCTCTTAATTCGAAAATCATTAAGGTTTTCCCCCCAGATAACCATCTAAAATCAGTATGAAGCAGTAATATTTTATGTCTTCTCCCATAATCTTCACACTTATTATAAACAATCACGACTGAATACGGTATGATTTGACATAATTGATAATTTTTGCCGCTTCATCAAGGATCACTATTAAATGTGGCGGCGTCTTCTTAACTGCGAGTGCATGTCTATGCAGGATACAATGGAGGGGACTAAAGTTTGGCGCTTTTATTCTTAATCGTGATACCATTCCTGCTGTTTTATGTGTTATTGCTTTGGCCCCGTCACAAAAATCAATACAATTGTTCCAATCGATATAGTATATTTCAAAATGTTTCATAATCATATTAAACATTTCTTCTCATTTTGCAGCGATGCGCTTGTAAAAACATCTTATTAGAATAATGTTTGTATGAATATCGCACCATTATCAGCAACATAAATCGACTCATCCACTTACAAGACGAATTTGTCGTGTTGAAGGCGACCAAGTTGTTTAATGTATCCTGCGAGAGCCTTAATTCGTCGCAAAACAGTATCATTCCATAGCGACACTGAAGAAATAAGCTTTGCAGATTTTTTTATCCGACATACATTGTTCCATGTCTGCCACAAATGGTTCTATCGAATTCTCAGCGATAGTATGAGCCTCTCCCGCCTATGCGACGATAGCTGACAAAATATGATGCCTCTTCATTCACAGTTTCGTTTGCATACGTCATACTTTTCTGACATTTAAATGACTTTCTTTCTTACACCTAAAATATTGTTCATTTTTGTCTTTCCAATCCGGATGTATAGTTTCTAAATGTCGGCCTATTTTAGCAGGTACGATGGAAGTATTCAGAAGTAGCTAGCTACATAACACACAGGTGAGTCCCTAGAATTAACACATCTGAGATTGGTGTAAGATTCGTGATATTTTCTTTTTCTCGCCTTAGTGAGTTTGAACGATGAAACCACTGAACCTGAAGTCGCCATTTAACATTATGGAATCTCGTAGTCTAGATCTGAAGCCCTTTAGGTTGATGCCGCATCTTCCGTTCGAACGGCTTTTGAACTTTCGATCGACGATTTAGATGCAACATATTTAAGCCAACGATGAATTCTGTCTCTTAAAATCGACAGTTAGATTAAAAAAATGAGAAACAGAATAATATCACCATGAGTTACTGAACTTTAATATCACTGCCAACAGGAAACAAGAATATAATACGATGCGATACAAAAACAAAAGCGCTACGGGGTGGAAAAGTGAACAAGTGAGTGTTCTCTTTACAGTTATGGATGAAGGTTCGTACAAAACTACGAGCCGCCGCACTCTTTAATAATATGTCTACCAAATAATAATACTCGTCCCCTTAATTGTTTCGTTTCCGACCGTACAATTATTACTTCCACACTTGTACATTTGTTATGATGCGTGTCACCTCATTTTCGGTTATTATTAATTTGACAATCTAATGGTGGTTTGTTCTTTACATTATTTACGCTGTGCGTCAGGGCCACAAGGAGCACACATTGAGTATGACTAACAATAAAGAGATGCGGGGCAGCTAAATTCGGGATTGAAAGATCCCGTCAGAGCAATAAAGCACTAAATGAAACACTAGTGATCCATACCAGTAGTAAAGACAGAAGTTTTAACAGACAACTTTGAATCCCAATATACAACACTCGCCTCCAACTTCAAGACGATGAAGAGAGAGAGAGAGAGGCGGAACGAACCGAAATCTCAAGAGGCAGAACTTGTAAACAAGTTTCCTGAATTAGCCACACAAAAAGAAGTCAAAACGGTCATCAAGAAACTAGGAGATCGAAAAATATCTTGTTCCGACAATATTACGAAGTTACCGAGGAATGGGCTTGTAACCTATATATAACGCGCTGGCAAAACTGGTAAAAACCGTTGGACAGCGTCAAACTACAGGCCTCAGAGGCGGCCTTTGGGTGTGGCGAACAGGGCAATCGCCCAGGGCCTCGCTCTTGGAGGGGCCTCGCGCAGCTACCCGAGTTGATAAAAGTTTATGTTAAGAAAAATTATTTTATCTTCAGCTGTTAGTGTAAAGTAAAGCTGTTTAATTGATGGTAAAGTATATATTAATTACTAACTAATCAAAATTTCTCAATTAGATTTATTGACTGTCACATTCGTATAATATCAGGAGAAACATCTGATATTGATGGACAAGAACTGTATGAAGAAAACGACGGCGGTATCACAGTAATGACATAAAGAATAGAAAAAATTAACTGAATTACTGAAGTGTAACCCACTATCAAAGAAATCTTGAGTGAGAATTATTACCGCCACACGTAATACAGTTGCGTCCGCAGAAAGAAGTTTTTCATGGTTAAAAATATTGAAACATATTTCAGGAATTCGATTACACAAGATTAATTTTCAGCTCTTTGTATTCTTTGAATTGAAAATTAAATAGCTCATTCGTTAGATTCTTGTGCTTTTATTAAATATTTTAGTTTCAGGAAAAGGCGCAAACATCATTTTTAAATCCCTGCGTATATCTTCCAAGGCCTTAATGTACTTCAGTTTAATCTTAATGATTTGTCATCTTTATGTTTGTTAACTTTTAATAACTCTTCTAATATAATATTTTAATTTTTATGATGTTTGCATTTTTCGATGATCATCAGAAATACCTACGATTAAAATATTTTGTACAAAGGACAAGGGCCTCGCAAAGATCTGCCGCCCAGGGCCTCGCAATGACTAAGGGCGACGCTGACAGTCCTATCAGCCTTCAGAGCTCGATGGCTAAGGTATTGGAGAGATGTTAAAAGAATAAACGCCACTTTGGACTCAGAGATTGAGTATCAGTTCGAAGGATCGACATTTGTACGAGTGTTATTTAGGAAAGGAGTACTAGATATTAGCCTACTACGTGGGGGGTTTGATATCGCTCTGTGTACTCATGTGAGTTACGGCGGATTTTCGGTTCAGCAGATCCGAACTTAACTTCAATCGAGTGTGCGCCGACAATAAGTCGGTTTCGGCTTTGCCACTCGCCCGCGGCCCGACCAATGTTTGTTCTCTGTTCCATGCCGTTCACCTGGGTGCCAAGTTGGGGGTTTTTACCCTAAATTTGGGGGGTGTACACCCGGGAGGGAATTTTTTAGGGGCTTTATAATTTTAGGGAAATTTTGAGGGGTATTTTTTTTAGAGACTTTTTGATTTATTTGTTGAATTTACTAATCACTAAAATAGTAACAGGTACAGTATCTTGCTACTAAGGCCTCTTTTCCACTAGCCGCGCGCGATTGTTATGTACTCAGTGATGGCATTAACCATACCCATTGACGCGACCGCGACTTGGCAGTCGCCGCGACTGCAAAAGTACACGCGACTCGGAGCAACCGCGCGCGACTCAATATCTTCATAAAATTACTGCGCAATGCACACTGCGCGGCTAGCCGCTCGCGACTGATCACCTCCGGTACCATTGTTGTCAGTACGTAGCGTGGCGTGAATGAATAAAGACGTGCTTTTTGTGCGAGACAACATGACGCAAGACACAAATACGGAAGATTTCATAAGAGAAATTGAGTCTTTGCCATCAATATGGAATTTGGAGAGTTCAGAATACTCTGACCGAAACTTCCGCAAGTCGGCTTGGAAGACTTTAGTAAACAAATTTGGCGGAAATGAACTGAAAACGGTGGCTGAAAAGGACGCATTAGGTAGGTTACAAAGTATATTTTATTGCAATAACAAGTTATTTATAATAAGTAATTTATTTAGGAATCATATTTGTTGTATTAATAAGGAAAGTAACCCTGTATTATCATTGTTATAGTGTCTTAAATATAACCGTATTGCCAATCTAACTTGCCATCTTCTTCAAAGTAATAAGCAAAAAAGTCTCTATTGAATGTGGCCGTCCTTGTTGTGCCTCTACAGTCATTTGGAAGGCTTGCCAAGCTGGTGGGGCATCCGTGCACTAAATCTTCATTACGGCCATGCCTTTCACGTACATAATTATTCAAAATACACGTAGCTTTAACGATGTCTATGGACAAATCTATGTCTGTGTTTAAAGCTCTTTGAAATATACGCCATTTATTAGCCATTATCCCAAATGTACACTCGATGTATCGCCTTGCTCTACACAACCTGTAATTAAACACTCTTTTTTTGTTGACAAAGTTCGCCCACTATATGGACGCATAACTTTATCAGTTAGTTTGAAAGCATCATCACCGACGAAAACATAAGGCATCGGTGTGTTTTTTATTGATGAAATTGGCGCATTTTCTGGAATATTTAGTTCATTTTTGGTTAGTTTTTTATAGAATGTACTATCTCTAAATATAGATGCGTCACTGCATTTTCCATAAGCTCCGACGTCAATGCAAATAAATTTATAGTTACTATCACAAATGGCCAGTAACATAATGGAAAAATATTTTTTGTAATTAAAATATGAGGACCCAGAGTTAGGTGGTTTTATTAATGAAATATGTTTCCCATCAATAGCTCCAATACAGTTTGGGAACTGAGATCGATCCAGGAAGTCCTTTACAATTTTCTTCGATGATTGAGTTGTGGGTATAGGCATACATTCGTCTTTCAGTACTGTCCAAATAGTTTTGCACACTTGTTGTATAATATTGCTCACTGTTGTTATACCAAGACGATAAGAATAATGAAGATCTGTCATACTACAACCTGTTTCTAGGTACCTGTACAATAAAAAAAAAGTTAAAAAATTAAGATAATTAAATTAATACATATAAGTACATATATGTTTCTTGTTATAGGTAAAAAATTACAAAAAAATGGAAAAATATCAGACATTGCTTTTTTAGAGAGCTGAGGCGACAGAAAACTCCAAGTGAATCTGGTTCTTCAAATAGAGCACCATATGTTTATTTTAACCAACTTTTATTTTTGAAAAACGTGGCTGAAACCAATTCTACACAGAGTAATATTCCTGGAGACGACTCTGAAGAAAACATAGGACCCTACTCAAATGACAGACAGCAAAACCATCACAAAAAGAGGAAGATGCGAGACGATACTTGTTCAATTGACGAAGTTTTGAAAAGAAGTGTGGAATTAAGAGAAGCTAACTTGAATGCAAGTAATGACCCAGACAAAATGTTTTTAATGTCACTGACTGAAGATTTAAAAAAAAAGTACCGGATTGCAAGAAAATGATTTTGAAATCTGATATCATAAAATTAATACACTCAGCTCAGACCAGTGAATTAGTATCTCAACGATATCCAAATTCATATTGGAATAATAACCATCCACCTCCTCCTGATTGGGACCCTCCGAGGAGTAATTCAGAATATTATCATGCTGGCTATACAACTAGAAACTACACTGTAAAAAACACCACTACGCCACAAAGAACACATATTTCCTCGAGACATTTCCCTGAAACTGATTCAATAGCAAATGTTTCATCTCCATCCAACAGTGACAACACCTAAGATTCAGAAATGTTAGATTTGTTTACCAATGAGTCCTGGATACAAATTAATTTGAATTTGATAAATTTTATATTTAAATTCTAATAAGTCAATAACTATTGCTAAATTGTAGTTTTTCTTATAAATGAATATTCAAACAATGTAAAAAATTTTTGAACTTACCTCAATGTGACCAGTAGTTTTTCTTCAGCAGATATGCAATCTCTCATTTGAGTTGTAGTACCAGTTATTAGTGGCCTCAGCTTTGATAACAACTCATCAAATGAATTCACGGACATTCTCCTGTAATTGAAAAATTTTATGTCATGATCCCGTAACTGATTGTAGAACGAATAAAATGCACCTTTTGTGGTGCGTTCACTTAACAAAGGATGTATCCAATACCTATGTTTTCGTTTTCTTTTTGTTAACAAGTAAAGACGCTACTTCTTCGACATCCATTATGAAAATGAGCTGGTTTGTGGAATATAGTCGCGCGCGCAGCCGCTACAACAGTCGCTACAAAACTAGCCGCTAGCGACTACGGTCGCCCGCAACTAGCCGCGTAGTGGAAAAGCAGCCTAAGAATTCAAACTTCACTATTGCTATTTTTTTACCACAAAGTAAAATATCTATGTTCTGATTTATATATTTAAAAAAAAGTCACAAGAGACTCAGAGTTTACCATAGACGTAGACTTTTTTTGGTTAAATACAGTACGAAAACACGTCGTTGTTGAGCCAACGTGCAACAATGTTGCCGTTATTGTTTAAAAATTTCTGGTCGGATTATCTGTGCTGTTGTGTGTCAACATGCCATTTGTTGATTAACAATATTGAAAATGATTGCTGCTTTGCGCCCAAAGGTTGGTACAGGTCAAACCCAACAAACAACGTACTCATATTTTTGGCAACAAAAAATGATATCGAGTCCGAGTAGGATTAATTGAGTAATAAAGCATTGTGGAATACATCCATCTCAGCTGATTTTTATTCAGATGATTGTGACGCAGCTGGCTTTAACGTTTTGAAAACATTTCAGAGTTTGGCCTAGTATTAATCACGGTTCCAGTTTCGACCGCGCCTTTTCTATCTATAATATTGTTAAAAAATAAGTTGCGTAATTAGGTTTTGTATTGAAATGATACAACGTGTGACAATGGTTCGATTCACATTGCGACGAAATGGTGGATGTTGCATAACATTTAATCCTCCTACTAAAATGTTAATTTTGTTTAATGTTAAAATGTATGATCTCAAAAACTCTGTACCATCAGAACAAAACGAAATAATGTTCGAAATATTGCATAATTTATAAATAACGAAAATTACTAAGCAAAATATAGTATTTATTTTTTAGCGGGTTTACCCCTTAATTTTGGTAATTTTAGTTTTTTTTTACTTAAGCTTTAGGACTAAAAAATGTTTTAGTTGGCAACACTGGCCGTTCATTGGTTATCCACTCCGCTCTGAAAAATAGGAAATCCCGAAGATCGAGAAGAGCTAGTTCGCGACGTTCTCCGATTCCAGCGCGGAGCAGTGCCACTAGGGAGCTAGTTCTTTCCAATCTGACGTCCTGCTCCTCTTCTCTTCTTCTTCTCTTTCTGTATTCCGGTTACAAGCGTGCCTTGTGAAAGATTAGTTTCAAAAGCTGGATAAATTTGCTCAGAAAATAGAAGTAGGCTGCTGAATGGCAAAATAAATAAAATTTTATTTGTGAACAGTAACCTTCATTTCATTTAAAGCAAAAAGTTTTTTTAAAAAAAAATGTAAATTAATGTAAAACTAACTATTCTCAAACTATCTCTCAAATGTTCCCAGCAATACGAACAATATTTAATTGAAGCTTTGAAATGGCCCTTTGTTTCAGAATAAATACAAAAATAAATGAAAATAATCGATGTGAGATCAACCTAAGAAATCAGTCTGAATTTAAATAAAACGAACAGATACTACACTCAAAACGGATATATCTGCTCTTTTTGTTTAAACTGAACTAGTGAACTAGTGAACCGTTGAAAAGAACTAGTTCTTTTCATAGAGTGATCAAATGAACAACGCTCTTTTTAGTGAATTGCGGTTGGTTTAACGCAGCCAGTCACTATCCGACAAGTCTCATTAAAGACTATATCTTCTTTCTTTTAATGTGTGGATTGGTCCCAAACAGGACTTGCATACGCTCCCTTTTTATTTTTAAGTATATTGTTCCTCGGGTGTACTTTTCAGTTGTAGGGGTTATAGTGGTGGAATGAAACAAATAATGTAGTTAGGTAATCTTCATGAGTTTCAATCCAACGACGCTCAAAAATGTTTGGGCCCTCCTTTTATTCCACGGTTTGTACAAGTTTTTGCATAGGCAGAGTGTTTCCAAGCCAGCGCAATAATGTGAAGAGTACTCCGCTCCTATATGATACCGGCGGCAAGGCCGCTGGTCTTTCAGTCCTTTCTGTTGGAAAGCCAACCAGCACGACTGGTACACGAGGAATGCATCCTATAGACACGTGAAGTACAAGCCTGTACGGCGTGACCAACAGCCAATGAGAAGAAGGCGTTCCCCACCTTTCAAAGCAGGGGACGCTTCTTGGCGCGTACGGTACTAGGCAGGTCGTGATGTGAAATTTTGTATGGCAGACCTGTTACTTACCATCCAAGTAGGCCATTTCAGGCATTTTTCTATCATTTACCTCCGCTAGCTCGGAATGCATCTGCATTAATTTTTTGATCCTATGATCCACCATTCCAATATCGAAAAACTCGTTTTATGTATCAATGTACCCATGTAACTTTATCATGCAGCAGTTTCAACAATAAATCAAGTAGTTACAACTCTTCCTATCATTTCAAAGAGCACCTATGTCCTGATGTTAAGTAAATTAAGTCTCTCTGTGTGTGTTTTATCCTAGCCAGAAGCTTCCAGAGGCCGACTGTAAACCAGGAAAACCTCAGCCGACAGTAAGTGAGGCTAGGACTAAGTGTCGACTTTCGCTCGGTCCACACGCGACAATGTAACTGGTTTCATTTGTCACTAGTCAGTAGTGATCGTTGTCTTCTAGAACCTGGGATCTGAGCTGTTGTTTGGCTGTCACTATTTCTCTCTCTTAAGCCAATGATTCCTGTGTTATGTCGAATTTTTTGTCTGGCGTGTTGTAAGTTTATAACTCACCTTAAACGAATATTATTTTACCCAGTTTACGGATTTATAGTTACGATAATCATGACGACTACGGTACATTGTACAATGACTCCTCGCTGTTCATTTGTTTAGCTGAAATGTTTCATGCACTTTGTGGTGTTGCTTATGATCAGAACAATTGAATCGGCACATAAGCAAATTCATAAGAAGTACACATTCGCAGAAGTGCCAAGGACAGGATGTTGATGCAAGAGCACGGAGGGCAGCCCACTGCCTGGCAGGTTGCCTCTAAGTCCCGGGAGATACCACTCTAAGCTTATAAAAGGCCCTGGGAGGTTTTGGATGAAAGGCAAGATCAATAGATCGTAAATACATTTTATTGCCTCTTTCCGGCAGCACGAGTATTTTCCAGATGTTTGGAAAGTTACGGTGACGTATATCAGCAATATGATGGAAGCAGCAGCGAATGGGATACGTGGAAATACTGAGTGTGGAGGATTAGCAAATAAGACGAGGCCAAGGGTGGAAATTACGCTAATGCTTGACAATTTCTGACTATCGGGCCTTGATTTGGTTTACAAGAAGAAATGATTGGACGACACCGATGGCGACGAGGCAAGTGGAGTCTTGTGACGCAGAGAGTGGCTTGCTTTGACTTGAATCTGTTGGTCGGGACCCCGTCATCGCCAGCGCTCACTGCTGGATCTTCATCACGACTCCCCTGGAGCTGGCAGAGTAGTTTGTCGCTTGTAGAACACCTGTCTCAATTTCAGCATCTCAGAGGCGAGATTACGCAATGCTTATCTGCCGTTGTATGACGCCATCGCTGACCGCTTCTGTCTATGAACGGTAAAGGAACTTAGTTAGCGCCACAGTTTTCGTCAGAACTCAGTTTTCAAATGAACAGTTAATTTCTATGAGCTATACCAATATGAATAGATATGATGAATAATTTACCAAACACGTTGAAAGTGTTTAAAGTTAAAATTTGTTGAGAGCAAATGTAGGTGGGTGCAGGAAAGGGGGAAAATAAGTGTGTAAGGAGACTGTCACCGGAGCGTGCGCTCCATTGCAGTTTTAATTAAATATTAGATCTTTTGAGTAATTTTGAGTAATTTCTATCAACTATGTCATTGAATCTAATAAAAATAAATTTTATTAACTTTGATTTGTTTGAAAAAAAAATCAATATTTGTTTGTAAATTCGTGGGTTTTTCAATTTCTAGAGTAAGAACGTTAACCACGTTTCGTTCTGAACCACTACTTTATATGTAAAAATATTAAGGTGGATTTGATTGAACGCACTGGCACCCAATTATATAATAGTCATTAAGTAGCTTATAATTCATATTTTACGCCAAGGTATTGAACGTTATTTCCATTACACTTTAATTAAAAAATCCCCTCTACAAGTAAATATTTTTTTAAATAATAAACTTAGAACCACATATTCATTTAGAAGGAACTGCCGGCAACTTGTTTTACGACATTGTGGGACGAACTTCCATTCGGCATTGTATGTATAGATGTTTTTTTCCTTCTCCCCTCCAACTACCCAGACAATTCTGGAGATTTCCACAGCAAATACCACCGTAGGTCAATTTACATGTGGGTATACCAAATGATGTTGATTATTTTGTTCTTTCTACGATTAGCGTCAGGAGACATTTATTTTCTACCCATAGCGTGAGATCGGGTAGGAAATACACCATTACATAGCAATCACGTCACGACTTGGAATGAAAAGTTTATCGGAATACTCACAAAGATTTTTTCACGTGTGAATGTAGTGTAGTTCACACCATCAGCGGATGAGGTTGGGATTAGGGTAAGAGAGGTTGCTAAATACGAATTACCAGCTAAGAAAGGCATGTACCAAAGGCTGTCCAGTCTGACACCTTTCCTCCCCCCCCCCCCCTTCCCTCTCTGTTGAAACTTTGTCGTAATTATTACTTTGGAACAGTGATCTCTACAACATTACTTTTTTGCGATCAGTCGACAGGCTAGATGCAATTCTCCGCATATTCTCATCTTCAGCTAATCTCTTCATCACAACATATCCATTACAACCTACGTCCTCAATTACCTGCGTCATATATTTTAATCTTTTTCTTTCTCTAGAATTCACTGTTTCCATTAACAAATTGAGCAATACCGCAAGTCTTAAAATGTGGTCCACCGTTCTGTCATTTCTCCGCGTGAAACTGTTCTACAAACTTCTTTCCTAGCCCATCATTTCCAAAATACAATCATTTGGTACTTTATCTGTTTACTTATAGAACTAGATTTAAAATTCTTCATTATTTTTATAAAAAGTATTCCTAAATACCTGGCTCCACTTCAATAAAGTTTTGCGCCTTATACATATAGTTTTTGGAAGTTATTTCCGAGTCCTAGATCAATTTTTGAAACTGTAACATGTCCCTTCCCAAAGAGAGATCTTTTTACTTCTGTTTTTGATATCGTTTTTGCTCCCGCCATCAGTTGCAATTTTACATCATAAATAACCGTTTACTTTTTGATCCTGGCTTTACGGCTCGGGAAAGGTAGGGCTAGAAGGGAAAGTAATTTGTGTACGGCCTTTTGAACATATCATCCTTGCATACGACGAAGTGTGCATGGCTTCACAGGGAACTGAACCCGCGCCTTCCGAAAAATACCACGCCCGAGCGTTACCACTCACTAGCTAGATAGAATACTTGTTGTATCCTATATTTACTACCATTTGTGCTACATTTGATGAGTTGTGTGTAGTTCCTCCTAGTAATTTGTCCGTTCCGTCCAGTAATTTCTCGGCATCCTCTCTGCTGTCTGGCTATTAGGCGGGATCGTTGGGGGGGGGGGGGGGAGGGGCAGAGGGCGCATGTTGTCGCCCTCGAAGGGTCCTCCTGCGTCGAGGGCCATCCGTGGCTTTGTATCCGCTCGCCTCCAGTCGAGAGATATCGGCCGCGCGCCGCCTGTCCGCCACCTCTCCCACACGTCTGCATGCCTAATATCGTAACTGTATGAGGATGGAATGTTCGCCGTTCAACAGCGAGGGTGTTCCCTGGTAATTTGTGAACTAAAAAGTTTTTTGTGCGTTCCATAACCACGAAGTTTGTATTAAATGTAAAAATCCGTTTGATATGTTCTATAATTTTTTTCATATAATAGTTTGAGTGGTGTACTAACATTAATGTATTTAGAGTATACTATGACTCGTAAATCTGATTACAACTCAAGAGGATAATCTAGTTAACAGAATGCAGCACAGGGATATCACAGTTCTGAAGTAGGAGTTTGAGGGTTTGGAAATTGTTCCTGTATTTCAATTTCATATTAGTTAACCATTGTAGCACTTGTTCATTCTTTTTTCATTTTTTTTATACGATACATATGACAAATAAAAATCGATTGCAGCCAAACTGTCTTCTAAGTAACTTTCGTTGTTTTTTTGTGGGGTGGCGATGCTTTTCGGCTAGTTGATGTCGAGATAATTAGAGCCAGGAGGCAAATGGGAATAAGGGTGGAGACAAAATTCGGCTGTGACCTGGAATAATTTCGGAAAATTATGAAATGTGGGATTAAAGCCGAACGACATACCTGAGGCTTACCGCTCACTCACTCTGTGGTGTAAGGCGGGATGTGTTTGTGGACTGATTATAAATATAAAGAATTCAATTCTTTTGTTTTCAACAGTTTTCCATTTATTATACACAACTTGTATTCTTCTAGGAACTACATCGAACTTCTGTAGTATCCGAAAATGCAAGGTTCTTCAGCAATGAATGATTTAAAAGTAACCGACCTGTTGTCTGTATGTCGCTAGCCTCTAAGTCTTGATTGATTTCTCGTCTCCATAGCAATCTACGCTTCTTTTCTTTAAGAATAAATATATCGATTTTTTTGTCTACTCTCAAGGAACAAAAATATAATTTTCTTATTAAATATTTAGTTATGTCACATGTTGTCATTAATAATCGAGTTGTTCTGCTATAAAATGTATATTTATTCGTTTTTAATATTCAGAGGAGTGTAGTATCCCTGCCAGCTGATTGACAAGAGCCTACAGGGTGAACTTCCCCTGGAGCCGTGGATTAGGATCGACCAATGTTCTGATATGAATATTCGTCATAGGTCCCTACTGCAACACCTGACAGGTTATATGACTCAGTACATTCAAATATTAATATAGGAATGGAGGTAAAATTACTGGAAACGGCAATGACCTATTTACATATTTATTTACAAGAGCAATGACTGGTGACATAGGCGAATATGTACAATGTTGCATTGGCTTTGAAACAAAACGTTATAGTTAAGGTCAAGGACTGGGTGAGCATTTAACTTATGGGCGCCTCGCAGACCAAACTAAATGTAATAATTGATAATCTCCCTGAAGACTATGCCCAAATTACTGTGATCAAATGATCGCATATCTGAATGTCCACATGAATATGCCCCTCTGACTATCCACAACCAGCTATCACAGCAGAGCCCACCTTAGTAGTAGACGACAGCCATCTTCTTCTCTGCACCCGCCGCCCCGGCGGCGCCGGCGTAGACGCCCTGGGCGTCGATGTGGTACGTTGACAGACTTTCGTAGAGAGTCCCACAAACCCCTGCCCCCAGGGTTTAAATAGTCACTCCCCCTTCCTATCATCACTGTGTGGAGAGGGCAATACTCCTCGCTAACCTGATGTATGAAGTAATTTTAACAGCTTGCAGTAATAACAAACGCTTGGCAACTGGCTTGCTGATATGCGTGCTACTTGTCAGGTCATAGCTCCTATTGCTTAACATTTTCCATGCTCGCCCGCCCTGAATACCGTCTTCGAAATTAATATGAAGTATTTGGGCAAGTGATCGCCTAGATCACTACAGGAGTGAGAACTATAAATGAGAAAAGTAACAATCCTCCTTATATCAGCACCCTGACTGCTCTACCGACGGGCATCCTCGTAGCCGTAAAGGTAACAGCCATGTTCCCGCAGAGAAAAACTTTCTCACAGTTTAGTATTTCCTGAGGAAAGTGTTTGTTGGTCAAATAAATTTAATTCTGCGTTCGGAACAGAGAAATTTGGTTTATAATAATTCCAGTCGAACACTATTCAAATAGTGGCCTTAAATGAAAGTGAACGCAAAGAAAGAGTTAGGTTATTAGGTACAGAGATATGGTTTAGTATGATTGCAAGGCGGAGAAGGGATTGCTGGCTTAATTATCACGTGTCTTGGTATATCATTTGATAGCAAATTCAGTTGCCTCGGACGCCTTCGGCAAGAGTTAATACTAGAGGGGGAAATGAGGGAAATGGCTGCGAAACTTTGTTTGAGCACGGCGAAGTTTTACGGAAAACGCATTACGGATATCAAATACAGGAGCCGGAGTAAGTGTGTGAAAAACAGGGCAGTTAGGTTTGTCTGTGGAAACCTGTAATTCTTTTTTGTTTTGTTTTTCTAAGTAAGGAAGTCAGGGAATATAATAAAGTACAGATCCATATTGAAAACAAAAGGGAAAGTGTTACTGCTTCATATTTTCATAAGGATCGATTCTTACTGCAACCGATGCGGTAACTCATATTCCTCATTTTCGTCAGAATCTACCATTAAAAACTATTTAAATTGATTTTAACTCAACTGTTCACAATTTATCAAGTGGCACACCAAGGAATTTAGGGTTCCATTTTCGACAGGACTAATTCTTCCGTTGTAGGCTTCAGTTTTATACAAGGCTGAAATATCGCCTTCAATTCTGTATTGGAGTGAGGTTCGCGTACACGTTAACCAATAAGTCGCTTACATTTTTTGCTCTCCAGGGGGTACTGGTCTATACTGGTCTATTTTGTTAAGTCAGCAACATTTCATTGTCAAACAAAGTTGCCCTAAAAGTGTTTTATTTTAATTATACGCAAAACAAAGTATTTACTGTAACATGTCTCAAATAGAGAGACTAACGTTATATACAGAAATAACGGGGCTCATTTCTCATATATGCTGAATTTTCATGCTCGTGGTAACAGCAAACATCCACCAAGCCCTGACATGAACAATAATCGGCAAACTTCGAGTCGAGATCTCCCCGCCCTCCTTCCTACCTCTAATGAATTAGGAGGCAACGTAGTACAAAAATCAGAGCTTCATCGTTTTTGAATTAGGCAGCGGACTCCGCTCAACAACTCCTTCCCAATCAAATTTGTGATAAAGGTTCATATTAAAAGCAGCAACCAGTCACAATTTCTTCTTATTATATTTATTTAATTAACTTTTACCGGTTTCGAGCAAAATGCTCATCATCAGATGGTTTACATTTTAATGTATTTACATATGTAGATGCAAAATGTGAGCATGCATCGTATAACAACAGAAAAGTAGTGATACGTATATTAGAATGAAATAATTTATATAAAATATATAGCAAAGTAACTTCAGAGTAAACATTTTTGCTTGTTTTTCTCTCAACTTATAAACTATATTAGGTGTAAGTTCTTTTAGTGTTTGTCGTATAATTTCAGAATATGACTGAAACTGGGGACAAATTTCAAGTTAATACTGATAGCAAAAATTGTTTTAAATTCTAACACTTTAACGGCCACTATCATTTTTATTTTCACGTGAGCAAAACGTAAAAATAAAAAAATCTACTTAATACCTCACAATATATAGTAGAAATGATTTCATTTCTAAGAAAATGTTCGTATTACAATTTTACCATTTTTTTAAACAATATTTGGTTTCGCATCTACATAACCTGCAAATGTGAAGCCTCCAACTTTTCCGTTTAGGTATTAGAGACCTATGAAAGACGGTGAGACAATAGGGCGCCAGCAGTGGGTGTCAGCATGCCGCTCAGTATCGACCCTTTAGGATCGACAAAACCGCGAGCAATATTTCGATCAAGCACCCGAATAACCTATAATATTTGTCTTGTTACTGACTTTTGTACCACCTTGTAAGGGAAAAAAAAATCGGTCCTAGTTATTACTTACTGCCGAGGATAGTTTCACTGGATTTAGTGGAATAAGGCCGATGGTTATACGTACGTCTCGTGCAATCGCTGTCTAGGCTCGCTCGGTTTATCACTGCTGGCCAAATGCCGGGAACATAGTACAGAGGACGAAGCGTTGCTGGTACTCAGTCGGTACAATCAAAATAGTCACGAATTTCATCGCAGTCCTAAAATCGGTGATGGATCAGCGTTATCGAATAGTGGAATAACTGTAAACTTAAAGAGCGAAGAGTATGTGTCTTCTTGTTATTTTCTACGTGCTTTTGTACGATTTTATAAGACTGTGTACTTCTACTTTCAGGAAATTCGGATACTTAAAGACCGGTCACTACGATACATAAAAATGTAAAAATCTGCAGATTGCACCAAATTTCAATGGTGATTAATTATTATTCCATCATCCAAATACGCTCTCTTCAGAGGAAACAGTAGCGGCATGTGACTACGATAGAACGATGTGTACTGATGAGGAAGAACATCAATTTCTCATCAATCATTCTTACGCATATTTAATTATGTATTTTACGTATCTATTGGTTGAAATCTGACATCCAATTCAAATCGGCCTGAAGTAAATGGCTCTTGTCCATTAAGTAAGGTAAAGGTCACGGGGTTCCGCATCCTGTAGGATTCATGGAGGTAGAGCTCCGCACTCCCTGTACAGGGAGGGAGGAGGTCATAAGAGTGCAGAGAAGTGTGTTGCTGCGATTGAGTGGAGCCTACAGTACTACCTCCACAAATGCCCTACCAATTATCATAGGTGTATGGCCGTTGGACCTCGAAATCAGAAGAAGAGGGGCCATATACTGGTTACGAAAAGGAAATCAGGTCAGGGTGCAAGAGATTGTGGGAACAGTTGCACAAAATGCGGCAGAAGTCAGCGCTGCACTTCTCGCTGAATGGCAGGAGCGGTGGGACAATAGTGCCACAGGCAGAAGATTATACAGTGTGTTTCCGAACATACAAGAATGGCTGCAACTTGAATACTTTCATCCCACACCAGGCCTTATACATTATCTCACGGGGCATGGCCCATATAACAGCCTACTGTGTCAAAGAGGGCTGAAAGAAACGAGCTTATGTGAGTGCGAGGCAGAAGGAACCCCCGAACATGTAGTGTGGTCCTGTCCGATAGCAGAAGAAGTAAGGACGCTGGATATCAACATAACACGGAGTAGATCAACGCGAGACATAATTCTAGATGAGTGATCATGGATTATTCTCGATAATCTGGCGAACAAAGTATCTCAACTGCACAAAAAAAGATATCTGGACCGAGCGGCAGTCGGGCATGGGGACCGGCCTAGGGAAGTCGCACGGCCAAACATACAGGCATAGAAAATTATTCACGGACAAGAGTAAACAGTATTCTTCAGAAACTTCCGGGAGCCGGAAGTTTTGTCCCGATGTGTCGGTCGATCCTGTCCTACTGGAAATCCAGAAGGGACAGTGGTGGGTAGATTAGTGTTGATAGAGTAGTATAGGTTTCAAGTTAGATTAGAATAGACGTAGTACATTTTTTTTTTTGTAACATAAAAACGAATAAGGCCTTATAGGGGAAAAGTAGATTATAATACCAGAGGTGATTATTACAAAAAAAAAAATCAAATGTATAACTATTAAATTAAGTAATACTACCATTTTTAAAACGGAACCAAGCCTACTACAGGCCTGAGTCAGAACGATGGCGTGGTAGAATGAGCAAACGCCAGCAAACAAAGCGCTTCTACCACGGCCAAAACAGTCTTGTTTGTAATGTAGAGGGAATGATTATTGACTTTTGCACAAATACACGATGAATCATAACAATATTTGGGAGTTAATTTCCATATTAATGGTAAGCCAGGATGCTGCAAATTTGAACTGGCTCAGGACTGTAGTGGATGAGAACATATAATTAAGTGAATGTTACTTATAAGCAATTGTTATTATCCAGTAATCCGGTATAACTAAATGATAGATTACAGAAAGATATGTACAAACTGGGTTAACTGCAACTAACTGATTAATGGGATACTCTAGGAATAACTGGAATATTTCAATAAAAACCACTAGCACTATAACAACAATAAGCGATATTTGTGATTCAATATAACATTAAAATTTGCAATAGTAGCTGTAACTGTTATTACTGTAAGCAAGACCAAATGTAATATTATAGAATTAATTAGACAGTAAGTCAAAGTGTAACGGAACTGTATGCCAAATTCCTTGCATGTAAATATCTTGTACAAATCTCAAAACACTATGTAATCAACAATGTAAAAATTAATACGTAGGGCCTAATTTAGTCACTAAGATATTAGGCTGTATAAATGAAGGGTAAAAAAAAAAACACTCCCTGTACATCCTTCGGCACTAGAATAGATGTGACGGGGTCAGCGACACGCTCGGCCGTTCTTTAGCTTTCCGCGGAGTTTCCTGTATGGTATTTACTGGATAGCAGGCCAATGCTAAAATCTCTAATTTCTTAAACAGCTCTTGGCATGAAGTTCTACTGCTAACTCCACACATAATTCTTATTACAGTACTCGCTTTTCGGCCCTGACTACTTAGTCTCTGTGAGTAGAATTGCTACAGAATATTATTACATATTTCATTCGTTTATTTTTATAAACGATCTCGGAGACAAAGTGAAAAGCAGTTTTAGATTGTTTGTTGATGATGCGCTTATTTATAGGGAAGTAAGGAATTTGGCCGATTGCTTAGAAATTCAGCGTGATCTGGATGTTATTTTGGCATGGTGCGCTGAGTGACAACTTATACTAAATTGTAAAAAGTGCAAGACAATGAGCATAACTAACAAAAATAATCCAATTGTTCAGAAATACCAGTTAAACAATTCAGTTATTGATATAGTCGATTCTGTGAAATATTTGGGAGTAACAGTACAAAGGAATATGAAATGGGACATACACATTAATTCGTTAGCAGGCAGAGCTAATTTTAGGCTGCGATTCATAGGTCGAATCTTGAAAAATTATAATGAACTAACAAAGGAGATACCGTAAAAATCTATTGTGCGTCCACATTTGGACTATTCTTGTGCCATTTGGGATCCGTTTCGTAAGGGGTTGATCGAAAGTATAGAGAAAGTGCAGAGAAGAGCCGCTCGATTCGTGACCGCTTGCTACAGTCCTTATGAAAGCGTCACAGAACTGATTAGTAGACTAGGCTGGGAATCTTTGGTAGACAGACGATGCACGTTTCGTTTAAACATATTGGTAAACATGTGTACTTTCACTTTCATTTACGAGTGTAGAGAAATACTTCGTCCACCAACCTATTTGAGCCGGAATGACAGGAAAGATAAGATCAGAGAAATAAGGTGCCGCACTGATTCTTATATGAATTATTTTTTCCCTCGTACCATTAGGGATTGGAATGCACAACAAAGCGATTAGCTATGGTGCTGAGCACTCTCTGCCACCCACAGTTTTGTGAATTGCAGAGTATATATGTGGATGTAGATGAAGGAGTGAAAATAAGCAAAATAAATTAGATTCTTCATACTGACATCACCCATTACTGAAATTATATGAATTGCAAATGTGGCTGCACCAAATCTCTTAAATAACAGAGCGTGTATAAACCACGTAGTTCCATTTTGGCCTCCTGTGAACCCCCCCCCCCCACGTAGCTCTACGTGGCTTTTGCCCCCTCCTCTCCTCCACCCACGAAGCACTTAACTTTTTTACCTTTTGATTCCAGAAGACATTTTGTACTGTTATCTCCTGTCAGACTTTTGTAAATTACATACGGAGATAATTAACTGAGGGAAATAAATATTCACATGCTGTTGTGAGTTCTGTTGCTCATTTTAACTGTGGTAAATGTTGTGAAAGGAAAGCTACGTGGCCTGGCTCGGAACCCGCCGTTCCCCCACGTAGCCTCGCGTAGCCTTCCAGCCAACCCCCCCCCCCCCTCGACCCAACCACGTAATTTGTGCACGCTCCCTAAGTCAGAGACATGCACCATATCAGCTGTCGGTAATTTTCGCAAACAAATCTAGCTAACCTTTGCATTTCCCCTCCTTGCTGCCACCTCTGGCTTATTGGATTACAACACCGCCGAACGCTACCAACATACTTCATATGCACCAAGTAAGTTTTACGAGGCAAGGTGAAGCGGACAAAAAAAGTAAATAATATCTAAACGCTGCGGTTAACTGTGAGGTGGTGAGTGACGGCTGGTCCGGTAGGTGAGCTGGCTGGCGTGGTGCAAGGCCGATCAATAGCAGGGCGGGGTGTGGCCGCACCGCGCCGCACCGGCCAATCTTCCATTAAGGGAGGCGATTCCTTCCTTCACCCCAGTTCCTCTCCTCCAGGTGGAGTCTTCCTTCAATTAATAAAAGTTTGCATGCTAGGCAGTTTTCCTCTCTTCTCATCACGTCTCCAAAACATTTACACAATTTTTACTGGCACACATATTTTTTATACTGTACTTGTCGACTTCGTGGTCGTTAGAGGCGGGATTGAGACAAGGAACGGGAAGGAATTCGACCATTTGAGGGAATCTTCCCGGCACTGGCCTGGACTGAAAACTGAAATCTGGATGGCTGGAGGGGGATTTGA
Organism: Vandiemenella viatica; assembly: GCA_031002005.1. Classification (NCBI taxonomy): domain Eukaryota; kingdom Metazoa; phylum Arthropoda; class Insecta; order Orthoptera; family Morabidae; genus Vandiemenella; species Vandiemenella viatica. Next base: position 177,387,070 of record JARYHS010011408.1, read on the forward strand.
ACCTGCAATCTTCCCAGTGTCAGGCTCGAGCTTCATCGATCACCCACTGGGCTCAGTAACACATAGGTCTCCTTCGCAGTACCATTCTTGACCCGTTATTTTTCCAGCCACTTAGGGATTAATCTTGGCATCCCCGTCTGCGTCCTTTGTATCTGGGTCATTTCCGTAAACAACCTTCTCTTTCCTACAGTGGATATAACTAACAGCCGCTATGTCCAGAGCCTCTGTAACTCCAACAGATCAAAAGATAAAGTCGGTTGTAATGATTACTCAGAGATAATATTCCATAACATTCATAAAGGTGTCTAAGCAACATCGTGCAGCCTTCTTTCAGTGCATATCTGTTTGTCTAAGATGACTACGTTTTACTATAGTTTACAGACAGAAGTTTCCAGATAATAGCTTAGTCCTTCGGAGTGTTTGGAATAGGATGAATCAAAAATTGACTGCTGATCTGTATATCAGTATCAATGAGCCTTTCGTTTTTAGATCTGTGCATCTTTTAAAATATTCGAACCCTGTTGCATTAAGCAAAAAACTTAATTTTTCTTGCGTTTTCTATGAAATCTCAGAGCAGCACATTGCTCTGATCGAGACCAATATCGATTTTCTAAATGCTATCTTGCTACGACATCACGCGTTCTAGTCAAGCAGAAGAGAACTGTGAGGGTTTACAACATCTGATATTGGATCAACGTTGTCTGTCCATAATAGCGTCACTGATGCAAAGAACTAGATAATCAGTTTAGTCACAATTGTCAGCCTGTGAAGATTTCCCAGTAGCAGCAGGTGCGTGGCACAAGAAGGAGATAAACAATATCACGTGAAAGAATCTTAGTCTTAGATACGAGTGGAAGCAAATCCAATCACTGTTTCGGAGACAATGTATTTTACATATCAGCCCTCAGCTGGTATTATCCGTTCTTCATATCAGCCCTCAGCTGGTACTTACTTACTTACTTCCTCTTCATGGATAGGCCAAAAGCCTGTTCTGAACTCATTCTTCCGACCATCTCTTCCTAGGTCTTCCAATGTCCCTTCTGCCTGTGGGAAGGTACTCTAGGGCAAGCTTAGGAAATCTGTAATTTCTCATTCGTAGGACATGGTTCTTCCAGTTATCCCTTTTTTGGGCAATTCTATCATTTAGCGGGGAGATATTCAGTTGTTCCCTTATTTCCTCATTCCCCCTCCTATCATTTAGGGAACACCCGTTTACTGACCTTAAAAACTTCATTTCAGATGATTGAATTTTGTTTTTGTATTGTGTTTTATTTACCCATGTTTCACTGCCATATAGCAGAGTCGGTATGTCCATTGTTTTATAAAACTTGAGTTGTGTCTCCTCTCGTGCTTTACCTTTCAGTGTTCGTCGAATTGTTCCACACATATACGAGGAAATCGGTGAAGATTTTCTTCACCTCGTTATCCTCGTTAAAAGATAATTCACATCCGAGATAAGTAAAGCTGGAGACTTTTTCTATTGGCTGCTTGTCTACCACTATTTTAACTCTGATAGGATATTTCCCCTGCCAGGCCATAAGCCGCTCAGCTGGTCTTATCAGTTTTTCTTATCTACACCCAGCTGGTACTGTCAATTTTTTTACTTCCGCTGTCGTCTCAGTCATCATCACGAATAACCGTTGAAATTGCTCGGAGTGGCTCAGTGGATTTTAAACAGATACCAGCTGTTGAGGAATAATATCTCTTGAACCAGACACGATACTTTCTTCCATTTTACTCATTCCATCCCAAATGCCCGAAACGGACATCTTTTGGTCGCGAGTTGAAGTCTCTGTCGTCAGAGATAGCTACGCTAGTGTACTCAGAAATCGCAATATGCATATCTCCAGCCACCTTCGGGATGTTAACCATCTGAACTGATGTGGCAGAATACTTTTGGAATTCTGTTAACTTACTCGTTACCTTCCCTTAAGAGCATGGGCAACCCATATACAAATTAGAAGAACCAAAATAAAAAGTCGAAAGATAATTATTTTCTCCCAAGCAAACTCCGCAAACTGATGTATACAACTACGAATACTGTCAAGCTTTTTTTAACACTGGTTCGTCAGACTTCAATCCGGCTTTCCCATCAAGACAACATAAATTCTCTAAAACCTTTAATAACCATCGTCAAATGTGAACAATCAGCAAACAGCATTCCAATCACGCTCAAACGCACCCAAAAATTTGAAAACTACTTACAACCACTATTCGACCATACTTCCCCTCTCATCTAATCTCATATTATAATAAGCAACTGGTCATCTATGACGTCATCTGTTATGGCATGACTTCACTCTATGACGTCACTCAATGACGTCACGCTTTATGCACATTAGTTAATAATATTTCTAAGCGTCCACGAATAAATTAACTGACAGAACACTGAAATAAAAGTATGTAATGCGTTTAAATCGACGTATCAATCATTAGATGCTTATATTTACGTAATATTCTTTTAATATACCGGTATAGAAGTATTCTTTAAGTTCTTTGTCTATAGATATGTAAGATAAAAGCTTTAATTTTCGAGTATCAATGTTAGCGAAAATTTTGATTAGATTGTTACTTATCATGGGTCATAATTACAACTGGCATTTGACGTTTCAGCAGAGGGCATGAATAATTTAGTTTTTTTTTCAAAATAATTTAAACTGTGTCCTATTATTGAAATTATTAAATCGTTTGAACGGAAATAGTTGCACACTGCTCGCGATCTGTGCAGCCTACACTACAATTAAAACAAATATTACGTGGCATAATGTAAGTTCCTTTGCTTTTACTGAGCAATATTACTGAGGCTATTATTTCAACAACATGTAGCTGCGTCAGTCATTCAGACGTTGTAATCATTGGTCTGAATCACAGATAACAAAAAAAAGGTGTAAAACCCTTGAAGGTTTTTGATCAAATTTATATCGCGATGCGAATGCCACTAAAATGCGATACAGTACATGTATTAATATGCGTGAGATTGAAGTATTATTCTTCTGGCGGCAAGTTTAGCTTAGTACGTGGTTAGGTTGAAATGCAACCTGGACCAGGATGGAAACAGAAACCTTTTGCTACAACGAAAGACACGAAGAATTACATTGAATTTTATTTTATAACAATTCTATTTAGTTAATCAATTGCTAAGACATGAATTGTCAGAACACTGAAAGAAAAGTATGTACTTCGTTTATATTGGTATATTAATTTCAGTTTTTTTTAATGAAATCACAACATGGTTTGAATGAAAGAAGTTCCAAATTGATCACGATATATGTGGCGTAAACCACAATTAAACATTACGTAGCATAGCGTAAGATGTTAAGATTTATTTTTAACATCCTTCGTTTTCACTGGGGTTATTATTTCAGCCGATGTAAGCTGTATTAGCCGTTAAAATATCGATCTTCATCACAGGTAATAAGAAAGAAAGATGTGAGAACCTGTGAAGATTTGGGATCAAGTTTATATGCATGATGACACTGAAATGCGATACAGGGAATGTATTAATTAGCGCATGATTGAAGCTTTGCTTTTCTAGCAGCAATATTAGGGGAGATTGTGGTTAGGCTGAAATGCAGCCTGGACCAAGTTGACAACTGAAACTTTCTGCTACAGCTCAAGGGTCGGTAAATTACAATGAGCTTTATTTTATAATAATTCTATTTAGTTAAGCAACTAGAGAGAAATAAATTATCAAAACACTCCGTTAAACCCATTACTCTTCACGGGCTTTGGGGATAGTCATTTAATATTCTTCACGGTAAATCCCCGCGAACATTCTATAATTTCTCAAGCGCACAGTTATAGATGGAATCACCGCAATTCGCTTCCAAGTACACAACTTAATTAAACAGAACACAGACGCTCAGATATTCAAAAACATGCGCCTCAACCCTGAAGTACGCAAGAAAAATTTCCAAAAACCATACTCCTGCACAGGACAGCCAACAAACAAGCAAAAGAATTTTACGACGCTGAGATTCTGTGAAAGTCTTAACTTTTAGGAAAATACATTCGCAAGCTAGTTTCCGAACATTTCCCAGAGATAACATTACCATAAAAACCAACAAATAATTACAAGCACGCGAACAATTCGAACAGAAACAAAAGCCATTTACTTTAAAATTCGACAACCACTAAAAACACACCCTCCATCAACATTGACAAAAAACTTATTGGAAAGTACACAACATACAAACATTATATTGTGCACCAGCAACCCGTCACGACACAAACCTAGAATGAACACAATTTATCTACTAGCATGTCATATGCATGTCATATTACACAGTTCATTTCAACATGCTGGACCGGTTGTTCACTGAAATAAACATTCAACATTTAAATATTAATATTGAAAAGAAACTCTTGGAAACGTTCAAATCGTCTCACCTTCTTTATTAAATAATATCTTAGGTTAATTCAGACATTACTTGGTGGTTTCTGAAATCTAAAGTCAGACATAGGGTGGGCGCCAGGTTTTCCGCATTATTTCCTGTCTTAAAGGAAATCGACCAATTAATCCAATTTTTTTTTCTTTAATCTGCTTAACGTCTCTCTAACAGCGAGGTCTTTAGAGACGGGAAAGGATGGGGGCTAGGAATAGGAAGGAATTCGGCCATGGCCTTTTGAAGGAAGCATCCCGGCATTTTCCTGGAGTGATTTGGGATACCATGGAAAACCCAAATCTGGATGCCCGGATGGGGATTCGAACCGCTGTCCTCCCGATTGCGGGGCCAGAACGCTAGCCGTTACACCACCACGCTCGGTCCCAATGAATCCAACAAAAGTGTTTGATCAGGATCCACACTACAATCTCTAATTTAATTCAGTGCTTTAGGGAAGGAGGGTGATTGAAAACAGAGTTCACAGTAAAATACTTCAGTTGCTTTCACTCCCAATGTTGATCAGTCTTGTTAACAATAGCGCACAGTCAAACAAAGCTTTGTGGGTTTAGATATGAGCAAGAGAGTTATCTCAGTGTGTTTACTGGTTGCGAGAGTCTCCTCCTTGGCCTGGACGCCGCGCCGGGCAGAGCGTCTCAAACCAGAGCACTGCTAGGTTGGTCCACTCCTCGCCCGATCGTAATCCCTGTCCTCATCTCTCCTCTCACTGACCCCAGTACTGCGTCCACAGATTCCACTAATGGGAGCCGAAGGCACTAAGCCACTCGCCTATCAGTGGCCTCCCTCGAAATAAACCAAACGAAAACATGCCTGGTATCAGATCACGTTCCGTTAGATGGGTCACTTACTGGTATTCCGTGGCGTGGATCCACATATTTTTGTCTTTGTGTCTCACAGTATCTTTTCCCAGGTATGCCCCGATTTTGAGGCGCTTATCACCAGACAGTAAAGTGTCTCGCCCATCTGCTGCTTCCATAGCCCGGCACTTCTCGCCCCGCAATGCAGCCCTCAGTGTTGTCGGCAAACTTTGGAAGTTAAAGAGCCAATTTCACCTTTAAAGGCGTCAGGAAAAAATTATAAGAGTCATAGAGCTGTTAATATTTTAATAAATAATTTTAATATAATTTAATGAGCAATCAGTACACCATCACACATATATTGATGTAAATAATATATTTTATAAATAATTCACAAGTAGTAAGCATTTTAATTAATGAGAACAATGTGTTTGTATTTCCTTATAAAATGTTAGTATACCAAGTGCTTAACTTGTCGATTTTAATTTCAAACGTAAATGCAAATTGTCATGATTTTTTTTTTATTTATTTCGTATGGCAGAAGAAATACAAAAACAGTAACTACATTAACTAACAATAAATATAACTATTACTACAGACTGATGTCTAACGATTGCAGCCATTCAATTGCTTCTGTTGTTGCTTCGTGAATCTGATTCATTGTACCACTGAATCTCCTGAGAGGGCATTCCATGGCGATGTAGTGAATGGTTTGCTCATAGTTACCGCAGTCACAAGAAGGATTCTCTGTCATTCCCCACTTGTACAACCAATAGTATATCGTTAAAGAACCTCTTTTAACGATTTTGTGGTTCACGAGGAAGCTGGCAATATTAACGGTACTAGCAGATTGCAACCAACTATTAAAGTATGAAGTAATTTTTTTTCAAGCTTTCCTAAAGTTCTGCCACTATTTTCTTCGCAAATGAGTGGATATTTATTTGAAAGTGTCTCTACATTATACTTCTTATTATTTGCAAGTTTTTGTTTGCAAATAAGGCATGTGGGAATACTATTTGATTTCGCAATGAACGCAAAAGGCTCAATCCATTCACTTTTGAGTTCGCGACGGTCATCTGTTATGTTCCCGAATGTTTCCTTAGCAGCCTTTAAGAAAAAGTTAAAAATATATATTTTTTTTAATTAGATAAGAAAAAAGCAAGTAGAACATCAAATGAATTTAAAGATGATATAATATAAGAGATGAAAATACTCATATTTTTAAATCACTAACAATTACTTAACCAGATACAACACGATAACAGTCAAGACCAAGAAAATAACCGAAGTGATCACACATCAACAGTTGGTTTAAAACATTTTGTCTCTGCCTAAAACTACTGCAGTATTTTATTTAATTCGTTATTGTCGGCAAGGGTTGACAAAAGACCTTGCTTTTAATGAGGTCTGGCAGTTTGAAAATCTTTAGATCTTGCGGATGATAAAGATGCAACCAAAAATTTTATGAAAGAGCCTCACTAATATCCTCAAGAGCCGCATGCAACTCGGGAGCCGCGGTTTGCCGACCCCTGGCCAACCTCTCCACCCCGCGTAAGTCACTCCATATGTCTCTCAGCACACTATACGTAATTACCATAATAATATATAATCTCTAATGTCGTTACTTACTTGAATTACGAGAGAAATGTTTAAATATGTTGGTGATTTTTTCGGCCCAAGTCCTTAGTTGCTAACTGTTTTATGGGTTGTTTCTGACTTGCAACTTAACAAATGCTTTTGATGACATACGCTTTTCGACTTTATTCAAGACATCTTCAGTGCCCTAGATGAACATATATACATATACAATGATGTTATTTGATTTTTGTTCCGTTTCCTGATATTATTAACTAGGTACTTAGTTTTTATATATGCATTAACACGCGCAAGTTCGTGTTTCCATAGCAGCTACTATTCTCGCACTATCACTACTGTCCAAAGTTTTGTAGGCTGCATTCTAGCGCTTTTCACCGGCCACGAACTGTATATAAACTTTTTTGTTGTTGTTGACATCCAAAAGTCGTGAGCCAAAGATTATGTGTGGTCGAACAATTTCTTATTTTGAATCTGTGGTCATTAGCTATGTCTATTCTGTGATGGTATGTTTAATTATATGATGGGTGCCATTTACTCTTGTTTTATTGTCTCGAACAAGGTTTGATTTGTGAGGTGTATATATAATCATTCGTAACTTTTTTACCATTATTGAGTGCTTTTTGTATGTGAAGGTTTCCTGAATAGTCAGCATGTTTATGTTGTGAATATTAATCTTTAGTATTTGCATATCTGTTTGTATGTTTTACGTTGGTATGTGTGTATATACCAAATTATTTATTTAAAAAATGTATATTTATAATTATGTTAACCACTATGTTTCCACTTGCCGTGCTTGGAGGTATTGGAATGGCTGGCTCACTCCCCATCCTCGACCGGGTCTCCCTGGTCCACCTCGCATCCGGAGTCCTTTTTGGCTGTGTCAGGAACTATACGGATAAACAAGAAATGTGTTCAGTACATAGCTCGGGTCAACAGCTACAGAAATAAAAATATCTTCCATACACCGACCCGCCATTTCAGTATCTGTCGCGTGTAGACAGGCTGGCACCAGAAATTTATCTCTCTGAGTAGCTAAGGGAGAGTCAAAAATTGGAAATTGGAAGATTATAAATTATTTCTCCAATTTCCTTATAGTTCGTATTAAGAAAAAAAATTAGTTGGTCAAGGAAACGTTTTAAAAACTTTCAAGAACTGTATTTCTGCAACACATTTATTATTCGATTAATTAAATTATTCGTCGAATATTATTTTATATAAAAAATTTATCTGATTAAGTATCAAATATATAAGATTTTATGCTTTTTGCAGCTGTAGTTTTATACAGTTCTAATTACCCTCCAGAGTTTATATACAATTAGACGGGGAAGCAAATTTTTTATCTATAAATAACAATTTCGTCAAATTTGTGCAGTAATTTTGTGAAAACCAAATGCTGCGGAAAGATTGCTGTAGTTTTGTTATAAACTTTAGCAGGTTGCACATAACAGTAATTTTACCGAGCGTGGTGAGTGAACGGTTAACGTTCTGGCCTCGCATTCGGGAGGATGCGGGTTCGAATCCCCATCCGGGCATCCTGATTTGGGTTTCCATGGTTTCCCCAAATCACTCCAGGCGAATGCCGGGATTCTTCCTTCAAAAAGGCCATGGCCGAATTATTTCCCGTTCCTGTCATCAGTCCCATTCCGCCTATAATTATTACCTTAGCCGTCGACGAGGCGTAAAGCCACAAGTAAAAAAAAAAAAAAACAGTAAATTTTGAAGAATTTTCGGTTCAGATTTTTCATAAATAAATGGGGCAGTGGGAATTCTTTTATGAACTTTTGGAAGATTGTGGAATTATAAGAAAAATCCAAACATTTTGAGAGTCGACGGCTTGCCAGTAAACATTAGATACCCATGAAGAATACTTAAAACAAATAGTTTATTGCGACCCCTACTAAATCTCCACAATTGTTTACACCGCCATGATTTTTCGATTTTTTGTTAAGGTTAGTAAGAACTAAAGCATGCTACCTTATAGATTTCTGAGTTAAAGGATTCGTAAATAATGTTGGCGTACAGATCAAAGTTTTTATCTCAAACACCCTGTTTGGTATAGCGAGACTCCGCCGGACCATCGCCTTGTGTCTCCACAGAGACAGGTTTGGTGAGCTTGTATTAGTGAATGGAGTCAAAGCAACAAGTACATTGTTCTACCATACGGTGGAATCTGTCCTGGGACATTATTTTCTCAAATTCTTGGAGCCGAATCATTTTAGTGTATTACGGAAACAACTCTGCTGTGATATTTCAAATGTTAATAGCAAAAAAATATGCGTGACTTTCATACCCTTCAAATGTCTCAATCCGGTAAACATGAACCAACTGCTCTACTTCGTGAAAGGTCGATAACTAGCCTAGTTGTTTCGACTAACTGCTTCAAAGTAGTGTGGAATACCAGGAAACACATAAAATATTCCCAATCTGAATATCTTCTTCTTCTGGTCCCTATGCATTTCGGATGTCGGCAACCATCTTGGCTGTCTTGTCTCTGCTGGTAGATGCTCGGATTAGCTCCGTAGTTATCTTGGAGGTCGATGTTGTCAGATTTTTTAGCCAGGAAGTTCTTCTTCTACCAGCACTTCTCTTTCCTGGTATTTTACACTGGAGAACAGACTGCAGGAGTTCATAACGGTTATTATTCCTCATGATGTGGCCAAGGTACTGAAGCTTTCGTGTTTTTACAGTGGTCAATATTTCCATATCTTTTTTCATTTTACGGAGCACTTCAGTATTTGTGGTGTGGTCTGTCCATGGTATTCTCAACATTCTTCGATAGCCACATTTCAAAAGCTTCTAACCTTTTACTAATAGTTTCCGTTAATGTTCACATTTCAACGCCATACAGGAGGACAGAGAACACATAGCAGCGCAGGAGTCTCAACTTCGTGGTAATTGATAAATTACGGCTTTTAAAAAGATTATTCATTTTATTTAAAGTAGTCCTGGCTTTACCAATACGTGACTTTACTTCATCAGATGGATCTCATTGTCTATACGTGTACCTTGATACACATTCAATGGTCTTCTGGCTAATCATAATATGGTATTGGGAGTTGTTGTTTTTACCAAACAATTACTTTTGTCCTGTTTATATTAATGCCAAGTCCATATTCGTGGCTGCTTTGTGTCACTCTGTCAATAAGATATTGTAAACTTTCCTGAATGTCTGCAAAAATGACTGTGTCATCTGCGTAGTGAATATTGTTTATCCAGTTCCCATTCAACGGTACTCTCATCTCCACATCACTCTACGCCTCCATTAAGAAATAGCCTACACTGAATAGATGTTAAATAATAAAGGGGACAGGATACAACCTTGTCTTACACTACGAAGAATTTCTACTTCATCCGTATTTTCTCCCTTCATTCTCACATGAGCAGATTGGTTCCAATACAGGTTAATAATAATTTTCAGGTCTTGCAGGTATTTGATTATAATGTGGCAATAATTAGAAGTAAATGTCCCCTGGATCTCCAAACATTAAAAGTTGATTCTCGAAGCTTGACTGTCAGATTAATGTCTCCGTGTGAGATTGCCACAATTATATATTTTATGTGCCTGCTATTCTTCATGACCAACAGTTGACGATCTGAATATTCCTCGATGTCAATAACTGCTTTTTAATGGACTTTACTTCCAGTTCGTGGTACTATAGAGTCGTCGCCCAAGTGAGTTTATATCCTAAAATTAACCTCCGAAGTCTGATGTGCTATAAACACTGCGTCTTCAACACTCTAGCACACTAGTTACCTGACTGATACCATGAACGCTGACTGCTGACGGTAGTCAGGATCGTGGGAGTACAAGTGCCGTGCTCTGCCGCTGCGTAATGTTGAGCAGGCGATACGGTGTATCAATATCGGTAGCTCGCTTTTGCCAGTGACTTTGTCCTCGTGGGCCAAATAAGCTCTCGGCCGTTTTGCCCCCAGCTTCCAATTACGAAGTTACCTCATATGCCATTACCATTAATTAAACCGGCGGCATTGCTACACTACGAGTTTAAAGATTGACAAGAAACGATAGATGGCGATAGGAAAGCGTCACTTTCTGTTCCGTTCACATTTAAGGTTGCTTGACGGTATAGACATTAAATACTTAGTCCGCCCAGAAAAGATTTTAATTAAAATCTTTTCCAATCTTCTAACTTTTTTCAGCTGCATCGGATATTTCTGGTAAATTTTATGTTTTTAAGAGTGCCGAATCCAAAAATAATCTCTATTTTCCTCCAGTGGTTAAGTGTGTCTGATTGGCGGTCGAAAGGTCCCCGGTTCGAATCCCTGTCTCAGCGGGGATTTTCATAGACCCTTAACCCGACCTTCACCCCTGGCACAGCTTGCTGTGTAATGTGATGTTCGATAGAACGCTTCCATGGTTCCGATTCCACGTTAAATTTTACGATAGCTCCCCCTGTACCCCGGTAGGATTGTCGGGTTTGGTTAAAACGGATACGACAGGGACGAAATGCGTAGACAATAGAAACCCTGTCACTAGATCATTACGGCTACACGGAACTGTTATTATCCTTCTTATCCCCTAATGGGGGATAATATCATTACCGTGGCGCCACAATCTGATGATTGATTCTTATAGAACTCAACGAGACAAATGGAAAATAAAGAATAAAGTTTTTTGATATCTCGCTTAGTTCTCGAGATATTGTATCTGAAAAATGAAGAGGTTAGGGTGAAATCAGGCCTGGACCAAAATTTTTTTTTGGTAACTGCACCACTTTTGGTACCTGCCAGAAACTGGTACTAACCTGTTGAAATTTACATCAGTCGCTTCGTCAACATGTCCTCTTCACGTTTTGCGATCATACATTGCGGAAAAGTAGCCAAGAATTTAATTAAAAATGCCGAAAGATAACATGACGAACAGCTGTTACATGCCCCCAACGTTGAAAACAATCAGTGACAGTCTCTTAAAATGTTGATTTAATCCTTTGTTGAAATGTTTTCATGCCTTTTCAGCTCTAATCCTTTGTAAAAAATCGCACAAAATTGACAAACACGCAATATTTATCCGAGTTGTAATACGGTGATGACCGCCATCTTACATAGCAACGAGCAACCAGAGATAATCGATTGCTTCCATTGTAAACAAATACGCCATTGAGTGTTGTATGTCGAATAGCCAAAATTTCGTAATTTTTTATCACTTGGTCCAGGCCGTATTTCAACCTAACCACGATTTCTATGACAAAACTAAACTGTTTAGGTTGAAATGATCCCTGTACCTATAATTTTTATGTTATTTTAGCAGTGCTGAAAGCATTTAGCAGTTGCTCAGCCTTTCATATTTCGGCATTTTTAATTAAATTCTTGGCAAATTTTCCGGAATGTATGATCGCAAAACGTGAAGAGGACATGTTGACGAAGCGACTGATGTAGATTTCAACAGGTTAGTACCAGTTTCTGGCAGGTACCGAAAGTGGTACAGTTCCCATTTTTTTCACCAAAACCACCATATCTACACGGTGGAAATGCACTATAGGTTGTTTATTTTCTTCCTAGTGATTGTTGCTAGGTTGAAATACGGTCTGGACCAGAAGAAAAAACACCAAAAGCAGAAGGAACTTTACCTATGACTGATTTTTAACATGCTATATCTGTAAAACCAAGCGAGATATCAAAAAAAATCATTCTTTATTTTCGATTTTTTTTTCGTCGAGTTCTACAAGAATTCATCATCAGATTGTGGCGCCACGGCAATGATAGAACTGCCCCCCTAATGAATATTGTTATTAACTATTAAATTATCCTGTCTACGAAATTATTTATTACTTCGCCCTGTAATTATTTAATATTTCTTAACTGTTCGTGATATAATATCGTTGTTTGTTTCTTTGCGAAAAGCTTTTTAGTTTTGAGTTTAAACCCTTCATTTGTTTCGGTGTTTTTACAATAATCGTCATAAATCACACATTTGAGCACATTCTCGGTTAATTTTGTTCTTAAAAGAGTTGCGTTTTCACTACAACATAAATCTTCTAATTTAAAATGCTCTTCAGATTTTATTTCAAAAAACTCATTTATTGATTCGTTGGGAATTTTACCGAAAAGGAGAGTGCAAAACTGAGCCGTGCTCGGCTCTTGTTGCATCTTTGCCTTCTCTTCTCTTCCGCTCGCGATTGTTTCCTCTTTGGTGTTCCCCCGTTAGAGAGTGCTGGGACTCCTGGCGATAGCGGGTATATGTGGAAGGAAGGGACCAGTGATGAGTTGTTGATCAGTTAGGGCCAGTTAGTGACCGGCCGGTGAGCCAGTTAGTCAGTCGGGAAAGAGTACTTCCCTGTGTTGCCGTGACGCCGGAAGCCCGGTGGGGCGGCGGGGTCCGCGGTTGGACCGGGCGGCCAGGGAGGCTGTCAGTCAGTTGGAGGCACGCGATCGGCATTCCGCTAATGTTTCCCGGAGCGATAGCGTTGCGGGACTAAGGAGGAAGCAGTCAGTGAGGCAGTCAACAGTCGATTGATTATGCCTGGTATTTCTCGCAGTGGCCGTGACTGAGCTTGATGGTTTGACCGGGCCGCCCGTGGATTATACTTCTGGTGAATTGGTGGGTCCCTAGCGACCGTGCTTCGACCACTTGCAGAGAGGGAATTTCTCCGATACACTCTTCACCGAGAGTGCTGTGCCGAAGCTTCGGGAACACCGTGGCGATCGTCCCGGGTGGTACTTTTCGAGCTGAAACCTGCCTTCTCGCCCTAGGAGGGTATTGGAGGTAGTGGCCGTCAACTGCAACCACAAGTGTCATCTTCCGCCTCGTCGTTAGCGGTCTGCCTCAGCCGTAAATTGTGTTTGGTCCTACTGGCAGAGTGTTAGATGCTGGTAGATGAGAACGAGCCGGTCTTGTTATTTCTGTTATTGATCTACGTGGAATTGTCGGTGATTACAGGATTATTCATACGTTAATCTACAAGATCGAGGCCGGTGTTATTTGACATTATATTAGTCATTTTCTCTGTCAATTACTACTACCAGTGTGTCGCTTTCTACCTCGTCGTTAGCGGTCTGGCTCAAATTTAAAATTGTATTTGGCTAGTAGATTATTAAGAGCCAGTCTGGTTATTTTCTATAATTTGGTATAAGTAGGATTGTTTGTAATTATAAGGGTTATTCAAGGTATAAGTTGCAAGACCAAGGTTTGGTCCATAATATTATATCATTTTGTGATAACAAGATTATTCATAACTTCCTTTGCAAGACCAGGATTGGTGGTATTTGATATTATAGTTGTAACATTTTCTGTAAGTTTCAGCATTATCATTAATAATTGTAATAAACCAATGTTTAAACAAGGCTTGAACTGCTAACCATGTTCCCACACACTTCCCACTGTATCCTTGTGGATAATTACTGTCTGTTAGTAGTAGTAGCACCACGCCTCAAAAACGTAAAGAGGACATTATAAAGAAGCAGTTACTCCAAATTTCAACAGGTCAGTAACAATTTTTCGCTGGTGGAGAATATCCGGGTGGGGTAGCATATTCTCCATCAGCGAAAAACTGTTACTGACCTGTTGAAATTTGGATTAACTGCTTTCTTATAATGTCCTCTTCACGTTTTGCACTCTCCTTTTCCGGAAAAGTCGCCACCAATTAAATAAAAATGGTCAGTAACAGTTTTTCGCTGGTGGGGAACATCCTACCCCACCCGCGTTTTCTTACTAATTTCCCTAAGATTTACGACGTGCCTCTTTTTTCTGATTCTGGAGCTCTTTGCTGCTAATTGACACATTGGTTGTATAGGATAGGAGGAATCATATGGAATTATATGGGTTTTTGATGTTGATCTGCGATAGTGAAACACTGAATCTGTTAAAAGTTCCTGTTTATTGTAACACAGATATGACTACAGTTACAAGTAAGATACACTTGTGATTAATCGTTAAGCGTTGTAAAGCAAGCAAGCGCTAAGTTCCCTGACTAATAAACTTCTAAGTCAGGTGGTTATGACGAGAATTGACGGATGCTAGCTGAAATCGATCGGTAGACTGTCCGACGCTGTACTTGTCGCTTCCGTAAATTAGAATCAAGTGAAGTCAGCAACGCCTGTAGTTTGGGGTCAGTAAACTTTTCTAAACACACGGTATTTGCCAAGCGCCGGAACTCGAGCTGTCGTGATGGGGCTATTTTGTGCTCAGTTGAACCGGCAGGCTCCTGTCACGATCGCCGCGGAGGATTACATTTTATGGAACTACATAAAATCTTGAGTAATCTGAATTATTAAAAACATCTGCTACAGGACTTAGGACAGAATTTTATAAAGATGAAACCAAATAAGGTGGTTGGAATTGACGAAATTCCTATATTACTTCTCATATAATTAGGAGGAGAAGGAATACAAAGACTATCCAAACTTATATCAAAACATGATGACACAGGAGAGATACAAAGTGATTTTAATAAAAGTATCATCTTTAACATTCTGAAAAGAGCCGACAAATGTGACAATTATCGCAGTATTCGTTATCAATACTACTAGTTGGCGTTTCAGAATAAATGTCCGTTCTTTGATGTGTGGATCTTCAAGAAAATACTAACTGGCAGATGGGTGGTATTGCAGATGGTCTACATAACAGCGCGTTATCTTCTCAGTTCGCTGTCCAGAACTAAAAACTGATTTCTTGAACCTTATCTTGACCTCTTGACCGCGGAGGAAAGAAATATATGGAGACGACGCAAGGGACCTTCACCACGCACTGAAGTGACGCCGGGAGGAGAGGAGTGGGGATACGTGGCCGCCATATTACCTATCCATACAGACACGGGGATACCTCAAGAGAACTCTATGATAAACGTGACGCCGCAATCTGATGATGGATTATTATGTAACTCGATGAGACAAATAAAAAATGAAGAATAAAATTTTTTGATATCCTGCTTAGTTTTCGAGATATTTTGTCTCAAATGTGAGATGTTTTGGTTGAAATTCAGAAGAAAAAATTGGTCAAAGTCAAATTCGATGATGGATTCTTATGTAAAACGAAGAAAAAAATCGAAAATAAAGAATAAAATTTTTCGATATTTTGCTTAGTTTGCGGGATATACTGTCTCCAAATAGCAATTGTATGCGCATGCGCAGTATCAGCCGAGAGTTTGGAGGCGGCGACGCAGAATAAGCGGTATTTCGTCTCCATATATTTCTTTCGTCCATGCTCTTGACCTGATATTTAACTTCTTGACCTGATGTTAGACCTCTTGACCCTGAAAATTGGCCTTTGATCTCTGACCTCTCATATTTTTACCTTTGACTGTTTGACCAGTTGACCCCTGCATGTAGTATGTGACTCCTTGTTGGAACATGTGTTAGTTCTTACACGGCATAGCTACTGAATACAAGTGACACGATCCTGAATCCTGCCCGAGTGTTAAATTTTAGAGATTCGTGCATAACAGTCGGTAAGGCAGAAACATTCGTGAGACTGCGCTCAACTTTCATACTAGCAGTATCTATGAAATCTGTATATACGGCAAAAATTAATGCTTCATATGTCTCGTATTTAAAGCAACGCAACACAATCTTTTTATAGAACGAGTTGAACAATATAGTATGGGAAGAAAATAAACGGTGTCCGTACCGTTTCGACGCAAACTATAGACAAGTAATATAGGGGATCTCGTTACGAATCTGAGAGAGGGAGAAGGCGGAACACGGTGCAGCCAGACAGACTATCGAGAATTTGCCAGAAGCAGCGTGGTGCGCCGCGGACGGCAGCTGCTGGGTCTGCAGGGGGGACAGCCGTAAGCGAGGTGGCGCGAGACCACACGTCACTCTGGAGAGCCAGCTAGATTATGTGAAAATAAATTACAGCTGCTTAAGACGGTAACACGCCAGGCAATTAGATCACTTCACAAACAGATAAATAAGCCAGAGAGGTATTTATTTATTTTCCATATGCAACATAGCCCAGCACCTAATATCTAATCTGGGCCCTTATTTCCATTCTTTTACATGTACATATATTTGTATCTTATATATCGTATTAACATATAAACAATGAATGCAAGAAAATTTTGATTCAATTTCCAAAACCTATTACATCTACTGTTATTAAACAGAATGGGTACCACACCACTACTACATCTACTACTACTGCTATTGTCCCTAAAATTACTACTAACATTACTACTACTACTTTTTTTTTTAACAGTTTAACGTCCCTTTTTAACAACGTGGTCTTTAGAGACGGGAAAGGATGGGGGCAAGGAATGGGAAGGAATTCGGCCATGGCCTTTTGAAGGAAGCATCCCGGCATTCACCTGGAGTGATTTGGGGAAACCATGGAAAACCCAAATCTGGATGCCCGTCCTCCCGAATGCCCTACTACTAATACCATTACTACTACTAATACTGCTATCACCACCACCAATTGTCACAGCCGCACTTTGGTCCACTCATGTTCATTTTTCTTGGTGTTGTTGACTGCTCTCCAAAGGTAGAGTCCCCTGGAACCGGCAGCAAAGTCAGCCACCGGGGCCATCAAGAGTTGACCTCCTGGAATACCAAGACGGCCCCAGCTGTCGCTCAGAAGACGGCCTCTCTGGAGCACACTGAAGTTCCTACGATGATTGATGTTGCTCATTGTCGTAGGATATCTTCCGTCAACACGGTGTTGTGAAAGCCAGACTTCCAGCATCATTGTTCCCTCTGCAGTTGTTTCTGGAATTAGCTTCATCTATTCCACGAGTTGTAATCGTGTTCTCCTCTTCTGCTATCTGTGGCCTTTGATTTCGCTCGGCATTTTTCCTTTTTATAAATTCCTCCTTCCAAAATTTTCGGGCTAGATCAGCTGCCTCGGTCAGCAAACGCCACAAACTTTCGTCGCGTAGTATGTCGAATAGTATCCTACCTTGCAGCCGAGCTTTTTAGTGTTCTCTCAAACTGGCTGTTATTTCACATTCCCATACCACGTGCTCCGGCGTAGTCTCTTTACCACTTGAGTCCACAATATTTCGACTTCGGAGCCAGCTATTGTACGGCTCGTGACCTGTAATGTAGTGTACCAGTCCGGGAGAGGGTTGAAGGAACTTCGACTTTAACCTCTCCTCTATAAATGGGAACATATCATATGCTCTTCGACATGTTTCACTGTTGTTCCATTCTTGTTGCCATTCCGTCAGTAGGAGCTTCTGAATGTGCATCTCCGATGTTGCTTCGCTGCCTACAATTTCTGCTACCTTATCTTGTTTCCCTTTTCTGTGCCAGTATATGGCACCCCGTTTCCTTACTTCAAGGTCCAGTGGCCATACACCAATGGCAACGGTAAGCCAGAGAGGTAAAGAAAGGGTTGTCAACATACAAAACAAGGAATGGAACTGACGCAACTTTAATTAGTTTGGGTAGGAAAAATGTCGCCACTTGCAACCAACAAAAATAGATTATGGCGCGTACGGGGACAAGGGAGGCTTTGCTGTTGGTGGGCTGTGGGGGTGGCCTATGACTTTTGGCCTGTCATCCCGACTCGTGCCCAGATTATTAATGTCGAATAGAAACTGCCTACAGCGTCCTTGAATGAAAGTTTCAAACTTTTTTCCCAGGATTTAAACTTCGCGATCTATTTAGAGTATGTCTAATACTCATATATAAAATACCACAAAGTTTCGGCTGATAAGCCGTTAAAACTTCTGCTCGCAGTAATCAGCGGAGCTCACTCTATAATGGCATCTTTACAACCATGGACATGTTTGGATGAGAAGAGACTGTTCATGTACCCTGCTCAAAACATATTTCTTACGAAAGATAGTGTCGATTGTCAGGGTAAAACCCTAATACGTGTAGCAAAACCTAAAAAATAAGAAGATTCTGCAAGTGAACGATACGTTCACGGTTAAAACAGGATTGCAATCGATAAAGTCTTTCGTATGAATGTTGAAACGGAGAAGAAGCTTTTATATTTAGATGAAAACCTGGCTGTGGTTACATTCTAGAGTGAATTAAAATCAGTCAGTGTCACCATAGTCCATAATAAGCAGTATTTTAAGGAGAATGCAATTATTATGAAATCACAATTGACGGGATAACCACGAATATAACTGTGCCAAAACTAATACTCGTTAAACTGAAATTACTTGAATATAACACCGATATGCTTGTCATTGTTAAACGGCTTGAAAAACTCAGTTTTCATGTAACCGGACATAAAAAGCTATATCCTACAGATCCTCAGAGCGTATGAAATTTTCAAATAAAAATTAGTACAGTAACCTCCCCAATGTATAAAGGTTGGCGTGTCAATAACCAAACGTGTCATCATGAAGGCCAGAAATGCAATTCAGCGAAGTTTATTCGACAGACGACAGAAAGGATGGACTCTAAAAAAATTTTAAAGATCTGTTTACACCTGTGACTGATATTACGGGGAAAATATTGCTATCTCAGCGACATTATCATCAACAGCAGTCTTCTAGCTTGATCTAAGGGCTCCTGAATACACTAAGATGAAGTGAACGAGATTGTGATTTAATTTGTGGTGTCAGAAAGAAGAATGATTCACTAATGATTGGAAACTCACTTGTGAATATCGCCAAAGATATTATTGCAATTTATGTTAATAAATATGAAAAAAAGCAAGGGTTAATACAACTGATGTTTTTAAAACCCGAGAATATATACTGCTAATAACTTGAATAGCTATTTTGAGATATTAAACTACCTCTACAGAGTAAATTGCAGTCCATCCGGCAAAGTTTTGAAACCTGCCCACAATGATAAGTATAAAAAAATAATCTGTACATTTTACTGAAAGTCTAATTCTGGCCTTCTCCTCATAAAAGGATATGTGTATCGGTACAATCCGAAAGAACTAGCTGGATGACTGAAGTCAACAGCGTCTATATCTGGAGCATATACGACCCACTCAAGTTGTAGAAGAACTTATGATATACATGATTTCATTATTAAAGAATTTTAAAATTATAATCATATTAGCATTACCTATTTTCTTTGCATACTATAGTCTTTACAATTGATGAACTATTTTCTATCAGTATAACGGTTACGAAAAGCGATTCAATGCGTTTCTATAATTTGCAATTTCTTAATTCTTCGTTCTTTACGTTTCTGTAATTTCGTCTCTTGTAAATTCCTCTATATTACGTGCTCTAAGTTTCTCAAATGACACGTTCATTTCTACTACATTGCAATTGAATCACTTTTCTTAGCTACCGTTAAAATTTCATTTGCATTACGACCACACGTTCATTTCTTATATTTAATTAATACGCTAGACTTCATTTGAATTTTGCCTTTTTGTATTTCCGGTTTTTTCTCCTTTTTTTTCGCCTTATGAGCTGTCTATTGCTATTAAAACTCTTATTCTATTACACATTTTCAAGTGCACGAAGTCACGGGTAAATGCTAATTTTCGTTAATATTCCGTGGTCCTCATATTTCTGCAATAGTGATTCTAACCCCAGATTACATCAATTTCTTTGCACACTTCCTATTAATCATTAACATGAACTTGAAACATTATTTTATAAATATTGCTATTCATAATGGTTCATCTTTAACTATCATATAATCTTCATTAATGGGTACTGTTCAACACCATTAATTTCTGATAACTTCTTTTCTACATTTACTCAACTGCTAATAATGGATTGAATAATCAAATAATTTCTATACCTTAACTTATCATATTAGTTCGAGCATTCTTTGTACTTGTAACTTACGAAATATTTTATTTCCTTATTTCACTTCGTTGTTATTCATTAATTCTTCATTATGGGATACACACATTTTCTTTCAAAAACTTCTACTATAATCAGTACCGGATTAACCAAGTAGCAGAAGGTGGCAAATGCTACGGGCCTCGCGCCTCCTAGGGGAACCCCGCACCTAAGCTAGATGGGCGACCTTTTTTTTAGCTCTACAATTTTCTCCCGGATGGCAAAAATCAAGAGCCCCTTCTTCACATTTGCTACGGGCCTCGCGCTGTCTTAATCCGGCCCTGACTATAATTAGATGATACTCGCAAGGCGTTGAACAATCGGTTTACTCGAGATTGCGTAGCATGCACGTGTTTAATTACAAAGATTTTAACAATTTAACGTGTTCTGTGTATTACTGACATCAGTTTTCACGACGCTACTTCTACAAATTTATTTCTGCTCCTCAGACAGTTACAACTTTCTTCGTGCCTTTATAACATATATGGGCAACCCCCGGCCCCCGGACCGGATCCGGCCCTCCATCAACTTCAGTCCGGCCCGCGAGAGATTCAGAAATTTCAAATAACGCTTCAAACTCAAGTCTCTCATTAATTTTCATTTAATTTTTCTATCTGTTTTTGTTAATTTGTTTTTTGTATGTTTGATTATGCTATTGTAATTCTAGTAAATAAAAAAATGTGTGAATTTTTATCGCCTTTTTATTCACTACTATCTACTTCTTTCTAATCTATGGCCCGCGACCTGATTAAGTCCCGAAATTACGCCCTCAGCTAAGCAAAGGTTGCCCATACCTGCTTTATAACAAGCAAAGCAAACATTTATCACGAGCACCACATTCAGTTTATAATTTTACTGATTTTGACTACAATTATCGAACTTAAATAACAAGGTTGCAAAAAACACCTGGTACTTAAAAATACTTAGTATTCCGTGTTAATTGCACGAGGGAAATCCCAGTAGTTAGGACTCCCAAGCATTTATAGATACAAAATCAATTTTTTTTTGTAATACATATATGTCATTTCATAGGATGAACAATTATCTATTTTTCTACATAATCACCCATTTCAGCATAAGAAATTTTGTAGATGCTGTGACAGTTTATAAATGACCGAGCATGGTGTGATAAGCGGTGATACTCTGGCAACGCATACGGGAGGACGTAGGTTGAAACCCTCGTCCAGCCATTCAGATTTGGTTTTTCCTTGGTTTCCCCAAATCACTCCAGTTGAATACCGGAATTGTTTCTTTAAAAGGCCACGTCCGAAACCCTTGCCACCATTCGTTTACCGCCTCTGATTGCCTCGATGACGACAAGTCCTAAAACCATATGAAAAAATAGTTTTGTATGCTCTAATCACACCAGTTCGCCACCATGTCTTTGAGCAAGTGTTGAACTTCATCTTTCACGTCTTCATCGGTCAAATGTTCTCTTAGCTTAGGAAAAAGCGGTATTCACTGGGTGCCAAGTCCAGACTACAGGGTGGGTGGCTGAAGATTTTCCAAAGCAATGTTTTGCGGAAGAGAAACGGTTTAGTGGGTGACGTGTGGGTTGGCTTTATCATGGAGAATACTTGCGCCCTTGCTCAAAATTCCTTTCTCGGTTCTATATTGCCCTTCTGAGTTTCTTCAGTGTTTTACAGTTCCTGTCTGCGTTTATTGTGGTCACAGCTGGCGTAAACTCGAGCAACAATATCCCCTTCCGGTACGTTTTTTTTAAATGCCAATACGCTTTATCAAAGTCAAGGTCATTAGGGGCGGGAAAGGACTGGTGGCAATTAACTGGAAGGTATTCGGCCTTGGCCTTTTAAAGGAATTATCTCAGCAATTGTCTCCAGTGATTTGGGGAAACCATTGAAAACACAAATCTGGATTGCCGGACTGGGGTTTGTACCCGCCTCCTCCAGAATGAGACGTCTGAGTGTTAAATCTACCCCAACACGGTCGGTCTTCCGGTCCTAAAACACTATCGGCAACATTTTACCGTCAGACTATATTTGTTTGAATTTTTGCGGCTTAGGCGAGTTTTGACTCGATTATCACGGCTAACGAAACGTGAGCGTTCCACTTTACATCTGTCAAGGGGAATTTACTATTTCGGGAATTCAGTTAAGGATCAGACTTCACAGGTTAGTAGTATACCGTAAGCGGGTCCACCGAGTAAAGTAGTAAAACGCACTAGCTGAACGATTACGAGAAAAAGGGCTCTATAGTTTTCTGCGCAGCTCATATACTGGTATATTTCTACGCGTAACCAGCATAGCGAAAGTGACTGAGTATGTAGCGAACTCGCTTATTACGTGGACGATTCGGATATGATGCTACCTCTGGTGACTTTTTAACTCTCTTGGGCTTCAACGCAACGATCATGTGTCCAGGAGTTCATTATTTCGTACTTATAAAATTGATTTCCTCCTTTTTTATTTCTTCTTCCCATTGGGATGAATATTACTTCTGTTTTAACAGGCCACATCCATTTTTTTTTTTTTATTGTTTGTAGACTCCACATGGGGTGAGCCTTTGCGATCTTAACAACTTTAATTTTGCAATCCAGAGAAAGGTTGTCTAGCTATTTTCTTTTCTGTATGGACCATATTCATGTGATGATTTGAACTTATTCATTTTCTTGAACAAGTTCTTCATCAGTCATAACTATTTTTTCATCCAACATGTCAATAGTACGTTTGTAAATTTCTTCACTCTTCAACATTGCTTCATGAGAAATTGAAGTTGAAGATTCCGATGTAATCAAATTAATTTTAGCAAGCAAGCTTTCGTAATAAACAACCACATCTTTTAACCTCAAGTTCGACATTTCACTGTATAATAAATCTTCAGTTATTTCATCTGCAGCTTCTGATAGTTTCGCCTTTTCTTATGATTGAATTGATAACATTTTACGTAATTAATTTTATTTAAAAGTTGTTATAATTTATAAAACTTTTTATTTTTGTATTTTACCCGAGGTAGCATCAAACCCGGATTGCCCGCGTAACAAGCGAGGTCACAACAGACTCAGCCACTTAGCTGTGCTGGCATGGCGTAACAATCGATCAATATATAAGCTGCACGTGAAACTTTAGAACCCTTTTTCTCTGAATCTTCTGGCTAGTGCACTTAAGTACTTTACTGGGTGGACACCCTTAAGGTATACTGCTAAGGGAGTGTGCATAAACTACGTGGCTCGGTCTAGGGGGGAGGGAGGGGTTGCCTGGAAAGTTAGGGAGCATCCATAAATTACGTGAGGTGAGGGGGGGGGGGGGGGGTCCGGCGAAATTCACCAAAATCTACGGAAAACTCACGTGAGATTTTGCGAAAAATTTGGGGTTAGTAGATCCAAAAAAAAGGTCTACAATTTGCGCCAAAGTCGATTTTAGGACGGTATTTCGTCAAAAAAGTTAGGGTGTGACCTAAAAAAAAAAAAAAAAGGTCTACAAAAGTTTCGAGGGCGATTTCTAGGGGGGGGGGGGGGGTTCTCACGGACCAGATCTCACGGACCAGATCTCACCAGGAGGGAGGGGGGTCCAGAAATCCGGAAAAACACCTCACGTAATTTGTGGATGTCCCCTTACGCCGGGCTACTTGGGGGGGGGGGGGGGAGAGGAGGTACCGAGCCAGACAACTTAGCTTCTCATTCATATTATTTGTCACAGTTAAAATAAGATACAGATCACACAACAGCCTGCGAATATTTATTTTCGCCATTTAATTATCTCCGTATGTAATTTATGATAGTCTGACAAGAGAAATCAGTACAAAATATCTTCTAGAACCAAAAGGGGAAAAAGCTACGTGATACGTGGTAAGGGGGGGGGGGTAGAAGCAAAAACCACGTCGGGCTACGTGGGAGGGGGGAGGAGGGGAAGGTTCCCAGGAGGCCAAAATGGAGCTACGTGGTTTATGGACGCTTCCTTAAACCTGCGGAGTCTTATCCCGAACTGTTTTTCCGAGACCGTAAGGTCCTCTTGTGAGATTAAACAACACTCACGCGAGTGGCGACTTCCCTCTTCACCAAATAGTGATATTGATTTGAGTGAAGTAACTCTCAACATAGAATAACGCCGAAAATTTCTTGCTTTATTAAGTAATGAGCATTTAACCCCCTACATATCAAATCGCAATGCTGTAAAGCACATAAATTAATTGTGTACAGAAACTATGTGGAAAACGGTAATTTGAGTACTTCTCAATTAACTTTTTTACTTATATCAGTTATATAAGAATTCATATACGACAGTAATCTGGTTGTAAATTTTTTAATGACAATGGTCGTTTAATTTGTTACAATACTAATATTTAGTTGTATGCGATCTCCTTTCGCGTTTTTACGTAATGTTTTTGTTTTTCCTGACAACGATGCATAATCATTATTGTCCACCTACAGAATTAATGGTGCACATGGCTCCAAATTAGAGAAATAACACCAACATTAAATTATTTCTTTCTCACAGGTGCAGTTGTTTCTATTGTAAGATAATTATTTTCGAAATATGTGTGCAGTATATTTTTATTTTTTTTAAACCCTATCTTCCTGAACGTCGACAGACGATGTGATTTCGACGCGGCCAGAAACCCGAGGAGCATGCAGTTGGTAAGACTTGCGAAAAAATGAACTGAAATTCTTAGCAAGCAATTATTTGCATGCTGTTGAGAGCACGAAATCATCTGGAGAGAAAAGTAAAGAATATATTCTGAAAATATACTGTTCATTACGGATAAGCCAAAGCAATGGCCCGGAAGCAATTAGGGAAAATACCCACAAATCAATTTATTTTTCCAAAATTTCTTCTCTGCCACCCAGCAATGTGGGCTTTTAGTTTCACCTTTAAGAGGTTTTCTTCTACTTTTCTCGTAGCCAGGCGTATGTTGCCAATGTTGGTTTCGTCGCTTTTCGGCAAGTGTTTGACACATTTCAATTGATAAAGTAATGTACAGCGATCACAGACTTTACCGCCAATTTCTCACCAATTTCTCCAGTTTGAAATTACTTTTGCAAAGAGGTTCTGCATAAAGTATTGAATCTGCCTGATTCAAACTTCAAAGTCAACTGCTGAAGATTCTTTCCACTCAAACATGTCCGATAGTAGAATTAACCTATTTAAATTAAGCACATAAGTAATTTGTTTTTGTCTTTTAATCTGAATTGTGAACTGTTGGCTTACTGGCACAAGCTCCGGGAAAAATTCTAAGAGGCGAAACGTAATCCACGAAGTGTATAAAGGGTTATATTAAAAACTAGTGTTTGCCCGCTGCTTCGCACGTATTATTTAGTATAGAAGTTCTTTACCGATTCATATTAACTTGGAGATACATGAAGGTCATTATTTCAGTTGAATATAAGTAGTTCCAGCGGCCAAGTTTCACTCGAGTAACAGAAAATGTTTTGATGTGCATGTCACAGAAGCTATGATTTTCGAACGGAAACATTGGCGATGTTTGTGAATAATTTGAAATGCAGGCATGAATTATTTTTAATTTACTTTTTTCAAAGACGCCATATTACTAATTCCATTATTTCAGCCACATGTAAGTACTTCCAACGGTTCAAGATTCGATCGCAATACAGTGGATGTATCAAAGCGCGAGTAACAGAAGCTATGATTTCTGAACGGCGGTATTACCGGTGTCTGTGGTTAGGTTGAAATGAATCATGTGGACCAGAATGACAACTGATACGCTTTGTAGAAGCATAAGGCACGATGGAGTTACTTTTATAATTTAAGCGGTGTAGCATAAGGTTTTAGGATTCCTAGTTAATTTTTAATTTCATTTGTTCCACGTTGCTGTCGTCATAAACTCAATAACACGTAAGAAGTTCCAACTTTACGACGATAGGAACTACAATCAAAACAAAGATTAAACAATTAGGGTTATGAGCGTTATGTAATTAAAAAAATATATTCTACTGGTCTCGTGGTTTCAACAGCAGGCAAAATGTGTACACATGTTCCTTGGGCGATATTATTCCACAATATTTGCACATTATAGCCACCAAATATATACTAATCGTTAGAAATATGGAAAGTTTCGTACAAGTTATTATGCAAGAAATACGTACAATCAATATGTTCTCAAATGGAAGGTTGTGGGCTAGTTTTGATTTCTTCTATTCTATATGTTATTTGGGGCGCTAACAAAATTAGAAAAAAGGAAAAATCTCATTTTTTGGTGGTTTTGGGCTTGGAAACTATCAACTTTTCGTAAATAACTTCGATATTCAGTATAAAGGTACATAAAAGTTTCTACAAATTCCACTATTTAGAGTTTTTTTTCGGACGAACTGTTCGCGCGCAAGCGATAGTTGAAAATTGGCGTAATTTGTCTGTCTCTGCAAAAACCAACTTTTTCCACTCCTTTGTTATTAAAAGATGTCAATATTAGTGAATCACTCCTAGTTTTATGTTGAATACAATGTAGACTAGTTTTCATTTTTCTAAACATTAATATAGGCTATATATTTTTTTTTTAAATCAATGTTCATGGGCTAGAATTACGAAGCCTAATTGTGGGGCTCTAGCCTACTACTCTATTATTAAATCTAATGCGTTTATTCAATAACTTAATCTTAAAACATAACAGCCGAGACCTTTATGTTTTCTATAAGTTATCATGGAATAATTCATTCAATATTATTTAATGCTGTTCAACGCGGGTGGAACAATGATTCTCTATAATGAAGTGAAGGAGATTGTAGAAGATGTCCAACAAGAATTCAAAATTAAGCTTCAACTGCTAGCAGAACATTGCCCTATAGCCAAGCTCTGAGTTGTTTATTTTGAAATAGTGGCTTTAATGAAGCACTTTATTGAAGCAGCAATTGGGATCTGCACCTCCAAACTGTAAATGAAATGCTCCCTCCAGAACATGCATACCTTGAAAACTGCAATGCCATCTGCAGATGCATTGATAGACACAAAGGATGACAACACTGCATAATGTGTATTAAGAGCTTGGACACTTTGCAGGAGTGGAACTAGAAACGTCAGAACAACACGTTAACAACAGAAATGCTAGGGAAAAGCTAGATCCACTGATGCAGATAAGTTGCTGAATTGGTTCCATAAGCATCCTCCTTTTCCTGAGACCACTGACCTAATGTCACTAAGTACTAGTGTTGTCACAGATGAGAGGAAAACTGCCAATTGTCCAAGAAGATGAGCATGAAAGGTACACAGTGATGGTGATTTTTATGGTGTAAAATCAAACGAATCAAAAATACTGCAGCCCCTTGCTATTATGAACATTTCTATTCTGATAGAAGACAGGGCTGTAGTCATCAATCCAATCATACTTTTCCAATGAATGACCGTCGTGAAACACTGAGATGAAGAGCCGCGAGAGTTTTTGCGTTATGGAGTTAGCCCTTACCCTCTCACTCCTTTGATGCGCGTGGGATGAGGAAATGAACAAAATATAGCTTGTACAGCGCTTTATGCCAACTGAACAGACGGACTTCAATCATACAAAACACGTCATCGAGGGAGGGTTTTTGTAATAACGGGTCAAATGACACCACGGCCAGACATATGCAGAAATTTGCAGCAATTATGGCTCATATATTAATTCAAACTAAAAATCAAATGCCATTGTCATTTTCGATGGGTACCCTGACGAAGCTGGTGAAAGTACCAAGTGCAAAGAACGATTGAGAAGAGCCAAAAGAAAAAAATCCGCTGCCAAATCATTCAGTGAATCGATTATTCCCGCTGTCTCACAACAGAGTTTCCTTACAAACTCCAAAAACAAGAGCCGGTTGATACATACTCTAGTGGAAAATTTGATGATTCAAAAATTGATCCGTAGCAAGAAGTGGAGGATGCTGATATCCCAATTATCACAACAGTCGCCTCTCAAATGAATCTGTGACAGTGACTGGAGACGATGTCAACCTATCTGTAATTTTAATTGACCATAGTAGCCATGATATAAAGAATGTCTTAATTATAAAACCACGAAAAGGATAGGTATCTCAAACCATTTACAGTCCTCATCTTGCTGACAAAACCCTATCAAACCCCTCACGCGATGAGTGGTTGTGACACCACTTCTGCTTTGTTCCGTCAGGGTAAATTAAAATTTCTCAAAGTCCAGCAGAAAACAATGACTTGCTACCAGTCACTGATGCTTTAAAAAGCTCTCATGCACACCAGGAAGAGATTGCTGAAGTAGGAAACATGTTTCGCATGGCTCTATGTGGGAAAGGATCAGGAGCTAGCCTGAATGATTTGAGATACAGGCAATACGTATCATCAACGTATAAGAGCAAACCCATGTCTCATTACGCTCACCGAAGCTGCTACACGCAACATTCATCGAGAGCTTACTTCGGAAGCAACAATGGTTGCTTTCAAAAATGTTCGCTGCTCCCTTCCCGGGTTCAGATGCGACATTACAGGTATCCTTGAGCTCCGCGCCTCAATTGTCTGTGAAATGTATTAAATAGGTTTATTTGTTTCCTCAGCATTTTTTCGCTCAAGGAAAGGTATCTGACATAGTCCGTAGTTTCAACAGGTATTTCAAAACGATCGTAAGTTGTCGTTCATTTCCGGTCAGATTTGCCTTGGGAAAGTAAAGAGTGTCAGATTTACCTAAACATTCTTTTATTTGTTCCCTTTGTCCCTTAGGATTGCCAAATTACGCGAGTATATGTGAAAATTGCAGCTCCTAGAAGCAGACAGGGGATAACAATAAAATTTATTCCACACATTAGGGACATGACACCACACAAATTATTAGGATTACAGAACTTTGTATGTACTTTCAGTACGGCGTGAAGCAACGATGTGCTGCAATCACAGAATCTAAATATCCTGGCATGGAATCAAACAAAGCTTGAATTTGCTGCTGGAGAACATACTGTTACGAGGTTTGTAGGCGCATCCACAAAATCTACAGTGGTTGCAAGAGAACCTGAACGACCAAATTGCCGACCAACCATATGCCAGTCATCATTCCTAAGGCTTCCGCTGCCGTCTTTGTTCATGATTAATAGATTTTCAGGATATGCCGCGTTGTTTAGTTCATAATCCGTGCTTTAGGCTGCCATCCTACAGCCTTTGTCAGAGATACTGTTTATGTTGACATGGCAACGAGCGCCAAGCATCGGAGAATAAAAGGCCGGTATCTTCGTTGATGTTGTTATTGTTTAAAATTTCTGCCGCCTCTTTCACACGTCGATGGCACTACTGGTCTTCTCTCCACAGCAGCCCTCGTGTCTTCAAATTTTATTTCTGCCCGGTGTCAATGGCATGGTGAACTACGGCGAGTTTGTCGCTGTTGTTATATTTATAGTAGCGGATATGTTCGTTAAGTCGCTCCGTCACAGTGCAGCCTGCCTCGCCGATGTAGGACAAGTTGAGGCGGGACTAGTTCTAAAACGCTATTGCCACTCAGCAAGCCAAATACGCTCCCCGCAGTAGTCTTAGGCGTTGATTGATTCTGGGCAATGGAAGCCGACGCAATGTCATGCGTGCCACCAGTACAACCCTCAGCAGGCATCGTCGAACGGTTGCCCAGACATGTCGACACCCGCAGCAGTGCTCCAACGTCGAGTCAACACTGTGGATGAAGCTGCTCTGTAGGTGAGGGCCTTACGCACAAGATGACGCACAGCAGCGCTGTGGTCCCACTATCCGCTTGTGTGTGTGTGTGGTTTTTTTTTTTTTTTTTTTTTCCACTGCCTTTTGTGAAAAGGTGCCGCTGCCTGAGTAGCTCTACCCAATGTGTCTCTTGTTGGGCATGGTTAGTTTGGGGACACTTTTTAATTTCGCTTTGGGGGGAAAAGGACTGTGTGCGCCTTAGGCGCCCTTATGTTAAAACTCCCATGGGGTTCATGTTACAGCTGGGGATCATCGCCGTGATCAGTTGCGTTAGCAACTGGATGACTCTCCCCAGCTGATTTTCACGTGTTTCGGCGTGGTCGCAGCGTCGTTGCTGCGGGTAGCTAGTTGCTTCCGTTGGCGGCTGCAATGTGGGCCAGCTGTTGGTCATGGGTTGCCGGCTCCTCTGTTTTCCTTGGGTGGTCCTGCTGGTTTGGTGGGCTGTCCTGCCCTCCGCTGGTCGAATGTGGCCGGGTTGAGGTGGTTTCCTTTCTCCTTCGGCTCGCAGTCGTTTCCTCACTGGGCAGCCTCCGTAGCAGGCAGCGTGGTCAGCACCACAGTTAGCACACGTTGGCGTGGGATCACGCGGTCGTGTACAAACCGTGGCGCTGTGATTTCCGCCGCACTTGGACGACCTTCTTCTATCCACTGGCTCTTCATACACATGAGTGTCGTATCAGCTTGATCCTGTAGGAGACCTATTGTCACAGTACGCCAAACCAAGTTCCAGGAGATCGATCATTCTGCCATGTTGAAACTAACTCACACGCCGATTTTACGGCCTTTGACGCCGACGAAACATACCGGTAGGAACAGCTTGCTCGCTTCCACTTAGTTTCACGGTTCTACACTGATGACATTGACATGCCCGGTCACACGCAAGATGGCACTGCGGTGCTACAAGCACTCTATCTCTCTGCAATCTCACTCACTTATTGTGGTTTCACTGTAATAAACATCCTCTGATTTTTTTGTGTGATTCAGACCATTCCTTCTCTGTGTTTCAATTTTCAGTCGTGTATGTGATTCAAGCGGCCAAAGAAACTCTGTTACCTGTTCGGCGAATCCAAATAGGATTAATATTTCTCTCCTTGCTGTGTTTCATTGAGATATGATCACTGTTAATACCATAAGCGGCCTGGTGGCTCAGGGGTTAAGACCTCTAACTGGAAATCGAAAGGCTCCGCTTCGAATCCCTGTAGTGGTGGGAATTTTCATAACCCCTTAATCCGACCTTCACTTCTGACACAGCTTGCTGTATAATGTGAATTACACCAGAACGCTTTCGTAGTTCGGAGTAAACGTTAAACTGTAGTTTGCCTATCCCTGGTAGGACTGTGGGGTTGGGCTAGCCGGCTACGATAGTGACGGATTGATAGCCGATAAAAAACATTGCAACCAGGATATTACGACCACACGAATTTACTTTTTACTGTAAATACTGGTCTCAAAACTGTCTGTGTAAGCAACGTGAAGCCCAGAAAAATACTTGTGACAAATGAGGATAGGCATCCGTCTGTTGGGTCCATGCAATAGCTTCAGTACATGAAATATTTGGGAAATAACATAAAGCGTCTTCTTTTATCTCCTCCAACCTTTGAAACCGTATCGTTCCTTAATATCGTGTCTTAATATCTGACCAGCAACATATTTCCATTTGTTACCTTTTTCCAGGAGCTGAATAATTCCTTTGTCTCTTGAGCAAGTAGTTCATCTTTCTTCTTTGACTACGTTCTTATCCATATCCTTGCGTGCTCACGAATATCTGATATTTTCAAACAATACAAAAATTACAACAAATCTTCTCGGGTTTTCAGCCGGATTTTATTAAAAACCTACAAGCTTTCGGCAACTAGCTCAGCAGCCATCATCGGGTCAATTTTGTACCCGAGAAGATTTGTTGTCATTTATTCGCCGGGAAAGCCTGCACTCACATATTAATACAAAAATTTATTTTATAATTGATGAAATATGCGAGGAGTGTATAAATGACAACCGAAAAATGCTAAAAATAATTTAAGCACAATTTTTAGCTATGATAACGAAATGAGCGCTACTTCTTGCGGTACTTGTCTTCTTTGGTGGACAGTCGTCGCTGCAGAAGTTTGTCGCATGGTGGGAGGGGTGCGGCCGTGGCGTGCTGCGGATGGTTGCTGCTCCTGGGTGAGACCACGTGCTCGTAGTACTAGAGCGGCGCGGACGGGATCAATACCAGGCCCGCGACGGCACGGCCAAGCCACAAACACCCCGGCCGGCAACAGGCACTCGCGATACATGCAAATTGGCCACACGCAGAATAAAGGCGTGTCCCTATTAGCGCAGGTTATGCATGCTCATTAGAATAGTTTGGTGAAAAAAAATTCAATAGCTGATTTATTGGTTTTTATTTTTCAAAATTTAACAAAAATCTAGTTAAAAAATAATAACGTTGTTAACAATGTTTCTTGATCGCTGTTCATCCTCAAACTATGTGATGATAGTATAGTGGGGGGCGCATGACATGGAGGCAATCTTGTGTGGAACATGTTGTATGCAGTGTTCATTTTCATATCTGAAGAGACTAGAGTGTAATGTTTGGAAACCAAAGGTGTTTTGTCAAAGAGCAGGATTCAACAACTTCTTGAGGTAATGAAAGTCGCTGTCCACGCATTTTTTGTTTGTCATTCGGGAACAACTCACCTAGTTGAAACTGTAAGAGTTGGTTAACTTAGAAAATAGGTTTAAGGGGTGCTACAATAGCAAAAGAGACAATGAAGGGATACGAAGCGTTCCTAACTTTCTTTATTTCCCAGATATGACAACTTTCGACAGTAATTGGAAAATGAAAAAGATTACTATTTGAAAATTAGCTGGACATAGTAATAACTTCTACACTGCAGTATTTATTTATGGATTTTGTAGTAACTAACGGTAGATCTTTGAATCAGTTAATTTAAATCTTGTATTAATTAATTTCATCTCCTTTGATGTTTGTATTCGACCTCAAAACCGTCTTGATAAACTGTCTCTAACTGTATTTGCCTCCTACGAGCTTCAATTTCATTTAGGGCAGTATCTGTTGATTGACCGAAACGTAAGCCAAATTAAAGCACAGCTTTCAGATAATTCAGCTGGAGGTCACACGCTACACAACCAGTGTTGGAGTGGGTGCATAATTTGCGGAGTAGTTTTGCATCCATTCCTGTGTAGATGCGATAAATACTTCATACTGCCGACTCCTTGCAAGTATGTTTTCAGGATGTTGTGCCGACTCCCTCGACTTGTATCCGCAACCACATTTCATTCTCTTTGACTTGCAGATCACCGCAAATCACTGCCTGTCGTGTATTAGATGGTGCTTTTGGCGCAGGAGGAAAATCCTTATTCCAGTCTGAAGTTTTTCACGGTACCAAACCCTCGTTCTAAAGCTATGGAGCCATCTTCAGCGCAGCAGTCACATTACATTCTCCGTCTACGGCTTACATGTTTTCATTCCAGATCCAGTAGTCTATCAACTAAATGGTTAAGACCAAATACATTATGATTCTAAGCTAAATACTGTTGTGGCGCCGAATTGCGAGAGATCTCATGCTTTCGCCGACATTTTGTGTTCAGCTAGTCGTGGCATATCTTTGATTGAAAATAATAACTTCATTGTAACAACTTTCCGTCACATCTTGACTTCTTGCGACACAGGTTATATTCAAGTGCTTTCTGGGTCATTTGTATCAGAATTTGTACTAGTTATGGCGACCATGTTGGTCTTGTAATAGTCAGACCCCTTTGTGTAGATTAAATGTTGCAAAAGTGTAATTTTCATTTAATCACTGGACTAGGGATAAGAACCCGTCTTCATCCCAAGTATAAATGTTAACAATGTAAGATGTGCTGGCAGGATATGCTCACACCTTCGTATTACGTGTAATGTCACGTTCCATTAGTACCGTCTAAATACTGTATCCACGACTTCGCTCTCCGAATTCCCATTCATTTTTTGGCCCATTTTTCAACCCTGTTTATGTTTGATAGTCGGACACTGGAAGGTTGAACCTTAGCTGTTTGAACATCCCATGCTGTATTTATATAAAACTAGAGTTTCAATTCTCTTCAAATAGTTCATAGCTATACTAGATTTATTAAGATGTTGTGTGGGTAATGTTACCCTCCTCTATCAACAGTGGGAAATTTTATTGAAATCGGAGAAACTATATGTGAAACAAAATAAATCATCCAATCATGGTCATTTACAGGACTCTTGGAACCTAAGAATATAGATCAGTCTTTTTTCTTCTCTTCTCAGAACTTCTTTAGATACATGGCCAGCCAGTTTTCATCTGACATCTTTCTAGAGGGTTAAATTTTTGATCGGATGGCTGGAAATTTTCTGGTGTCTACCAGTCTCAGAGAGTCTTTGTTGTTAATGTTATCTCCTGTGATCCTGATTCTGTCTAAATCCCCATTACTTTCGCCATCCAATAAAGGTTTCTTATTTATTTTTACTGTTGAAATTAAGTTGAATATTTTCTGTGTCAGCCTAGAGTTGTCCATTCTGTATTAGTGCCATAAAATTTTATCCCTTTTTATATACAATTTGTAGATTATCCTGAAGGGTGTTAATGTTCAATTACGTAGTGATCGTTCTTGATATTCGGAAGGACGAGAGATCAAATTCTCATCCGGCCATTCGGATTTCGATTTTACTTGGTTACCTGAAATCACTCGAGGTGAATGCGGGGATGGTTTCTTCAGAAACCTATGGCGACGTTCCATCCAGTTCCTTGACTCCCGTTCTGTCCTGGCTCTAGTTACCTCGACATAGACGAAATCTGAAGCTATAAGACAAAAATGATTTTATAGCATTGTTCCCGTTGGATCAGTCTTACGAATATGGTTCTTTCTCACTCTTCATTTAACGAAGGCAATTAGATGAAATTGCGCCATTATTTTTTTTTTTTCGGCCTTACATCTTTTCGATGAACGCGACAAAAATAACGGGAGAAACTAGGGCCAACCATAAGTCATTACTTCTAGGCAGCGACCATGCCGTTATTCGTTCCCACTGATTTCACTAAGCCATGATAAACTGGTGGGCAGGGGATTCGCATTCGAGTTCTCCCAGATGCCTAATAAATTAAAGCGTACGTGACTGCCATTCACTGCTCAGAGTTTCATTGCACACACGAGCTAAACTCGTGCTCGGTCATCTGTTCCAGGCCAACAAAAAGATATAAAATAAAATGACATAAATAGAAACAGAAGTTTATAGTTTGCAAGGGAAAAGTCGATTAATATCTGTGAAGGAAGAAATAATGAGGGCTAGACAAAGAGAAGCTCTGCGCGTTCTCTTTTCTTCTGGGTTTCGCGTCTGCTGATGAGGTGAAGGTAGACATTGGCTTTACATCTCAAGAGCTAATGTCCATGATATGCTCAAAGTATCATCCATCCCCAGGTGGTTTGTGTCGTCAGAAGCTGCGTGTTTCGAGGAGGGCAGTCAAAATATAAGCTGCGTTCAGGAGACATCTACTGCCGCAGTCAGAGGAGGAGAGGGTGTTTCTGGGAAGTTGTTGCTGTTGTTTTTTTGGAGGGGGGAGGGGTGAGGGCGCGTCGACGACGTGGTCATTAGCGCCAATTGCTGGTAAGGTGTACACCGCCATGTTCTTCTGAATGCTATGGTAATTTTAGCAGCTTCGAGTTCATGGTATGTACAGGCTGAATTCACTTTAGAAACCACACTGCATAAATTTGAATGAATGAAATACAAAATGCATAGAGGGACGTAAGAAAGCTCTCTGTCACTATGAAAAGAGAAACGAATTAACTTGTTAAAACGGTTTTATTTAATAGAAATAACAAATAAGACCATTTACAAACAGCCTTTGAAGTGATAAAAACTCATTTAAATTCCGTGCCTACGACTTTAATGATATTTTTTTCTATATAATACATAGAATTCACTACATCTCTCATCCACAACTCAGACGACACTCCACTCGTCACACACACCATCACAATGACGGAAACTTCAGCATTCACACTGAAGAAATCACACAGTTCATTTCCCCAATATGTTAGTGTGGACGGCTAAATAATAATAATCACCGAACATCGTGGATGAGCGGTTTGGGAGGACGCCGGTTCTAATCCCTTCCGGGCATCCATGTTTGGTTTTCCCATGGTTTCCCTAAATCACTCCAGGCGAATGTTGGGATGCTTCCCTCAAAAAGGCCACGGCCGAATTCCTTCCATTTCCTTGTCTCCACTCCCATCCCGCCTTTAATGACCTCGACTAGGCGTAAAGCCATAAAAAAATATGTATAATAATTACCCATACCCTTTGTGGCACACAGTCTTTCGAGAATTCGCCATGATCCGAGCCCTCAGTTTTAGCTTTCTCTGAGCCCCTCTCCTTCCTCAACGTAACGTCTAAATGATTTTTTCTATGAAAATGTCACAGAATTGCTGTACCCATTCTGCGGCGTGTTACCGGAACAGGTTAAGCTCCCTTAAACTTAGAATATAAGGTCTATCGTAATTAGTTTGTGCATTCGCTTCTACGACTTTATTCCATTACTAGCTGATACCCGTGACTTTTTACGCGTGGATTAAGAATTTCTTTGTCAGATTTGAATATAGAAAGTTGTTGGTAGCGAAGGATTTGTCCCGAACAACACCGAGTCGGCATAATATGACCGGAAATTCATCACTATATCATTCTACCATCGAACCTGTCTCTTGAAGAGAATCAATTTCCAACATATTTAAAAACAGAAAAACAAACGAAGTTGAGGAGATGTGTGTGTGTGTGTGTGTGTGAGGGGGGGGGGGTTTAACTAAGGACAGCTTTATTTCAGCTTGGTCTCTTCTTCTTTCATCAGCATGAGCATCCGATTCTTTGGTTCTAATAATAGAGCTACAACTTAGGCCAGTTTACGCCCGCAAGGCATGTCAAAAAAGGAGTAAAAATAAACTGGTGCCAGAAACATTTAAGCAGACACTAAGTAACAGGACTGAGAAAATCGTCATCTATACTAAATAATAAGTTTTTTCTCTAAACGAAAATTACTAACAAATTATACACTAACATTATGCGCGAGAAGCATAGCTTGAGCAAGCGACGTAACGTTACAGACTAACACACACATCCGTCTCTCTGTCACCATTCGATAAGTTCTTAAAATTTCGTGACTACAACTGTTAATCATGCCGCAAAAAAATGTCCTGTGCCCTCCCTACAGATTTTCTTGTCAAATTCCGTCAATATCGATATAGGCATTTAGTAGGATAAACGTAACAAAAGACAGAGACTTACTTCCGCATTTATAGTATTATTACTGCAGATTACACACACACTGACTGCGAATCACCCCTGAGGGATCAATATAAAGTAATAAAGTTTACACCTACAGCATTTCAAGACTACCTACAATTTGCCTCGCATTGCACCCCTAACTTTGTGATATCTGCAGTTTAACATTCAATCCAAATAACCGACGACCCAGGCGTGACTCTTACGATCAAAAACAAATTTTCAAAATCTTAGACTCCACGGAGATTTGAACCGGAGACCACGACCCAAAAATCAGTAACCAAGAGTTTTAACCACTGAGCTACCTGACCGCTACATGGAAAAACAGTACAGAGACCTCCACATCCAACGCGTCTGTCTATCGCCATTCAGTAATGTTTAGAAATTATAAGACAACATGTATTATTTATACAGATAATTTTTCAACCAAATATAGACATTAGTTTTCTCCTTGTTTCAATGAATAAATGTGCAAAGTTTCATCGAGATCGGATGAAAACTGTGGATTTGTTTGAAGAACAAACAAACCAACGAACAAACAAACATACATATATTCATTCATCTTAATATATATAGATGTTAGTTTACACAATAAATATCATTCCCGGAATACGGGTATAGTGTAGTGTTGTATACTGATTGTCTTGTGAGAGACAAAAAAAAGGAAAGGATGGAAAAACGGTGACAGCCAATTCAAACTCACTCACAGGGGGCCGACCAGTTCAGGATTCCCAGCCGCTTAACTGTGTCGCATGCCCACACGCACGTCACAGATCAATCGTGCACCCCCAGCCCAGAGCGCCTCACAGCGACAGCCACAGTCTGAAAAAACTAGTTAAATACAACTTTTCTAATATCGAGAATTTTTATGTACACAAAGCCTACTATGAAATCAAAATCAGAAGGATATTAAAAATTATTAAACCAATTGAGAACGTCAACGTAACCCTCAAAACAAACCTTATCCAGGATTTGTCAATTAAACTGATATTTCTTCCAGAAATACAAGGAGTTACTGAGTGATTTGGGAATTTTTTCGAAGAAGTGAGGTGGCATTAGTTTATAAGTTGGGCACCAAGGTTGACTGAGATGAAAGATCGAGGTTGACTAAGATGAAAGATCGTTTGCATCCACAACAACTTGCGCACTGTGAAAAATAGACTTCTAGAAAACATCTGTCTCTACAAGAAAAGCAACAACGACAGACCAGCAGTGTTCACCACGAGGCTAACACTGGACACTCATTTAATTTCATGACACAAGGATGCTGCTCAGGGAGGATACTGGCATGGACGGGTGAAGGAGAGTTTGGAAATTTCAAGGAATACTAACAGTTTCAACGAGGGAAGTAGACTGACAAACAATGAAGATCGGACCTATTTGCTAGGAAACATGTGAGCAACATCGAGACAGTACCTCTGAAGAAAGCTGCAGTATAACAGCCGAAAGCTTAATGAAAGAAAGAAAAACGTTGCCTTGTACGAAAGACGGAGCTATGATTACGAAGGATTTAGATCTCCGGATCGATAAACCTGCATTCATTTTCAGTTCTCACAAATTTCAGAGCACAGAAGTAAATCTATTGATATTAACAATAGCATCAGTACCATAGGAATGACTCCGCTCGGAGCGTACCACTGGCCATATTCTTCATAGCTTGATGTGATTACATCGACCATTACCGGACGTTAGATACATTCCGTAGCAGGCAGTGTATGAAGGCGAGATAGTGACGCCAAGGAAATTGGCACTCGAAAGTTGCTGTCTGGACATACACAGATTGCACCGGGAATTATCTTCTGTGGCGAAACTGACCTGCGGGGTCCATGGTGACAATAGCACTGATAGCCAAAAAAAAGTTTAATGTATCATCAAAACCTAGCTTGTTACTTCTGACATCGAATCCTCAGTAAAAGATTTCTGTCATTTTACTTTTGGGGGGAAGCTTTATTCTCATCGGATGGTGCATAAAACGCTGTTTTTGTAATTAATATAAATCTTTGCTTTGCTGATATATTTATTCCGCTATTGCTAAACAGTATCACTATGAATATTAAGATAACTGGTCAGGAAATAAAATTTTCTGTATACAGTCTTTGTACGGAAGGTATCAATGGTATAAGGGCTCCGTTATACAATCTGCAGCTTCATATGACAATTATATAATTCGTATTTCAGTTTCCAACCTTTACCAAAACTAGCTGACACTGATATCGAAATGGCAATGTTTCTATTAAGATAGCTCTTGAAGAGCTCTATAGAGGCTCCAACATCAAGATAATTTGGTTTGGTCATAATTTGCAAACCACATTGACTGTCTTGAAGTTTTTTCACGACATTTTCAACTTTTTCTTGAAAAGAAATCTTCAGATATACGTAACTGACCCAATATCACAGGGAATTATTCCTTCACTAGAGGACCCATGCGAAAATTTCGCGAATACAGTGAATAGTAATTTTGGGGGTTTGTAATAAGCTCAAAGAAGAATCATCTCATTTGTTTCAAATGTTTATTTGATTAGTGTAGTACATACATAACAAAAGTCGACGCCAGTGAAGCAGTTTATTAATATCTCTGTGATATTTGCTACTGCTATCTAGCGTCTTGACTCTGAACTATCTCATACGCGCGACATTCACAGTTATTACTTTTGTCCTTTAAGGGTCAAATTTCAAAAATTTCGTTCTTAATTTGTAATGATGTCTGAGTGGAGATTTTAATCTTTTAAATGACACGACATTTATTGATTTAGGGTAGGTTTCAATGGAGATAAATGGCTCGTAACGAAAAAACACGTTATGGAAATAATAATACCTATGTCCCTGAAGGGCTGAATTCCGAAAAATTCCTTTCTTAAGATATGATGTAACCGAAGCAGAAACTTGAATCGTTAATATGATAGCTCATTTATCTATTTCGGTTAGATATCAAAGGAGATAAATGGGTCATGATAAAAAATCACATTACCGAAATAATGATAATTTTGCCTTTTAAGGGTCGAATTCGCGAAAAATTTCTGTTTTAAAATATGATGTGAACACGGCAGAGACTTTAAACTTTAAAATCATACCTCATTTATCTTTATCGGTTAGAAATGAAGGGAGATAAATGGCTCGTGACACAAATGCGCGTGGTAGAAAAATTGATACTTTTGCCCTTTAAAGGCCGATTTTCGAAAAATATCTTTCTTAAAATATGATTTTACCAAAGCGGAGACCTTCTTCTCTAAAATAATACCTCATTTCTCTAGTTTGGTTAGATATTAAGGGAAATAAATAGATCGTGCCAAAAAAATACGTCATGGAAATAATGATAATTTTGCCCATTATTGGTCGAATTCAGAAAAATTCCTTTCTTAAAATATGATGCGACCACGGCGGAGACCTAAATCTTTAAAATGATACCTCATTTTCTATATCGGTCAGGTATCAAAGGAGACAAATGGCTCGTGCCACAAAAAACAGCATTTTAAAAATATTGATATATTTGCCCTTTAAGGGTCGAATTTGAAAAAAAAATACTTTCTTAAAATATAATATGATAAAAGCGAACACTTTAATCTTTAAAATAATACCTCAATTATCGATTTAGATTAGGTATGAAGGGTGATAATGGCATGTAACAAAAAAGCAGAAATATAGAAAGACTATATATGATAGGCATAACAATTGCCGCAGTTACAGTGATTTAATAGTAATTGTGAATAATGATACAGTAAAAAAAAAAACCTGCAGTATTACAACCAACGTATGTTTAGTCGAAAACATGTACACCTGGTTCTTATATACAATAAACATTACATACTGATTGCTCTGTAGGCGCTGTTAACGTTGTTTCTCCAGCCTTTTCGCTCATCCATTATGTAATAGTCGTAGAGCTCTCGTTCTATTTTTTCCAACTTCAAGAAGTCACCGATGATTGGAAGGAACCAAAATTCTTTCCCATGGTCCTCAGCACGAACAAACTTCTGCATGTCCCGTTCAGCCATCAGCTGACCGTATCAACTAACTCTGTTATATCTTGTATTCAGTATTTGTGTAGGTTCGGAAATATTGATGAAACAACGTTCGACTTTGGCTTAGAACAGTACTCTTATTTTATATCAGACATCGTACACACATTCAGAAACAGCTCACTGGCTTCTGTCCTCCACACAAACGTCTCCCCAGATCACCTCCCCTCCACCCGCATTCCAACGTTCACCCCTCATCCGTCAGCAGGTACTCATAGCTAGGTCACTTGCAACATCGAAATCAGCAACGACAATCTGGAACGAGTGAGTTGCATGATTTGGTGCGACTTCACCTGGCGATGCGTATCGCCGTGGTAATTTTACCCGAAATGGCCGAAGGAGTTTCCGCAGCCTGGTGGCGGGTATTCCCGAGCCCACCCTCAGAGGTCGATACGGCGCCTGGTCGAACTGCACACAGCACGGAACACTCAGAGCGCGGTGAGAATTTAAATAACAAGCACATATTTTTCAATAGTATTCAGCTCAAAACTTCATTCATGGCCGCGCTAGAATTCTTTTTAGCCTTCATTCCTAAAAAGCAAACAGAACCCTGTAGCTGGCTGCCACTGTGTCACAGGTTCTAGCTGGGAAATATATTTCAAACTTCAAATTCGTACATGATAAGTATTTCTTTGACCCAAAACTTGAATATTGTTTCTAAATTTTGTAAAATTACGGTCAAAGAGAGCTAAAAAATAAATGGGGCGGAAAAAAAATTTTCTACCCTAGCGTGTTGGGGTATCGATGTTCAGCGTTCGGTTAGTTGAGGACTGAATTTTGACTTCAGGTTTTTACACTGAAAAATAAACACATGCACGGCTGGTAAAGTTGTCGAATTTTAACAGTTTTTTATTCCGCTCAGTCTAACTCAAAACGCTAATCCTCACGAACCTGAAATTTATTTCCAATATCGCCTACATTTTGTATTTAAACAACAAATACTAAACACGTTTACATTTAAAATAATTTGTAAGTTGTAACAAAAAAGAATTACGATTTTATTTTAAGACTACTTTGCTATTTGTTAATACGGTATTTTTTTAAAAATATTTAAAATCAGAGTGCATTTCAATCTAAACTTCCTTTATTAGTTGAACGATAACATTAAGAACCAGCAGCAGTCGCCTGACCCACAAACATGCGATATATGTGTTAGTTATTTATTAAACATATGATATTTAACAAGATATACAAAATGTGAGCACAAATGTGCACATCACAAGCTTGTATTATTTCATGTCTCTAGATCTAATGTTTTTATCCAGTCAACTACACTGATCGACGCATCGTGTATTTTCGCTTGTGTTCCTACGTATGTAGGCTCAAGAGGACAGTCCGAAACGATGTGCTGGATTGTTCAGGTAGCCACACACGTGGAGGCCGGGCCGCAGGGGAAACGGACCGCAGGGATTTCATCGAAGTGGCGCTGCACACACACGGGGGGTTAAAATCCTCAAGGGTTTCTCAGTCTCAGAGTTGGCTTCACGATGGCAGCATCCGATGATGTTCACGCATTGGCTGCTGTTACGATTTTCTTTATTGAATCTGTCACAGTGCTTGCTACCTCTCTCTAAGCTGCCTAGTAAAACTTGAAGCAGCCTTTTTCTGTAGTTCCATATCTTCATAAAAGCTTCCTATCATATTTCGAAAATTTGCCTCGGTTAACCAGGTGGCTCGAATAATCGGAACTCGGATAACCGGACTTTTACTGTAATTGATTTCCAGAACTGCTGCCTGCAGAATAGTACAGGCCAGAAGCAGGTAACCATTGCTCACTGTAAGACATTCCTAAACAGCCCATTTCGATTTGAAACAGGGTGTCATTAATTATTTTTTCTGCTATTAGCATTTGATTGGTCGGAAGGCCACGTAATTTTATGGCAACGGTTTTGCTAACTACGTCAAAGTGATCTTCTTGGAGCCGGTTTTTTTTTTTTAATGTTCTTCAGCAAATCACTTCGCAAAGATTCATTTCCTGATGGTTTAATGTTGCTGATTTTTTTTAATATTGATTCTTTTATTTTTTGCATTTGGTTCATTCTCCTTCAATATTTATGCCAGCTTGGCGTAGGTAGCTTCTCGTTTGTTTGTGTCGTTGTATTCCTGGTACTTCAATTCCTATAGACAGG
The DNA here is from genome assembly GCA_031002005.1 of Vandiemenella viatica. Lineage (NCBI taxonomy): Eukaryota > Metazoa > Arthropoda > Insecta > Orthoptera > Morabidae > Vandiemenella > Vandiemenella viatica. Next base: position 177,430,568 of record JARYHS010011408.1, read on the forward strand.
GCTCACTATCATACATATTTATAAACAAGGAACATCACGAAACGGAACATTAGAAACAAAACAGAGAAACAAAATCGCATGCAGGCGCTCGCAAGAAATCCTCGAAGGCCGACTGACCGCAGGAGACACACGCTGAGATTCCCACCCTCCCTCCCGGCCTTCGAGGAAGTAAGAATTGTTTTTCGGTGGGGATTTGGCCGCACTGGGGTGCGGCCACGGCCTCAAGCAAGTGCCCACACACGTGCGGGATCCCGCAAGGCCGTGACCATTGCGTCCAAATCCCTTGGGTTTCCCGCACGTGTGTGGCGGCCTTAAGGTTGATTGCTGTGCGGTACTGCGGTTCCTTGATTTCAAGCGTTGGTGGTTTTGTTTGAGTAAATGTCGTGATGTATATGCAGATGAGGGTTCTTTCAGAATGTTTTTACAGGACCTTTAAGGTGTTAGTATACAGCTATCAAACTGTGCAAGGCTTCATTCGTACTAGCTATTTAGCTATTACTTGCTGACATTGGTAGCCATTAGAAGATAATCGATATTATGTCTTCCAAACCATATGTGAATCGTTTCGAGGATAACAAAGCATTATATGTTACATCACAGATAATAGAATTATTAATAAATCAGTAAAATTTAGTAACTTTGCGATTCAACCATTTACACATTCAACTTACATACATGGTTATAACAATTGATTGTCGGGGTTTGAAGAATTCAGTGCACGTAGTTTATTTGTGACAGAACTAAGAACCTTAGTTTATTACGTGGAAAAACGAAGTTCTTTCATGTATTAGAAATACTCGGATTAGCGGACTTGGTCACACAGTATTCCATATCTCCCCACATACGATGCAGCATGTCAACGAAAATCACTGGTAATGTGTACTTAAAGGTAAATCGTTCAGGAGCACTCCAGTTCGGTTTACCATAAACGCAAAACCATTTGATTTTCACCTTATTTGTTCGCCATCCTCTCTTAACTTTAATGACAAGTTTAGAATTACTCAACTGTTTGTGAAAATTGCAGCACCCAGAGCGAATGGTCTGAATCATACCAAAGTCAGATGATGTATTAAAACTATAGTAAGTGTTTAGGATTGAAGAGAGACGGCGTGCACGTAGGCCTAGCAGCGCCCTCTTTAGTATGACTGCACAGTTCATTCTTACACCACGCTCAGTCGGTGCAGGCTTTAAAACGTTCAAGTTTTACCTGCCGGGATGTCTCGTCGAATTCAAGTGGCGTAATATCAGCGTGTGAGCTCGAACGTGACACTATGGCTGGTCTCTGGGAAAGGAGGTTTGTCGTACCGTGACACTGCGGCTCGTACAGTGCACGACAGGGAGGACGTCTCTGCTGAGCGCTGGCGTGTTTAGCGTCATGTTTTCAGACGAATCCCACTTCAATTTGTCCTATAGTTCGGACCACTTACGTGTTAGAGAATCGTGCAGACTGCATTGCTGAACGATATAGCACACAAAAGCCAAGTGTGACGATGTTGGGCGCCGTTGGCTATAACATGCATTCTCGCCTCCTATTTACTGAGGGCAATCTGAATAGCAGCAGCTAAATCAGGGAGGAATTAGAGTCCATTGCACTCTACTGGCGTGGTGGAAATCCCTGCCACAACAGTGGATGACTCGGAAGAGTCCAATCCTGCGACGGGGGCGTAGTGAAGTAGTATGACAGCATGGTGTGGTCAGGCTGGCGGGGGAGGGCTCAGGTAGAGCCCAACACCTCAACCGCATCGGTAGATCAAACATCTGTACTCATATACCTAAAAAGACTTCAAAGCCAGCAAAGATCGCTGCCATCGCCATACATATAAACTTGCTACCTCTTGTTGCCATATATATATGTAGGGGTCAGTAGGGCATGGGTCCTCGGGCCCGGCTGGGACAACACCGCTCTGAATGCTTATGCTCGCGCGCTACGACGGTGCTCTTTGATGCTTAGACCGGCGTGGGGGTTGCTGCGCTTTCGGTGGTGCCATGTGGCGTCGGTAGGGTGCGGGGGTTCGTATGCTGGGAGCGGGTCCTGAAAGGCGCCTGGTCACTGCGGCTTCCGCCGTGCCCTATCGAGGTTCCGGTGGGTCCAGGTAACCGCGGGACAAACAGAGAGGCTCGCTATACGACCAGGCTTTGGAAGGATCTTCGGCCTGGTTCGTGGCTGCGCTACGTCCGCGTCGTTCCCCGTGGGCACTCTTAATGGGTGGCGAGAAGCGTAATGCCTCACCATCTCCGCTGGCGTGGTGGAAGTTCTGCCACAACAGTGGATGATTCGGAAGAGTCCAATCCCGAGGCGGGGGTGTAGCGAAGTTGTACGATGGAATGGTATGGTCGGGGTGGCGGGGGTTGTCTTCTGCCTAGGAATCGCACAACACCTCAACCATATCGGTAGATCAAACATCTGTACTCATGTACCTCCTGCGGGCTGTTTTCTGTGAAGCTGGGACTGGTGCATGGGATCCTGTGCTCGCACTGGACACAAGTGTCGGGCCAGCACGGGAGAAAGCATACTAGGAGCAACCCCCCGGTGTGGGAAACTGCGTTCGGGGACGATACGTTCGGTCTGCTGGCGTGGTTGAGCATGCTGGGGGGCTTTCTTGCAAGGATCCCGGTCGCTACGGCTTCCGCCCGCCCTGCGGGGTTTGGGTGGGGCTGGGGGCTTAGTGTGGGAACCACATTTGCTATACGGCCAGGTTTTTGGAAGGGTCTTCGGACTGGTCCGTGGCGGGCGCTAGCTCCGCGTGCTTCGCCGTGGCACCCTATTAGAGGGTGGCGAGATGCGCCTATCCTCACCGTCCCTGCAGTAATGGTGGGTGATTCGGAAGAGTTCCAATTCCGCGGCGGGGGTGGCTGCTCAGGTGAACGGATGGACCGGTAGAAGTTGGTGAGGCAGGATGAGCTCCGCTCGCGTATGTCCGATGACCCAATTTCGAGCCTGATGAAGGCGCCGCATGGCTCACCCCTGGGCTGTGAAAACACTCATTGCTCGAAAGCAAGACCAGAAGAAAGACGTGGCCAGATAAGAGCAAAGACTCCGAAGCCACACCACTGGTGAAAGAAGAGGGCAAGAAAAGAACACCAGTTAAGCTGGAAGAACCCTGCGGAAGCAGGGCTCAGTAGCGCACGGCCATACCAGCTGGTCCAGGGAGTTTTTAACTACCTGTGACTTGCAGTGCGCTATAACGGATGTCCGAATGGCTGGGGATTGTCTTCGTCCCCATGTCACTGCAGCGTTGCCGCCAAGAGGTTCCCCGTGGGCACCCGCAAGGGTGGCCAGAGACGCTTCTCTTTGATAGTCGGCACCTCCCCTCCAACGAATATGATGGAGGGGGGGAGTAATTCTTCTAAGCTCCAATCCCAAGGCGGAGGTGGCTGCTTAGGTAGACAGATAGTCAGGTAGGTAAGGGCAGGACGAGCTCCGTCGCGTATGACCGATGACCCAATTTCGAGCCTGATAAAGGCGCCGCATGGCTCGCCCCAGGGCTGTGAACACACTCATTGCTCAACATGCCATATTTCATCAGTACGATGTCCGATTACATGTGGTGGCGAATGTGCAAGTCTTATTCGCAAACAGATGGATAGCATTGCTCCCTTAGCCCGCACGTTCGCCTGACATGTCTCCCACTGAGCATGTTTGATTGTCGATACTTTGTGTTTGCTCCTACAAACCGCGTGGTACTGCTTTCTCCAGAAGTTGTAATATGACGCCTTCGGTCACATCCCATAATGTTAATTATTCTGTTATTAATTTCAGTCTTATATTGATGTCCTAGATTAGTTTATTACTTTAGATCTTGGGCGATCCAGTTGATTAAATAATTTATTAATGGGCAAGAGTTTGTTTATGTTAGAGGTGCCAGTGTAAATAAATATGCAATTCATTTTAATAAGAACATACAGTGCAGATAGCATTCGTACAAAGTGATGTTAAGGCAGGATGGCCAGCTCGTTGACATTGCCCCCAGATACCGTTAGCAGCGCCCGACACCCTGTCGCCACTTCGGGGAGGGGTGAGACGGCTGGACTTCCCTTCCTCGGAACTACCTCAAGGCCAGGGCATCGAACCTAACGGTTCAGCCGGCTGCCCAACGGTCGTATGATGTCTGATCGTGAATGAAACTTAGGTTGTGAATCACGTGATTGCAGCAAGCAGACCTCCCGCCAATGAAATGTGACATTGGTGGACACATGACTTAAAACTGTGGATTTTCTGTTCTGCATGTACGTCCGAGACTACGAGAAGGCGTGGCCAAAGTTTTCCTGACGGTGAAACAACGAACGACCGTGACACGTTCTGGCTGATGCCGATGGCGGGAAGAACGAGGGTCCATCCAGCTCCGGACACGGCGATTGCAGCGCGGACTGAGGCGCAGTGAACGCTATCACTCTCACTCGCAATTCATCACCGAGCCTCGGAGCCGACAAGAACTGGTAAAGTGTTACTCAACCAGACCTGCGTGTACGTTTCATGAAACATTAAAACCCCGTAAGCGTCCCTGTGACCAGAGATTTCTGCTCTAATTGCGTAAAGCTTCCACTGACCTGACGTCACTGTTTGCCAGCCACTTTGTGTTGTCACACAATGCCTCTTCTTCTCTAAACTCTGATTTAGTAATTTTGAATGGTAATTGTTCCCATTCGTGGCCCCCAAGATAATTCCTTTGATTGTTTGAAGACACATCATAATGCCGATGTTCGTTGTCATGACCTATAACATGTAATTAGCTAATTGCATTGCATCATTCAATTTTGAACATTAAGCTGAAGTAAAATTAAATTCGACCATCGTGCGCTTTGCTTACAAGATTAATTGTAAATCTAGGCATTGCTTTGGTATTTTGCATAATTATGTATTCACAGTAACGTAAATATGCCTAGAATTGTAAAAGCCAGAAGAACCAATAAACGCTAATTATTTTTACCTGTAATCCCGCAGAGGTTGAGATTCTTGCCAGTTAAAATTTCACATTCATGCATTTTAATGAAATTAACTTATGATCATCAATTTTAATAAGAACAGTAGCGAGGAACCACCCACTACAAACAATATCCATGCTTTTATGATTCCATGCCACGACGTGTAGAGACTATGATTGCATCACGTGGCGGCTTTACACCGCACTGAATTGTCACAGGCATAGTGCATGTACAGTTCTGCAATTCTAATCAGTGTGCCTGCCTCGGTAGCGTAGGGGCTAGAGTACAGCTCCGCGTGCCGAAGGTCCCCGGTTCGAATCCGGCCGCGGGCACTGATGTTTAAGTGTTGTGTGTCTGTGTGAATGTCCTGTCCGTCCTGTGGTGTCTATAATTACGAATCATAACGTACTGGAGAAAAACTAATTCACTGGATCAGATATCATAAGCACATTGAGCTGGCTAAATGGCTTAGTTGCCGAAAGCCATTAAAAAAAAAAAATTCTAATCAGGGGTGTATTATCAAGTCTCTAATCCATGCATTGAATTCCATTCTAATTTCATTTCTCAACCTTGGTGCTTCGATTTTCGCAAACGGTAAACTACCAAACAAGATACGTGTATGTTAACTGAAAGATTCTTTATATATTCGTAACTGTCAGTAAGTCATTTTTTATTCTTTGAAAAGCTAAATTCTATAAAAGTGTGTCAGTAATCTTTTATTCCCTCCCTGTATCTCTATAACCGATAATTAGTTGCATAAAGCGAGAGCTTACATTAGCATTGCCAACATTCTAACGCGGCTGGAAACTCGAGAATAGATTGCTAAAATATAACACGTCGAAACATATCGATCTTACGTCGTGCGTATTCTTTGTGGATGTCATATTAATTACTAGAATGGTTGCTGATTCCTACGTCCGTTCAAACGACACTAAGCTCTTTAGGTTGTCTAATATGTTGTGTTTACAACAGATAAAGCACGATGTCCATACATGCTTCTTAAGACATACTTTGTAAATAAATATATCAAATTTTCCGAAAAAAAACTGCAATTTTGCCGAGAGTGAAAATTAAAGTAAAAAACAAATAGATGTTGACATAACCTGCTGACAAACGCATGAAGATTTTTTTTTTTTTTTTTTTTTTTTTTTTTGCTTGGGCTTTATGCCTCGTCGACAGCGAGGTCATTAGAGGCGGGATGGGATTGGGGCAAGGAACGGGAAGGAATTCGACCATGACCTTTTTGAAGGAAGCATCCCGGCATTCGCCTGGAGTGATTTGGGGAAACCATGGAAAACCCAAATCTGGATGCCCGGACGGGAATTCGAACCCGCGTCCTCCCGTTAACCGTTCACTCATCACGCGCGGTAACGCAGGAAGAAGAACACATGTATGCCATGCTCGCTATGTGTGGATGGGGGTGTGATGGTGCATAGACAGGTCATTGCTGCGGTACTGCGCATGCGTCATGTGTCAGCCAGCTGTAGACACGAAAAGACGCTCTGGCACGCTCACGTATCTCTATGATTGTCGCTGTGTTGCTATTCTCATAACAAACTACAGGAATGGATAGAGGTATCTGAAACGCCATCGAATTAATCCTCAGCGTACCACAAAACGGTTCACTACATGTGGGTTTTTGGGCATGTTGATATTTGCTCGCATGAATTACTTTCGCTATCACTTTTGCACTGTCGTTTTGGTGAGAATTATTCTCAAGGCTCTAGCAAAGACGATATCACGAGTCGAGTAAAGAGAGCGTGCTTCTAGCAGATAAATTAAGAATGAAAGTTACCTGCAAATTCAATCTGACATTTCCCGGAATTAGAAATTAGACGTGTTCTCACATCTGTTTTTGTGTTCTGCATTAGAGATTAAACAAGAAATTCATTGAAATATGAACCCAGCCCATTCAAGCTTAGTCATCCGAATGATACAATAAGGATGCCAAACTTGTCATCCCCATCCAACGGAAGAATCACCATGCATAGTATTGTGCCCTCATTCTATACGCACTGCGGAGAAGTTTAGCGCAATACTTTGGTGCATACTCTAGAGTATAGGAAATGGGTACTACCGCCTCTCATATCCTGCAGATCAAGCCCTGATGCTGAACATTTGTTTCATCGCCAAATTCGAACCAGCTAACCTAGTGTCAGCGTCTGATACCATCACAATGTCGCAACGGGTTGGGTATAAATGTTTGTAGCAGCTCTCCCAGATTGTGTTGCAAAAAGGCAACACCATCCAGAAGTACAGCCGTGAAGATTTCATTTGTAATCATACGTCTGCAAAATCTCCGTTAATACAATAGTAGTTATATAGAATATACTGTATATCACAAGCCCACAATCACGTTGATCCATGTTTGTAAAACAGACTCGTGGGAGACGTAAAATATATTTAATCCTTTTAAGTCAATGCACATTTTGTGAAACTATCAAGTAAAATGCAATTTGTTTCAGAGTAACAGACATTTTGATCAGTTTTCCGGTTTTAAAATAAAATTTCATCTCAAAATCAAAATTTTGACAGCAATTATGATTACAATACAATGATTTGTATTTATTTGATGATTAATTCATATGAACACGCTGAAAAAAGTGTCTGGACTGCCAAAGATTTTACAAGAATTCACTCTGTAATTCAAATGATCAACGACGTATGTTAAGCCTAGTACGAGTATGTAATGGGAAAGAAACTTATATATTTTTAAATAATATTCTTGCCAGTTTCCTCTTCTTAAAGAAATGAAATATACCAGCTACTCACTTAAGAAGCCTCTAGTCTGTGAATTTTTTTTAAAAAAATAGAACTTTAACCATGGTTCTTGTTTATATCTATCTAACTCTAAAACGAAAACCGGATAAATTTGAACTAGAAAAACTCAGAAACTACTAAGCAGATTTCGATGGGGTTTTCACCGTTTTAAAGCTTAGAATCTCAATTGATTTCTGTGGTATTTCTTATGTTTCAACATTGCATAACGTCGGAACATTAAATGAAATTCTGAACGTATGGTGACAAATACCAAAGACAGAACGACTAAATGTTGCATGCTCACAATAAACTCACAACTAGAATGTCTCTAACCGTAGCCTTTCATGATATCAATAAAATCAATTTAAAATAATAACTAATTTGCACGTTAAACAAAACTTGAAATATTCTTTCCTTTAATTCGGGATATTCAGTTTTTAAATGCCATAGATGGCCGTAATGAATGTGACGAACTAATAACGAAAAAACAACAGAGATTTTCTCTGATCACAAGCTCTGACAGCATAACTACAATTATCTCGGGTATCGTCTTTGGCTTTCTGTTCACAATAAAATGGCGCCGCAGTTTGTAGCTCCGAAAAATGAAAGTAAAGATTTTTTTTCATAGCCTCTCGCTTAGTTCTGAATACTTGATATACAATTCTGAATACCCATATTCAACTGTACAGGTACCGAATATATTTAAATTATGTGCTCCAGAGCCAGATGAAGTAACATAATAATAAAATGTTTAGCTTCCCAGCGGCAGATGAGTCAGCATAATGAGGCATACGAATATTTGATACTGTGAAAACTCGGGCTTAATTGATTCAGCAGTTTTGAGGTGATGCTAGATTATTCGTAAAATAAATATGTCATAATGTCTTAAGAAGTACGTTCCATTTTAATGTCTACCCCAAGCTTTCAAATTCTGAAAATCCATTCAAAATCTGTATTTTGTGCACGATTCTGGATTAAACAGACACATTCCAGATGCATTTTTATGTATTATGTGGTAATGTATTAATGCGGACAATATCTCGATTTTCGAGCAGCAACATTAGCAGATGTAATTACGTTGAAATATAATCTGGATTATAATGAAAACTGACATTCCTGGCAGTTCTGTCATTACCGTTGCGCCACAATCTGATGATTAATTCGTATAGAACTCGACGAAACAAATCAAAAATGAAGAATAATTTTTTTTGATATCTCCGTTAGTTTTCGAGATGTAGCTTGTCAAAAATCAGTTAGGCCTATATGTATAGTTCCTTATGCTTTTGGTGACCTTTCTTCTGGTCCAGGCCACATTTCAACGTAACAACAACAACTAGGAAGAAAATTTAAAAAAAACTATAGTGCATTTCCGCTGTGTAGATATTGTGGATTTGGTGATTTTCCAGATCTCACCCTAACCTCCTCACTTTCGAGATATCTCAAGAACTAAGCGAGATATCAAAAAAAATTATTTTTTAGTTTCAGTTTGTCTCGCCGAGTTACGTAGGGATCCATCATCAAACTGTGGCGCCATGGTTATCGCAGAATCCCTACATTCCGTCTCGAAGTATCGAAACCACCCCATTCTGATAACTGTGCTCTAAATCACCGTTTACTTTAGTACCGGAAATCAATGAGGCTTGGTACGCATGAATCTTTTCGGACAAATAAAAATAGTGTACGGGTAAATCAACTTCAACCCACTCCTTTCCTGGCAGGGTGCGGGTGAATTTAGGTTTACTTTAATTCCGTAAATGGATGGCACGAATTGTATGAAACTTGCTACACGTTTCTGATTGCGTGAATAAAAATTGTGTATGGTTAAATCAACGCCAACTAGATCGGGCAACGCCGGGAACTCTGCTAGTAATTAATAAAAAATAAGGTACTTTCTCTTCGATCGTGACCACTTCAAACCTTCTAAAATTTACAAAAGGTTAGAAGGAAATCTCGAAATTACTAAATGATAACAGATAGTTTACATAATTTCCACTGAAGTCTTTAATGCAGAGCTTATCTTAGATTTGGTAGACTCGCCGACCGGTATATTATTTAAATTACTATCAGATGATTCTTTACACAAAAACCAGTTCTGCTGCTACCCCAAATAACCTTTGGAAATTTCTTAATACTGTCCGCTATCAATCCCTAACCACTTCATTAAGTATGACACAAATTGCACAACATTAGAAATTTATCATTTCCGATTACTAAAGTTCCTAGCAGTTCCTGTCAATCACTTTCACAATTGTTACACAATTATAACAATGTATCCAAAAAATAATTGATGGCTGATTCACAACTTCTAAAGTGGAGGAGATTATAATTAGCACAACAGAAGTGACGATTTTTTAACAGTTGTGCAACCGCTAGTGTTGACTAATAATTAATTTTTGTTGATATTTTATTGCTCCCTAACTGACCTGATCACTCTTATATAAACATAGATCTTCTGGATTCGATGAAACCAGACCTAATTGAAATGATTATACTAAAAACCTCAATTTAGATTAACAATAACAACAAAATACACCAACAACAAACTTACTCTCTGTACATAACAACAGACCATTAATCAGACGATCGCCGCAAATAACTACCATAGATGCACACGCTAATCTCCGACATTGCCACAAAAATTAAAACTTTGTTCTGGTCCGAACGTCTTGGTTTCGAAGATCAGTGGTGATCAAAAAGGCACGCTTGGTGATTGCATTACTACTTGTGACTCTATAATCTCTCGAAGCACTTACCCTCTCGCGGAGGATCGTGTACAATCATTTTTCCCCTACGGGTGCATCCTAATATTGCACCACGCTCGCATTTCGTAAATCTTACAATGTCCTAAACTACATCCTGAAAGCCTTCAAGCCGTTGCAGACTCTATGAATTGACTCATGTTTCGATTCTAGAATGTTTTTTTTGGTATCTTCTCCACAACAAACATGTTTATAAAAGATGACTAAAGACGTTATTCTTTTGAGAATCTTATTAGATAAGAAGGGAAAGGCGGATTTGAGCCCAACCGAAGGAAAAATTGTCAAGATCGTCATTAATTATATGAAAATTGGGACACACTTACATCGCGGCGATGCTAAACGTCCCACTCAGCTAACCTGAGTGTGGGCTTGCCTAGAGTAACAGAAGAGTTAATCACATGTTTAATTGCTTCCTTCACCTAACGTTGGGTACAAACGATAGGTTGATTACCACACGCAAAACGTTGATAGGTTGACTGGTCGCAACCTATATTACAATAGATCTATGATTCCAGACAGCTTACAACGACCACCCAGACACACAGGATTCAAGTAGTGTCCCCTACTACCCCCTCACCCTCAAGTTTCAATCTGCAAAGATGGCCGTCAAGTACTTTTGTTCTCGTCCAGGCATCAAGTGAACGGATGGCGATCAAAAACTTCCGACAGTCGAATTGTCTTCTAAACACGATTTCGAACCGGTTTTGATGCTCGAAAATACTGAAGCACAACAAAGTTATACTAAAGTATAGAGAATTGAAAGTGATGATCCAGGTATTGGATATAGAGTTTAAAACTGACTCTATATCACTTTGGGGAAAATAGAATAATTTGATTTAATGCGTCAGGAAACTTGACTCATGTACAGGATTGCTAGAGGTTGTATGGAGTTTCGCCAGAACCTTCTGCCACCACTGACCGCAAAAGAAGATACACAAAGCAATAGGAGGAGGCAGCGGACTCTGTTCATGTGACCGCCTCGTGACCAAACCCTATATTATCACCCGAGAGCCCTACCACTTCCTCGATCATTGTTTGCTGATCGACAGCGGCTTACGAATACTGTTTAATCGCCGACCTGTTACCTATATTACATCATTGACTGGGTCAATCGCATGGGCGGACCATTGCTTGAGGCAGACTAACAGTGTCTGAATAAATGAAGGTGTTACCACGCATCACCTCCATATTAACGTTAAGGCCCTGGTTTCTGTTATTATCTAGTTTATATCAGATAAACCAAACCAGTCAAACACAACAATGGAGACTAGCGTGAGAGGACCGACCCAGATTCCTTATTGGACGACAACTGTCACTTCCATCGAAGTAAGTGCCAATGCATTGGGCCCCCTGCCAACACCGACCAATCCTGACAGACAGAATAAGTACGGTTGGTTAGACCGTGGGTCGCAAGTGATCCCTGACAGATTATTTTCAGAAGCTGAGATACCAGACACCTTAAGCAGCAAAAACTCGGAAGTATTACATCAGATATTTACAACGTGTGAGTATTTTGTCCTTGGGATCTCTGTTCGAGTCTGATAATAGTGGACGAGAATAGCTTGATAGTAAGTTGCCATTTGTTCCTCCGGTTCTATCCACACATTAAAATTAACAGCGAGCACCAACCACTACGTTGAACCGATATCTTCGCTACCTTCGAGATGGAGGTGGTTGAGGAGTGAAAAGCCGTGTTGCGTGACGGCAGCGATTCTAGCGGCATTAAACAGTGACACGATCTATCGATTCCCCGGCTGAACAAGAAAGATTTCTGCGACCCGTATTCAGTACACAGCCATACGTCACAGGCAAATACCACACGTGTTTTCAAAAACAGGCATCCTTGTGTCAATATGCAGTCAATTAACAATTATTATCAAGTGGGTGCTCAGATTTCCGCGGTTATTGTCGATGTTATCTTGGTTGTAGGGGCGGAACCGTGTAAATTTATCGAAACCTAACATTTCAACCATCATTTTGTGTCTTTCTTCAGAGGACTCTCAAGAAAGCTACAAAATGATGACTGAAAAGTTAGATTTCGATAAATCGACGCGGTTCCAACCTAACAACTAAGATAACAATTTTTGATCAAATTCATTTAGTGCCACACAAATAAAGGGCTATACCATAAACTTCGCAATGGACAGAATTATTAAGAAATTTAATAACAAAATACGGAGAATCACACAATTCTGGAAGGCTAATAATTAGCAATTCCTTTGTCTGCAGAAATTGCTATTGCAGTCGAACAGCCGAATTAGAATTAGGAATAAACGCAACGTGTAAACAGTATGGTACAAATTTCGTCCTTCCATCCTCATATAACATTCTATCTGTAAAGTCTGACAACAATGCTTAAAATCATTCTAACAAACTTTAGTACTATCATGTTGTCCCATACAATAATATCTAGAAAAACATTCCATATATCATGTTTAGTTCCATCATAATCAAAACCAGTTACAAAAACTTACTTTCACATAGGATACTGTGACATATTTTTAGTAATTTTTTAGAATGCTGAGTTAATTTCTGTTAATATGCGTGCTAGGTGAGTGGGAATGCTCTGGCCTCACTTGCATTCGGAAGGACAAACGTTCGAATCCCCGTCCTACCATAAGTTTTCCCGAAATCACTACAGGCGAATGCGGGTAAAGTTCCTTTAAAAGGTTATTGCCGAATTCCTTCTCCTGCCTCGCCCCCAGTCCTTTCCCGCCTTTAATCACCTCAACGTCGACAAACCGTTAAGCAAAAAAAAGAGAACTGTTTCTATTCTCTTTAGCTAACACGTGTCACGAAATTCATTAAATGACAGGTGAATCGAAAATTTTCTCCTAAACAACACAACGAACAGATATTGTAATGAAACAAACAAAAAACAACAAAAAAGGAACAGAATACTACAAAACATACAATTGTGGAAGGCTAGAAATTCTCAACTCCTTAATCGACTATCAGAATATTGCCGACTGAGATCGCTGCTGCAGGCGCACTTGCGAATGTAAATGAGGAAAGAATCACTTAATAGAACAAACGCAATGTGTAAAAATTGCGATAAAAATGTCCTTCCAGACATTAACATTCTAGCTATAAGGCATATCAACACTGCATAAAACCGTTATAACAACTGCTGGTCCTGTAGTGGTGGAAAGACATTTAATACATCACAGTTAGTTAGATGCCATTTGAAATAAGTTGTAGTTTCTTAGTAACAACTCAATTTTGTGGGAATGTCGCGTTATTTATTTGACAGTCTTAGCTTTCGGCTTCCATTCTACAGCCTTCGTCAGAGATAATATTTCTGACGAAGACTCCCGCCAGCCATTAAAAACATCATTTCATTATTTCACAAGAGGGAATAGAAATTTAAATCGTCAAGTTAATAATCGGACTAGTGCCATTAATGTCCAAGATTTTACAATACTAACACTGTAATAAATGATGGTATCTTTCAAGCTTAGGAAGGGCATAATTTGGTAGAGACTAATTCAAATTTCCAATCGAACTTTATAGCTTCGTGACATTGATTTACTTTTGGAATGTGCATTTATACCGTAGTAATCATTTTAATTCTTCAAATTACACAAATGACATCACACAGATTAAAGGCGCATATTTAGTTTGCCGCACCCGAGCATTTCTTTTCCTTGTATATTTAAATGACGTAAAACTTTTTCAACACATAGCAATGAGCAACCATGTCTCCACTCTCCACAAGGGTGTATATTTATTTTTTACCGCAGCACGGATAACACATAACTAACGATATTAATGAAAACCACACATGCCCGTAGCTAGACAAAAATGCCGATTTCCGCAATGCGTCAGTCGCTTGCTGTGTCCGGGACAGGAATCTACGGTTTACTATGAACAGAACATCCCAGACCTGCAGAGCAACCTGCAGTCGAGTCTCAGCCTCCGGAACGTCAAGTGTCTTGTACTCCTCAGGACAGGGAGCGTCCATAAACCACGTAGCTCCATTTCGACCTCCTGTGAAACTCCTCCCCCTCCCCCCCTCCCACGTAGCTTTTTCCCCTTTTGATTCTGTTTTCTCTTGTCAGACTATTGTAATTACATACGGAGATAATTAAATGTAGGAAATAAATATTCACATGTTGTTGTGTGTTCTGTACCTCATTTTAATTGTGAAAAATGATATGAATTGAAAGTTACGTGGCCTGGGACGGAACTGCCCCCCCTCCCTCACGTAGCGCAGCGTAGCCTTCCAGCCAACGCCCCCCCCTTTTCTCTAGACCGAGCCACGTAGTTTATGGACGCTCCCTAAGTGCTTCACGTTTACCCACCTACTCTTCGCGGTATAACGGGCTAAACAGTTTGCCGTGGTGAACATTGTATTCGTGTGGTGTAGACACATAAGTAATGTATAATAGTTAACCACAGGCTTCAACCGCCATATACAGCGGGGAATACGGTAAAGGTGGCCACATTCAGATACAGCCGTAGGAATACCTTCAGCTAAATAGCGTAACAACTGTACTGAAAGCTGCCGAATAAAACAACATAGGTAGCCATGTGCAATATGATACCAGCCCTCAATACTGTGAACACAACACCATCAACTGCCAATAGCCCATCAGGTCAGAGAGAACTGCAACTTCTAAGAGAGAAGAAGCGTGAAAAAACGCAGAGCAGAAGCGTCCATGCACTCCAGTAATCGAAGACAGCATCGGCAGCAGGGCGACAAGGTTCCCCGAACATCACGGCAGCTCCACCAACGGCAGAAAACAGACAACGCCGCCTGAAAATGTACAGTGGCATCATACGGTAAGAAAAATCGAAAACAACGAACTACAGTTAAATGCCAACCTATTATAAAAGTTATGACTTGGAGCCCTGTTATGTATTCATATAAAGTCAGGGGTGTAAGAGTTTGGGGGATACTATATTACCTCTTCCAAACAAATGTCAACCCCTGCTTCACGTGGTGCACCCTGTTTGCACGGACGAGGCTCTGGCGACTGAAAGATTCCCGGTATAAGGAGTCACCCACTGCTTGCCAACGGCCTCCGATAGGAGGACGAAAGAGCGGGGAGTGTTCCAGGGCACCCTCTTGCCCTTGGGGTAGGAAACGACCCCAAAAGGCGGATGAATCACAAATTATAAACGGCATGGGGATGAGGAAGTAAATAGGAAGCCACTGCATTAAAGACCCTTAGGTTATCCCGAGTCCATGTAATCCTCTCAAATTACATATAGTGTAATGGCTTTTTCTTGTGTAAAATATGCGGGAGCTAAAATACTTCCCCAATCGGATCTCCGGGTGGGGACTGCTCAGGGAGCAGTCATCAGAATGGATAGAAACATTCTACTAGTCGGAGCATGGAATGTTAGAAGTCTTAATACGGCAGGTAAATTAGAAAACTTAAAAACGGAGATGGAACAACTTAAGTTAGATATAAATGGAATTATCAGAATATATGGAACGGATAATCAAGGACGTGAGTTCCAAGGGGTATGTTAAGATGAAAAGGTTATTACAAGATAGGAATGGATGTCAAACCAGTAATTCAATTTTAAAACTGTCTTCGCATAGGACATCCTAGTAACGAATGAAGAAGTAAGAAACGATGCACCTTCTATGTGGGCCCGCACGAGGGAAAAGAATAAGACAACAAAACAGTCCAATATGTGTTCACTGTAACGGTGGTCATCCACCTTTTCATAGATGGCACCTTAGTATGTCAAAGAAAATAAAGTAATGGCCCATGAGAATGTAAGCCCTAGATAAAATCAATTACCCATCGTACGCTAGTATTGTAATAAGATCATAAAGATGTGATAAGCCTCTTCAAAGCACGAGAGCACACGAAGCAAATTTCGAACAAAAGAGTCGGCAGCTCAGGATGTTTGATGTTGCGCCAATTACCTCGGTACAACCGCCTCATCAAGTACCGCAAACCCAGGCTACACACGTGCTAGTAAATACTTCTAATGAGATTAATGGTATCCAATCCATCCCTGCGCTCATGAACCAGGAACCCACACACAACATCCAAAGGTAGGGAAAAACTGCCAGGACTGCGAACAGCGCGGAGGAAATATATTATAGGAACTGTTGGATTCCGAACTATAGGAACATTGAACCTATCGCCTGTAAGCCATACTCCCTCACCTTATGAATGGTCCACAAGACCCAACAAAAAAACTGAATTCTTTGCGAACAAAATGTTTGAAATAATAATTTTAAGTCAGTTTTGAGGTAATTACTTGCTGGATCAAACTCAATATGCCCCAAGTATAAAACTGCTTTTGCTACAATCACTGTCTACAAGTAGGTTATATAATGACGGCTCTTTCTAGAAGCAATGTAATTACACCGCAGTGCGAAGCAGTTCTACAATAGAAGGCAAGATCTATTAGGGCTAATAAAGAGAGCTTGCTACAGTACCTCTATTCTTTAATGAATGACATTGCCGTACTGGCCATAGCGAGACATAGCGAAATCAGGGTGAGACATTCTTATTCAAAAATTATAATATTGTGCAGGCAGATAGTTCTGACGGATATGGCAATACAGCCCTACTAATACAGAAGTCAATACTATATCAGGTGTTGAATATTACGTCGACTAACTTCTCCTTCGATATATGCGCTGCACGAATCCTGTTTCAAACCAATCACATGACGGTAATATCGGTTTACCACTAAATAATTCTGAGCTACATCTACAAAAGCGGCAGCTAGACGAGTCACTACTTATGCTTGGCGACCTATTGGGAAGTGCGTATGACGATCGCAACGGTCGGCTCATCGCGGAAGTTATGGAGGAGCTAGTCATACTAAATGATGGCTCCGCATCCCATATTAACGGACCTACACAGCTACAATCATCCGTTGAAGTATCATTTGCAGCGCCATCCATTGCTCCACATATAACATGGGAAGTCATTGAAGATACACTCGGCTCTGATCATTTTCCGAAAGTTATGAATCTCCAACACTGAAATGAGAGGGCGAACGATCTTTTCATACTGAAAATGGAATAAGTTTCAACATGAAGCTGAAGCTGCATTTACACATTACAGATACACTGGTGACATAAGAAATGGCTATAAAGCCTTCATAAATTGTATTGAGAAAGTTGCAGATTCCAGTATTACTAAACAAAAGCAAACTCGTGAGATCAACACAACCGCATCGGAGTGGTGGTACCAGGAGTGCGAGGATAGAACAAAAGAAAGAAAGCAAGTTATCAGAATCCATAGGAAACATCCTACAGTAACAAACTATATTGAATGTAAAAGGACATGCGCGAAGACAAAGAAACATATTAGGCAACAATTGTAACAATTTTATCCTATTATTCCAATGTGTATAATGTATCGGTGCAAAGTACTGGGTGACCGATCTTCACTCGATATCTATCGATTTCTGTTCAATATAGAAGATTCTGAGTAAAGTTTGATTAAAGTAAAAGGCTTGAAGGATTCCTAGGCATTTTATGTGCACGGTTTCTTGTTCTAACCAAAGAGAACCTTAAATAACATCAGTAGGCTTACTGGTACCAAAAGTCTCTACAAGATGAGGATAGACCCGTTTCCGAGACGGCGGTTCGAATCCCCGTCCGGGCATCCAGATTTGGGTTTTCCATGGTTTCCCCAAATCACTCCAGGCAAATGCCGGGATGCTTCCTTCAAAAAGGCCATGGCCGAATTCCTTCCCATTCCTTGCCCCAATCCTTGCCCCCCATCCTTTCCCGTCTCTAAAGACCTCGATGTTAAAAAGAGACGTAAAGCAGTTACAAAAAAAAAAAAAAAAAAAAAAAAATACCGTTTCCGAGAAACCAAATACAAGAATTGTTCCGTTTTTGTAAAATCGTGTTACATACAAATCGTGTTACATACTTGAAAGGCTAAACGTTATCTGCATATGAAAATCATCCAAATCACTACAGCCATTTCCGAGATCGTCTGTTTACCACCTCACAAATTGCTTTTAAAGAAAAATGCTATTATTATGTTAAATACAAATCTTAATGCTAATCAGAGATTAAAGATTAATTAATGGTACAAGATTTGTGGTAATTCGCTTGGACGAGAACATCATCACTGCTAAATTTATTCACTGCGATAAAACTCTGCTCATACCTCGCAGTAATCTCACATCTTCTGATCAACCGTGCCTTTCCAAATGATAAGATAACAATTGGGTAGTTGACTAAATTTGAAAAATAGGTTAATACTTCACCTTATTATCTATTTTACTCAAAAAACATCTTATTTTGTAAAGAATCGAACATTTACATTATGTATTTTGCATTTGTAAAAGGGAATTTAAATTTAGCTCAAAAACGCTCTAGACTGTCATGGCGTCTTGGATGTCACAGTCGTGTACGTATATGGCAGGTGTAGATTTTCTTTAGTTAAACATGAGTTCCTCGTTTTATAAGTACTGTGTAGTGCCGAAGTGTAGAAGCACAACAATAAAAACACCAGATAAGTTATTTATATATGTTCCAAACAATGAAAAAATACGGAGAAAGTGGTTAAAACTTGCAAGGAGGGAGGATGCTCAAAGTTTACCTGTAGACAGAAGTATTTATTTTTGTGAAGACCATTTTGATGTAAGTGTTTGTGCATAATACATTTCTAAATCCAAAGCAAAACTGATGAATTTTGCAGAACCACTACTTTTCAAGTAATGATAATGTAATAAGGTATGAGTTGAGTTTGTTTTGGTTTTATGTTCTAAAATCTTTCTTTAGTGTTATTTTTCATAGAATAAACATCATTAAGTGGCGCCACAATCTGATGATAGATTCTTAAGCAGCTTGCGAAACAATTCGAAAATAAAGAATAATTGTTTTTAATATCTCTCTTGGTTCTCGAGATATTCGTCACTGAAAGATGATGTTGTTAGGCTGATATGAAGCTTAGAGCAGACTGGAAACTGGCAGTGCCATAGCTTTAAAATTTACCACACCTGTATTTGAGGATATATTTTTCTAGAAAAGTTTTATAAAAATATATAAAAAGAAACATACCTTAGGCGTGATGCAGCTGAAAATTTAAGACACGGCACAGAAATAATAGTACCAAACAACGTCACCAAAAGCACAAGGAACTATAACTCATTTTTAACGTGCTATATCTCGAAAACGAAGCGAGATATAAAAAAAAACATTATTCTTTATTTTCGATTTGTTTCGTCGAGTTCTACAAGAATTCGTTATCAGATTGCGACGTCACGGTAATTATAGAACTCCCTAAGTTGCTTATACTTCGCAAAAGTAACATCAAAACCATATCAATTAACTTAAAAACGTACGTCTAAGCAATAGATTATTGTTTACGAAACTGATTTCAGCTTATAATATATATTTGACACTTGTATATAATTCCGACGAGCAGAAGTCTGTTTGAGGCGAAAAATCTTCCAACGGCGTCAATTTTGGGCAAATTACAACTGGTTGCTTTGCTAAAACCTTGTTCCATAATGAATTAAACTTCTCTTTCGCCAAATAATTAACAATAACTAAATTACCAATACAGAAGTTGCTACAAACGAAAAATTTACTACGCAAGGTGTTCTATTAGATGTAAATGTCAACCACTTCTGTGGCGCTAGGGACGCTATGACGTAATGCTCTCTCATTGGCGTTCGCGGTCACGTGTCACTATGGCTGGTCTTGTCGATTTTATTTTCTACAAATAATTCTAATCTTTATCTTTTATATTAAATAAGGTTGTTTTTTGTTATCTCCTTAGCATGATTAATCATTAAAAGCTACTATACGCCCGATTTATTCTTAGTGGAAACAAGCCAATTCTCAAAATAAGTAACCTTCGTTATAAACATTAAGAACCTGTATTTTTCTTTTTTTTATGGAAACCCTTACGCGCCTTTTTCACGGGTTTGTAGATTCATTAATATTTATTTTTTGTTAAAGACACCTTGGTCAAAAAGTCAACAATGATTACATTATAACTGCTAATATTGTTTTCAAAGAAGGTTTGTAATGTAAAGAAGACTGAAAAAAGGACATCTGACAAAGCCAATATTTTTTTAAACGTATACTTTTTAAATGTTTTACAATTAAACATATAGTATTTAATGATAACGACTTTTAACAGTAAAAGTGATATTTGTTACTACTCTTCAAAATAAAATTCCTTTCATTAATAAATACTTGCATTTACTTATTTCCACATTATTATATTATTACTCGGTGACTGTCCACGATACTACTCGCATGGATCAGCTAGTGTATACAAATTATTCGTTTAAAGTTATGAGTTCCTTGCTGTAATCAAAGAGAACTTAACTAACATCAGCCCAGCTTACTGGTACCTGAAACGTCTACGAGATGGAGTTAGCTCCGTTTCCAGGATATCAAATACAAGAATTGATAATTTTTTTTTTTTTTTTTTTGTAAAATCGCGTTTTTGCAGAGAAAACACCTATTTAAGTAAACTTAAAATGCAAAACGTTACTTAAATATGAAATTTCATTCAAATCGTTAGAGCCGTTTCCGAGATCCAATATATATATATATATAGTACATGAATTAATCTTTGTTATCTCAAGGTATATAATGTTCTCTGTTAACCTGTTATCTTAATGTGTTTATTATTTAACTTGCTATTTTAATGTATATAACGTAATATGTAAACCTGCTATTTTAATGTATTGTTTTACGTAACTATTATTTCTAGACATTTTAATGTATATAATGTAGTGTGTAAACCTGCTTTCTAAGTAGATAATGAACTAAGTAAGTTTATTAGATCATATATATATATATATATATATAAGGCATCATATAAACGTGGAAATGGCTAAATAGAAGTATGGCTGAAGGCCAAAATAAAAAAGTAAAATAAAGAAAGAGCTACTTGGAGTGCCATCTCAATTCTCAACAGCGTAAAGTCACTCCTATCCTCACCCTTTCTTGTTGCCGCATAGAGTTTCTTATTGGGTGTTTTATTTACTACGATCAGAAATGAATTTTCAAAGTTTCATGTTAATAAAAAGATATTCATCAGCTATAGAACTATCTTTAAAAATTACGGAACTGTAGTATTAACGTTAAAATAAAAGCAATGTTATTTAAGCTAGTTCATACAGATCTTCAACACAGTGCTGCACAAGTTAAGCATTAACCTTCCGCCTTTGCAGTTGATTATTCATGACCTAGATTTTACTTTCCAATTATTTCTTGAGTTCAGTTACTACAGCCTTTTAAGCAGAATTTATTTACAGATACGGCGAATCAAATCCCCCCCCCCCACCACACACACCATTTTTTAACTCGAAATATAGCAAACAGTAAAATTGAATTATCGAAATTTTCAGATTAATTTCGTGATTACAGTATCTCCAAAAATTGTGACAAACTGTACACAGAGAATTTTGTATTTTAACTTTATTTGGGACCAGTTTTCAATACATCTTCTATTTAGTCGCTTGTTCAAATTTTTAGTTTCTATGAAGGTATGCGGTAACTTTTAGATGTTTTTAAAAAAACTAAAATAGAATACGTTTAATAATTCTGCATTAGATGTTTTGCTGAAATATGATAAACATCGTGGGTACTGAGGTAACAAATAGCGGATTTTCGTGGTTCGAAGAATCGAATGGCATTTCGTTTATTGTTATTACATCTGACACCAGCTAGAAAATATTAATTTTAATTATCACCAATGTACAATTATGGTATTTTTTGCTATTGCGTCCAATTTTTCGTGCTTTTAAGAAGAATAATTTTTGAGAGATTCTTAATGTTGCTCAAGAGGGATGACTACGAGATTTATGGTGATGATAAATAGATGTACTGTAAATATAAATGCCAAGCTAGGTATCCAACCCGAAGCCTGGTATTGGAGGTAGAGCGATCATTTCCCCTCTCCCTTACCTAATCT
Organism: Vandiemenella viatica; assembly: GCA_031002005.1. Classification (NCBI taxonomy): domain Eukaryota; kingdom Metazoa; phylum Arthropoda; class Insecta; order Orthoptera; family Morabidae; genus Vandiemenella; species Vandiemenella viatica. The sequence continues at coordinate 177,452,892 of JARYHS010011408.1, forward strand.
GGTAATCCTACCGGGTACAGGGGACCTACATTTTAATGTGTGATGAAAACCACAGTGTACTTCCCCAATAATATTGCTTTGAAATGTGGTGACTTCAAAAATGTATCATAAGATCTACGATAGCTGTTGCAGAACGAAAAAATATTTTTTCTCTTTTAGTTTAATTTTTTTGGGTACATACATTTTTTTTGAGTGTTTACATCTCCTACAGCTCCAAAACCCGTTGTGTGAAGTATCATATATGTCTTTGTTATGGTCATTCAAAGTGCCGCTATACTGTTCACCATTTCTTTTTATTTTGGGGTACGATTTTTTTTCAAATTGTTCTGGAACTGAATAGTTATTATATACCTTAATCCTTGTTAAATATAAAAAAGATTGTATGTTATAAGGCTTTCTAAACAGATGGCATTCTTCTAGCAAGAGAAAAGAATTCTTAAGACTTTTGGTTTTGAGTATTTGTACTATTGTTTGATGGAAAACAAGATGTTAATTCAACAAATTTGTTAAATAATATGATCATCTAAGAGAAACTTTGTTATTACAGGCCGATGATAATGAAAGAGAAACTTCTGTTGTAATGTTGTATCCAGGTAGAGAGAAATCTATAAAGTACATGTTTTTCATTCTGTGTCTGGGTATGTCAAAAAAAATACGTCTAAACGTCGTGGTCGTGAAAAAAGAGACAGCTGTAGTTTAAAATTCTTACGATTTAAAAAAAAAAAAAATTCCTCATTACTAAGATACATTTGTTTGTTCTTCACATATGGGATATAATGGATAATGAAACCTGAAGCCTACGACCCAGTTATGTTTATTTCATGTTATTAGGTTCTTTTATTTAGCCCCTGGTTTCAACCTCCAATACTTTTATATTATTAGGTTCTTTTATTTATCCCCCAGTGCTAGTATTCTTGTGCAATCAAACTTCGTAACAATATCATGTCTTTTAAGAAGGTGGAGGTCCGGTAATTACGTCATGGAAATTTCAAATTCTCGGAAGCTCCGGATGGGGGGGGGGAGGGTGTTCTGGAATTACGTCATCGAAATTTCAAATTCTCGGAAGCTCCGGAGATCAGGAAATTACGTCAAGGAAATCCGATGCGCGCAATTGGCCAATTCCGTGACAAATATCTCTCAGAATTACGTCATGGAAATTTCCTTTAATGTTTACACGTGGAGGTTCACGTGCTTTTGACGTCATTATAGGTAGCCAAACAGCTATTTTTTCCCTCACATGTGTTTGTGACGTAATAGAAATTTCCAGTCAAGTAATGTATCCTGGTCCTGAAGATGTCATTATAGATAGCCGAATTGGCTACTGTGATACATGTTGATGACGTCATGTTGGAAACATCCGGTATCATTAATGGTCACTAGCTGGATTTAACTGCGCTTATATGAATCCTTTCCTACTACTTTGATGGCCATTGAAAGAATTTACGGCATCGATTGTTGTTCCATATCTAATTGTAGGTTCACTTAGTTTATTATTGATTTTCAAATCAAATTTTTATTCAAGAGTTGTTGTCAAAAGGATTGAATAGTTTGTTGCAAAATTAATATTAAAATCTTCTGTTAATATCATGGGAAATACGTCTAAATTATCTCCTTAAATAGCACTTTCGCGACTATGAATAACCGACGGTGGAAATATTTTATAATTTCTGTTACTCTTTGACTTGGAAAATATACACAACAACGATAAGAAATTCTTTCCCATCATCCATTTTAACTTGAGAAGCACATATCATCACTGTAGCATCTTTGGTAACATTAAGTTCATTTGCATTTCGCATTGTAAGTTCTATATTCAACAGGGAGTAGAGGCGGCATGACGGCATAAGAGAACTTCCATTAATCACGTGAGGTGTTTTTCCGGAATTTCGTACCCCCTCCCCCATGGTGAGATTTCGTGAGATATCGGCGCAATCCCCCCCCCCTAAAATGACGTGAGATTTTGATAAGAACCCCTCCCATCCACCCCCTCCACCCCCTTCTGCCAATCGAACTGGCAGGTTAGGGAGCGTGCATAAATCACGTAGCTCCATTTTGCCCTCCTGTGAACCTCCCCTCCCCCCACGTAGCCCTGCGTGGCTTTTGCCCCCCCTCCCCCCCCCCCCCCACGTAGCACGTAGCTTTCTTCCCTTTTGATTGCAGAATAAATTTTGTACTGTTTTCTCTTGTCAGACTATTGTAAATTACATACAGAGATAATTAACTGAGGGAAATAAATATTCACATGCTGTTGTGAGTTCTATTCCTCATTTTAACTGGGAAAAATGTTATCAAAGGAAAGCTACGTGGCCTGTCTCGTAACCCCCCCTCCCCCCAAGTAGCCTAGCGTAGCCTTCCAGCCAACCCCTCCCCCCCTCCCCTGGACTGAGAAACGTAGTTTGTGCACGCTCCCTTAGCTCCGATACTTTCGAGAGTGGTTATATACCCCTCTACAGTCGGTTTTCCAGGCCTACACCTCACGTAATTAATGGACGCCCCCTAAGAGGGCGTCACGGCTTTCGAGTCGGTTTTACCACCAATTCGTGCCAGTAGACGTTTCACGTCAAAAATTACAAAGAGTAGTGATGAATAACTTACCTAAAACGCTGGCGGAATTTAAAATTAAAATTCATAAATCCCAAAATTACATGGGAGGAGGAATTTTAACATTCAAAGTATATAAAGGAGTAAATAAAACAACTTAGGAAGGGATGATTAGGGAACCTGTCAACAGAGCATGCGCTTCATCGCCCTGATACAGCCTGTTCTGTTGCAGGAGACGGCGACCCCCTGAAGAGGCCCGCTTTATCGTCGCCCACCGCAGGACGCCATCTGCCAGGTAAGTTATCGTAGACCGAATGATTACCCACTAGTATGGTGGTCGACGCCTTGCGACACGTTAAAACGCGTCTGCGCCTGAGCAGATATTTCGCACACCCTGTACATCAAACCAAGCCAGCACAGTTAATTATTACTTCGGACTTTACAAATTGGAGACAAGCAACGGGTAGGAATTGAACCTTGTCCCATTGCAGAAACCATCCTTGCATTCGTAGGAGGTGATTTCGGGAAACCATAGAAAATCAAAAACAGGATAGCCGCACGGGGATTCGAACCCGCTTCCTACCGAATGACAGAACCGAGCGTAATCGCTCATACCCCAGGTGTTCCCCAAGCATATGCTGTTTAGGGCATTGGAAATCTAGTGTGAAATACAGTTCATAGTAATTTCCTCGATTTAATCAGAAATCACATGGGGAGAGAGTACAGCTTCTTTCTGGTTTTTTTTTTTTTTTTTTTTTTTTTTTTTTTTTTTTTTTTTTATACTGTTGAAAATTGTTTAAGGATATTATCACCACTCTAACGAATTTTCAACGCTTTATCAGACTCCCACTGACTGCGATGTCTTAATAAATTGATTTTTTATACGTTAATAGGTAGTCAGGTATTTTTTCATTAAAACAAAGTTTTTAGGTAATACTTTAAAGCGACGATTTGCTCTCAGAATAATTCAACGAATACACTTTTCTTGACTTGTGATAACGTTAATTGTATATATCACACTTCATTACTAATTAACCCAACTGGTTTATATCTCAAATAGTAGTTGTCGACCGAACGTTAACGAATACGAATCTTCGAGAATATAAACAATGATACGTTGTTAATGCGTATTATTACAATCTAATAATTATAAATGTTAGTGAAATTTAATTTAAATAAAACTTGGAAAAAATGGTACTTCGAAAACAACAAATTAAAATATGGTGGAATATAGTTATGATGAGCTAGTTTCCCGTTATCAACGCTTACTTATAAAATAAAACCAACTGAATATAGATTTCTTCATAAATTTATTATTTTTGCTGCGATGTCGCATATTTTGGCATTCAACACGAGGTGGAAACAGACGATCAGGCAAAAAAAGAGTTTAATGTTATACCGTGTATAATATTCAAACTTCTTTGGTTATACCGGAATGGTTTCTGCTTCTTCTGTTCCGTTCATTCTGAAGGACTGTCATGCAAGGATAAAATTACCTACGACCTTACTGCGGAAAATTACGCTTACAAAAGATAAGTTTCAATAAGGTTGTCGTCTTATGCCCACTAGCATATCGTTAGTTATACTTTCGAAACCTCAGTGTAATTAGTGTACTGTTTACTGTCAGGGGTGTACAAAGATAGGAGGGTCGAACAAATATGAACGAAACTTTATCACAAAGATTCTTCATAAATATATAGCAAAACATATACAATAGTGGTTTTCTACATATCTTCTGCTATTATAACATCAGTAGTTTTTTCTTGGTAACAAGTTGCAAGCGTAAATAGGCAATTTCTCAGAAAGCCTTGTACCTCTCCGGTGCTGGAAAATATCTTACAAGCAAACTATATCACACTGTGACAAATCTGAACTACAGCGACGATGATCGAAACTATCCAGTAAAGGTCGTTGCGAATCGGAATTCTCTCTAACCTTTTCCATTGTTCACATTACTAGGCAGCGTTGACTTTTCGTCATTAAATCAAAAATAGAAATATTCAACACTTTCAGTACCGTATTGGTCATCAGGACATGGACGGCAGGAAAACAGACTTATGCCTTTACCGGAACTTCTTAGTCGACCTCTTTGCAAGCGTGATTAATCAATAATGAGCTTCTTTAAAGTGTCCCAAAAGCTTCAAAAAACTTTCATCCCGTACGGCTTTCTTATTTCCAATTAACATTCACGGAACAACCCTGAAGTAATTTTGCGTAAATTAAGTACTATTTAATGATTGTCCACTAGCTTTCATTACTTACTCCAGATGCACCATTATTTTAATGAACAGTGCATTCGTATGTATTGGTGAATAAGTTCTTGAATTTGTATGATAGTCTACGGCATGATACTTATATAACTACATGCGTTAGTAAGGTTAGAAATGCCTGTCCGACCTTCAGAGAAGAACCTATGTCTCTTGTTTCAATAGTGTGTCATTAGTCATTACCAAACTTTGAATACATTATGTGAAAAAAATATACTTGCTTAAAACTATTTTGTATACGAAACTTAGTACTTACACATTGCGCAATGAACACATGAGTCTCCTGCTCACTCTTTGCTATATTAAGGAAACAACAGACTGTAGCATTTAGGAGGCAAACGCACTCGTGCCAACTTCATAATAGTACCACATTAACGACCTTTGAAGTATACCACTCCTCTTTAAGGAATGTATTTTATATTTCATGGGCCGTAGTAAATAACGCACTAGTAACTTAAGAGGAATTAATATCAGTAACACAAAGCTCCACGCGATCTTATTATTATTGATTTAAGCCCATTCGGGAGAGTTTAGTTTGGTACATCTACCTAAGATGAAGGTTCCGTCTCTACCATAGGGATTGATCTATTCACCAAGGTACAGGGATAGATCGACTTTTCCAATCTTGAAATTGATGGTCGTACGGTATCTGTAGTCTTGTCTTTGCCGCTATCTCGAGTAGGGTTTGAACAGCAATCCATAGAGTTGCTGGTTAGCAACCTGCAAAAGCCAGGCTCCTGATCTCAATCTTTCGTGTTCCAACTCCAATGGTGGATGACTTTGTCGAGCAGCAAATTGAACAGAATGGGTGAAAGGTAAACTCTTTGTCTTACTGAAGTTGTGATCTTGAAATTCTGAGACAGTTCTGTGAATTTCATCTTGGAAGAGGTGTTTGTGAGAGCTTGATCGATGCTAGTGCGTGTGTTATGATCCACTCCTCGTTCTCACAGCACTCGAATCGTAAATGTTCTTGAAGTTGGCGAATACTACAGTGACGTACACGCTTCTCGCATGTTTTAATTGGAGGATCGTTTTGAGGTTGAAGATCCGTTAGATGCAGCAGCGTCTTTGCCGAAATCCTCCTTGATATTCAATAATCGCGCGACCACACTTGTTCTCCATATTGTCCTGAGAATCCCAGACAGACCTTTGTAGGCTTCAGGTAATAGCGATATTCCCCGCTAGCTGTTGACATCACCTCGGTCTCCTTTTTTGTGGAATTGGTGTATTAGTGCTTTGCTCCTGCCATAACGTGTTGGGTGGCGGGAAATGGCCTGACATTCTAAAGAGGCCAACGGCTAAAGGCGGAGGAGTTCCCCTAGTGGAAGAATTGTCACTAAAATCAAACATCTCCCCTCCAGGAAGGTAGCGATCCATTCTATTACCACCCTTGAATAAGATTCTCCGTGGCTCCTAGCATATCCCTTTTCTAGCACTTTTTACGTTGATAAATAATGATGGAAATTACCGAAAGGAGTATCTATCTCCCGCCTCCAAAGACGTCGTGTTCAAGCCTCCAATTCTGAGGGTACCTGAATTCATCGCACGGAAAGTCGGAGTTACCTAATACCACTAGCTCGAAGTCTAAAACTAAAACCATCACACATGATCTTCTACACATTGTACATTAATATTCTTTACGAAATAGAATATTTTAATGCGGGATTAGTCAAACAGCCACCGGCAATAAGCGTACAAACTACATATTTACAAACCATGTGACAAATTAATGAATTTAAATGTACGTTGAAGAAACCGGTAAGTAAAGTGATCCCGTACTTTGCCATTATCCAAACGCTGTTAACGAATTAAAAGTGAAGGATATGTTTGTTGATTGTCAAAGGATACACAACTGAAAAGCGGAGTAGGCTCCTGACGACTGTAATTGACGTTCATGCCTCTGACTCAATAGCTTGGTACATCTCCTTCGGAAAGATTCAACCAACCTTCGGGTTGACGATTAAGTTAGGTTTTTACCTTTTGAAATAAAAACTTCTCTAGGCGCATTAGGCGATTTTTGGATGGGTAAAATCTTATAAGTTCGCGTCAGTATATCTGTAGCTATAAGTATGTCTTGTTCCGCGTATGATATTCATAATTTTAAGTTTTCACTTCTGTCGGGAGTCCCCAATGACTGCCAAGTTTTTGTCGTCATTTTGTTAATCGCCCTGTGTTTAATCTCAGAAAAATCAATTAACTAATAAAGTGAGGCGATAGCACATCCGTGCGTAAGGGGCCATCCACACAACACGTCACACGAATTTCATGATTTTTTGACCCCTCCGTCCCCCCATGCCACAGGTTGTCACATTTGTGGGACCCCCTCCCCCCTCCCCTGGTGTGATGTCACATATTTTGTAATTTTAAATTTATAAATTAAAACAGCACTTCCAAAATGATTTATGTATTCCAAGTTAAAAAATAATTTCAACAACAAATCAATCATTTAAGAAAATGTAAAAAAAAAAAAAAACATAAAAAATCGAATTAATGATACAAAATTGAGTCATCATATCTATGGATTTTCAACCCATTCCTTGATACTGTTTATTATTGGCATAATAGTCACTTCATTCTTGATTTCGATAGTGTTCGGAACATTCGATGTGTCAACATCATCTTCCGCCATGAGCCAAAAAGTGATACAAATTATGCATGTTATGTCACAAAGTTAATGACACGTTCCCCCACCCCCCTACCCCCTTGTCACTCGACATCACACTTTGTTGACCCCCTCCCCCCCTCAAGGTGTGACGTAATTTATGGATGGCAATCTGTCATTCTCAGCAGACTACCTTTTGTATTTTTCACTGAAATCATCGGAAGAAACAGCGGAATACCAAATGTTTCTTAACTTTTAGTAAATCAGCTAGCTTTTAGTGGTCATCAAATAACGGCACCTAATAAACCATATAGTAAACCTCTCATAAAGTGCACATACTTGTAAGGTCGACGGCAGACATCTGTTAGTAGTGGCGACGGCTGACCCCTAACCTTCACAAGCAATTTGCCTGTTTGACATTTCACTAAGTGGCTGCCGCACAAATGGCCGTCCGGCGGGCGAAAACAGTAGACATTCATGAGTCCCACGCTCCGCATACACAGCCGCTTTTCTCAAAACTTGTTTCTCTCCCGACTTTAAATTCGTTTCCGTGCTGACTTCCTCGAAACCTGAGCCACGTCACTCGGAACAGAGTGACCACAGGCAGTATGACGGAAAAGGTAAGGGGGTGAATTAACCAAATTCTCATGATGAAGGGGACTCTCGCGGCGTGAGTCTTCAGTGAAGTCTCCACGGATGTATCGGCCTTTAGTGTTCTGTGTTTCGACTTCCTCAGATGTCATCCTGTATGTCCTGGGTATGTCCCACTCGGGGGTAAAGATGGAAATTCCTCTTCGTTTTGGTACAAGGGGTCAGTTGTTTATGTATGCGCGTAGCCACGCTGAGTTGAAGAAAAAGCTGCCAGTGGTCCCAGAGCGTTGTGGGCTGTGTTGTATTTTGATTGTTGTTGTTGCTGGTATGCCGAGCATGTTTTATCTGTAGTATAATGGGGTCATCGGAGAACGGCAGTGTCGGTACATAATTCCATAGAGTTAGGACCTCCGCACTTATTACAACTTACGCAGCTACGGCAGATCTGTATGCGATCCCCAAACCGTAACATTTTTTCCGCATAATCACTGGAGACATGTAGGGCTTAACTGGGCAGCGTGTCCAGAGGATAGACACATCTGGTTGGAGGCTATGGGCTCGAGAAGACAGTAAACGTACGGAAATGTTGCCGGTTGGTATTTAACCGTTTTGTAATTCAAAGGCGACAAAAGTGCTGAATTTGCTGTTCTTGAACCATCAAAAAGGCGCAATTCCAGATGATGCGATTGCCAATGCGATATTATATTGTGCATGTGTGGTTGCCACTTAAATAAGATGTGATTTCCTATGCCACCTGGTGTATGAATTGAACCAATGATTATAGGGAGTGAGTGATGATTTCTTTCTACTGGTCATATCGAAGATTTCAATAACTTTATAACTTCTCCTAACAATCCAAACAATTTTGCAAAAAAGGTCCATAAATCGGTCTAGTATGGTAGTTTTTTAGTTTATAGATGACACACTTACGAATATTGCCCTTTTATTTGTAAGTATCATATTTGATTTGGGCGTTGTGTTGAAAGAGAATCTTTCCGATAGAAATTTGACTAGCATACCGACATTCCTGAAATAAACGCATAAAAAAGATCCTGTTTCGTTATACCGTTTATTTTTGCTGGGGTGTTTTTGCGTTTGGGCTTGTGGAGGCGTATGTACAGAGGGAGTAGATTGCGACATGGGTGTTCCGTTTGTCACTTCTTCCTGTGGTGCAGTCTGTTGACATGCCATTATTGTGTTCTTCTCCACCATTGATCTAATAGTTGACTGCGAATTGGAGATGCGTAGAACCTTCTCTACTTTTCCGGCAGGCTGATGGTCGTCTTACAGCGAAACGGACGTTTTATTGTTTTGACTTCTTCTGCGCACATAGAAACCTCGACATCTGTTTCGTTACCTATCACTGTTTATCTACAACTACATATGTACTCTGCAATTAACAAAATTGTGAGTGGCAGAGGGTGCTCAGCACCAAAGCTAATCTCTTTGGTTTGCATTCCAATCCCTAATGGACCGAGGGAAAAAAGAATTCATATAAGAATCATTGCGGCACTTTATTTCTCTAATTTTATTTTTCCTGTCATTCCGACTCAAATAGGTTGGTGGACGAAGTATTTCATTACATTCGTAAGTGAAAGTAGGAGTACACATGTTTACCAATAAGTTTAAACGAAACGTGCGTCGTCTATCTACCAGAGACTCCCAGCCTAGTCTACTAATCAGTTTTGTGACGCTTTCATAAGGACTGTAGCAAGCGGTCACGAATTGAGCGGCTCTTCTCTGTAGAATCAACCATATCTATAACTGAATTGTTTAACTCGTATTTCTGAACAATTGGATTCTTTTGTTAGTTATGCTCATTGTCTTGCACTTTTTACAATTTAGCGTAAGTTTCCACTTAGCGCACCATGCCAAAATAATATCCAGATCACGCTGAATTTCTAAGCAATCAGCCAAATTCCTTACTTCCCTGTAAATAACCGCATTATCAGCAAACAATCTAAAAAGGCTTTTCACTTTGTCTCCGAGATCGTTTATAAAAATTAAGAAAAGAAGTGGTCCTATTACACTTCCTTGAGATACACCCGATGTAACATCTAGATTAGAAGAACTTGCTCCTTCAACAACGACATACCGCGACCGACCACACCACACCACAGATGATAATTCCCTGTCTCCATCTGGTTGTGATCGTGCATTAGTTGGGTTATTTGGAGGCATTCACCCTTCACCATAGTACCCACCGTACATCGTAGCTACCGATGCCATCGCCACCCGTTGAACATCAGCTGCCCCGGTGTTGTGTTAATGTCGTTATTTCGATTTTCTGGAAATTAATCTAATGTTGACTGAACGCAAGATGTATGCCGCTATTACTGCGACACACAAGGAAGACGTATCGCACCAGGAAGTATGTCCGCATCGCACCGATGCTCGAACGAGACTGATGGGCCCTGGAGATAACGGAGTTACCACTCCCACCCGCATAGCGTCGTTGAGAGTCTGTTCAGATGCTGCGCTGGACAATTGAAACCATTGCCGGTATTTACTGGAGTGGTGACGTCAGCAACGAGACGTTCAGCATCTGTGTGTAAGGGGCATCCATAAATTACGTGAGGTGTTTTTCCGGATTTCCGGACCCCCCCCCCCCCCAATCTGGTGAGAATTCGTGATATCTGGCCAGAACCTCCCTCCTCCTTTCTGGTGAGATCTGGTCCGCGGTGAAAGTCCCCCCCCCCCCCCTAGAAGTCACCCTCGCACTTTTTGAGACCCACTTTTCGACGAAATACCCCCTAAAACCTACATTCGCGTGATTTGTAGACTTTTTTTTAGCTCTACAGTCCAACAAAATATTCAAAACCTCACGTGAGATTTCCGCTGCCCCCCTCCTTTTCCCCCTTGGTGAGATTTGGTGAGATTTCACCGGTCCCCCCCCCCTTATTCCACCTCACGTAATTTATGGACGTCCCCTAATGGCCAGTATCAGACTTGGGGCTACCTGTAAAAATTTAAGTTCTTAAGTTTAAATTTCAAGTATCAGCAGGTAGATCAGTGTTTCTCAAAAAGGGGTACGCGAACCCCTAGGGGTTCGCCAGTTGAACGTAGGGGGTTCGCGACAAGATTTACGTAATGGTGGACTGGCTGTCTCATGCGTATAACACGCACAATGGTGAATATCGCTCATTATTGCCAGTAGTGGAGCTAAATAAAAAGTTTTAAAAAATAAAAAGTCGCAGTTTTTTTTGTTAATGTGGTTCGCCATTACCTGGGAAATTTTATGGGGGTACGTGGAGCTAAAAGCTTGAGAAACACTGAGTTAGATTATTGCTTGCCATAAATTATTAATACTGTAGAAGCAACAGCTAAGCGTTTCACGGCGTTGAAAATAAATAAAATGCTTTCGGACTCTCAACTGCATAAAAATGTCACTTTTATGGAACATTTCGAAGGAATCAATTTCTGCCCTCATTTTCAAACCACTTCAAATCCACTAACTGTCTGTTTTAGCGGTGCCACTGCATCGGTCACAGACAAGGCGACGAGCCTTCCCCACAACGCGCTCAGAAAATGTTTGAGGTACAAGTATTTAGTCAGAAATAACGTTGGGCTATGTGTAATAGAAGACGTCGGTTGCATTGGCACTTTATGAACTTTTGGAAACCCTTGTAGACGAGATGGCACAGGAATACAAGGTTGGAGGCGTCTCTTCAAATCTTCCGGATGTTCTAAGGCGCGAAGTAGCTTTGCAGCAGGTTGGTCAGCATAGACCAGGGGTCCCCAAAGTGGTCGATATCGACCCCAAGGGGTCGATAAGAGTTTAGCAGTGGTCGATTATTGCATTGGGGTCGATAGTGGGTCGATTAACATTAAAATGTTTAGGAAAAATGGGAATATTTCAATAAAAATCAGGTCAATAAATAAAAATAATGCTCATCCTCTGAATTCCCGACTGTTTGCGAAGTTATGTGAAGAAAATGATTGACCTTTCAACCAATTACTTTTGCATACTGAGGTGAGGTGGTTGTCAAGAGGTGATAGTTTGCATAGGCGTGTTGACCTGTATGACTCATCTGAAGAGTTACTTAGGTATGTGGATCCATTGCTATGTAACGAGTTAAAACAGTGCAAGAACCATTCGTTCTATTTGGCAGACCTTTACTCGAAATTTATTCCATCTATCCATAATTTTCTTACTACTTTTTAAGATTATAATAACAATGTAAAGTATTTCCTTTTTCAGTAGATATTATTGGGTAAATTTTATAAGAAATAGGAACTATATGGGTTGTTATGCATGTCTCCTTATTGCTTAACATTAGAAATGCCAAAAATGATTTAATGTTTTATTTAAAACTTAATCTGGGGGTCAATAAGAAGGCAAATATTCTGTAAAGGGGTCGACGGGATAAAAAGTTTGGGGCCCCTTGTAACATTACATTGGGCTTGCAATCTTTGTATAAGTATCGATTATCGATATGCCGCGAGGGTCTAACCTCTGTGGCAGATGAGTAGTCAAGTGTTACGAGTGGCGGGAAGTGTGTGTGTCGACGTGTACGTGTTTTCGGTAGATTCGGAAAGAAATATTCGGGCATATGGATACGTAATACGAGCGTCCGCGACGGGAAATGAATATTGGCTTGACGTCGCTAACGTAAGACAAGCCATATGGTGTGAAAATACAGTGAGACGTTCCTGGAGAACTGTTAATGAGCGGTTGTGAACTGGTAATTGTGGTACAGACATTTAATATGTTGCTGTTTGAAGGAGAGTATCTTGTGATTAAACTTTCCACTCATAAAGAACTTGCAATCTTCGGATAAGTGATAAATAATTCCAGTTGGTGGCCGGAGTACTAATATAAGACACAAATCGTTGGAATAATAAAAAGTTGTTCGACTTAATACTTCCTATGAGTGAGTGTGTCTTGCTTATTACAAATTCCTGTGAACTAGTGAGTTCTTAACATCACAGAGAACTGTAAGTATTATTAGTACGTTCGTCAAACAGCTGGTGGCGACCAAGGTAAAATAATAAAATTACGAAGTACCGATGCTTCCGTGAGGCAGGTCAAGGTGTAGCGTTGTAATAACCTCACTAACTGTTATTAATTAACCCCGTAAAAAACATTTTTGAAAATTTTTACACCCTGGCATAGACTTAGGATCCCGGTAAATCTTCTTGTGTCTGGTGGGTAACCAAACTCGGACCCGCGTCCCTAAGTCGGATCCCAATTTATTTCACTTGCTTGGTGCTGCATTCAGCATATATTTGAACACGTAATTATCGAAACAAATTTTTTTCCAACTTTGCAGGGTTGGGAAAAGACAAGCATGCTTCTAGTTACGCTATCAGTGCATTCAATAAAAGCGAAAGTTTTTACAGAGCTGTATTAAACAGCATGTTTAAGATGTTCCAAAGCGAGAAAGTAACAACCACCAGTTTCTGCTAAAAGTATTAATCAAATTTGGTTTAGGCATCAGTTTTACTACATTGGTGGAAAACATAACAACTAATGTTTTCTCCAAACTCCGAATCAACGGCGCATTGACCAGATCCTTCAAAAAATGCTATCCGTAAGACAAGGGCGCCCTCTGTCAATGATACTTTTTAACATCTCAATAGAACCTACTAAGACATATAGACAAAACCATCAATGGCTACCTTTTCGACGGAAAACGAGAAGGATACCGAGCATACGCAGATGACGTGGGTTTTTATGTCACCTTACAGGACGATATGAATAAAATTACAAACGCAAGCCAGCAACAAACGCAAGTGTAAACTTTAACAAGTCCGCACTACTTAACATTATAGAAGGTCTCACAGGCCTGGGAAAAAAATCTTCTGGGTCACGAAGTAATGAAACATATATCCATAGGAATATTACTTGAAGTAAACCCTCAATTAATGTCCACAAACAAATGGACGAACACCTAAAATAAAGTAAGAGTTCTCCTGAGAGCACACAGTTTCAGAAGCCTCAAAATGGTGTAAAAATCAAGGATAATAACTGCCTGCATCCTAGGCAAAATGAGCTATCTAGCCCAGGTGTTACCAGCGCCTGACCCCATTGGGGAAAATCTGTAAAAAGCCTTGTGTTCGTTCGTATGCCAAAACGATATATTCAAGGTAAAATTAGAAACTCTAACCTGACCAAAACTAAAGGGAGGTATGGATGTCATCAATGTAAGGCCAGATGCAAAGCTTTACTAATACACGCAATATACAATCTGAATGATAACAACGACTCCAGTTTCACAACTTCCGTCATAAGGCACTACAAACCGCAATGCTCGAAAGCCCCAGTATATATACAAAACATAGTAAGGAACCTACATCAACTCAGAGTCTATTTTTTAGAAAAAGTTACTTCCAAACGATCTCAGATCCGCTTCCACCCAAGACAGTAAGGGACATTTACAAGAGACTTTCATTAAAGGCCGGAAGAAACAACATTGAATCAAAGTATCCGAACAATAACTGGCCCCAAGTGTGGCGAACTATGTTTAATCAAAATCTGCCATCTGAGGTAATGTCTATATAGTACAAAACAACTAACGAAAACTAATACCGACAAACGAGAAACTATTCCGGGTAAATCTCTCGGCAACTGACATGCATCAAATGCGGCAACACAGACGGCCTTCAACATCGCTTCTCGTGTGGCGAAACACAACGCAATTTGGATATGGCTCAAACCCAAGTTGGCACAACTGGACGGAACCATAATACCTAGAATTTCAATACAGGAAATCCTCAGGCCGGATAAGATCCGCAAACCTGTATGGAAACAAACCTCCACGACTTGGCTGTTGGCCATATACGTAGTACTGCAGCACGATTAAGGATACACCGATTACATTTCCATTATGGAGAGAGAGTTTATCAAGGCGACCACCTCGTTACGTCGGCTAATACGGCAACATATTGCAGTCCCTCGTAACTGACGGAAATCAAGCATCCCGTGACAACACACGCCAGAAGAGCACCGCAAGAGGAGACATCTTTCACCATATCTTCCGATGTAACCACTACTCATCAAACGATTGCGCTACTAGTCTCCAAGAAGCTTGTACTGTGAATGATTACTTTACTAGTCTATAAGAAGCCTGTATCCCGCATATTGTATCTCGCATCCTGTTATTTATGTCTTGTATCTTCTATTTTGTACCTAGTAACATGCATCTTCGAATTCTGTATCCAATATCTTGTAAAGTTAAAAAAAAAAAAAAAAAAAAGATGCAGTGTCTTTGGAAAATATTATTGTGTATTATTGTATCATTTGTTTACTTTGATAGCTACCAAACATTCTTTTCAAATGCCTGAAACTGCCAAGTCAAAGATGTCCTATGTAGATCCTCTCACCGTTCCCTTTTCAAATTAACATTTCGCCAATTTGTGTAAGTGATTTGAAATGATGTTTCAGATCGCCAAAACAAAACCTTGGGGAGAAAAAAATGTAGATTTTTGTAGTTGGTTGAAGAACTCATTAGCATTTTTTTAGATGTTAAATTATCAAATATTATATATGTCAAATAAGCTAAATTGATCAAATTATAAAAGCCTTCCATATTCTTTTTAATTTGAATGGAATTTTCTGGAAATTTTATGTATTACTTAACAGGATTCCGAATTTAGCTACCTTTTTCTCAAAGACTGTTTTTGCAACTTTTTACTAAAAAAATTAATTTGAAGACTATGATTAAATATTTATTAACTTTTGTCGTAAAGGTTATCCGAAAACATGCCAAAGAACGTATTCCATTAAAATTAAAGTAAACTTAAATTAAAGACAACAAAGGCAAAAAACAAAATGGGTATCCGACTGGTTCCTGAAAAAAAACACCACCGTGCTGGTAACCTCGTCTGCTGGAAGAATATCAATGTTTTCGTGTTTATTGAGCTCCCGAAGCACAGGCTTTTCTTCACTAGAGATGTTTTAGTTAGGCAAAGCATTCGGCATGTTTCGCATCTACTCTCCTCCGCTTCTTCCGCAGAAAGCGTACAAATTGCAATTTAAACGCCCTATCTGGCTCATTCGTAAGGACCAGAGCAAAGTTAAAGCCCCTTGATAGAACGGACGTCGTAGTAGGATCTATATCTGTGTTGAAGAGGCTGACAACCGTTCGCGCGAGACCACGTGGCTTCGTGGAGCATTTCACCGCAAACTCTCGAATAGCTATAGGCTGTGGTTAAGGATTGCAATCCCGCGGGATTCGCGCCAATCCCGCGGGTTCCGTGCGGGATTGGCGCAAACAGTTTTTTAACGCTTATATTTAAAACATAGTTACTTAAAACGTTAATAAATTAAATAATAATTAAATTAAAACAACAATTTTAATGTTAAATGATAAAAATTAATAGTTAACACTATTTTAATTGGCAAAATGATATTAAAACTTTTTAGCATGTCTTAATTACATTTCGGGGTTTTACATTTTGGTTTTTTAATCTAAACCAATTTTTAAATAAATAATAAAAAATGGAAAATATTCAGTATTAAGTCATATTATGTGCATTACAATACATCACATGAATTTAAAAACGTGGTTTGCTGAGTGGCCAAGTTACCGGAGTTGTTGTTTTTTTTAAAAAAAAATCTAAATAAACGTTCCATAACACCGTGAGAAAGCATTCCATTTCACAAAGTGAAGTGAATACCGTATACTCTGTAAAGTGTAGACTTGGCTCAGAACGAGATCTCATAACTTTTTTTCACTGCACAAGCACGAGACTTGACTTAGAATTGTTTTTGTGGGATTCATTATTATATCTCCTGATTCCTTGATTGATCTTACAATTGATTCAATGTTATTAAAGGAAACTGCTCACCAACACTTAAACTGTCAAGTATTTTAATTTTACATATGAGGCGTAACGAAATTATTACTTTTTGTAAGAAAGGAGACTTTCTCGGCGAATGATTGCAGTGATGTTTTCATAGGTTGTATCTCCGGATTTCATTGTAAAAACACGAGATTTCACACGTGAGGGAGACGGCGGAGACAGCCGTCGTAGTATGGTGTTCCTACAACACAATTCGTCGATACACCCGTGAAAACTTCATTATAACTTTTTTTTTGCCTTTAGTCGAAATAATAACAAGAAGAAGAGGTATTAATCTATAGCCTGAGCGGCACATGTAAACAGGCGGCTTTCTTCAAAGAAACGCATTGAGGCAGCGGCCAAAACAGCAATAAGTCAAGAGATATACAATTGCCTTCTGATAGCCGCTAAATAAATAGGTATGCGATTAAAATTACAATAACATTAGTTTCCTATCAACGAATAATCAAATTTTCAGCCGCAAAAAAGGAAATTGTCACAATAACTTTATCTGCAAATACAGAAAATGGGAATAATGAAACCGCGAATAAAAAGCTGTAACTTTGTAGTTCAGATAACGTTTGCAACACATAAAAAATAATTATATAGTTACAAAATCGTACTAAATACGCAACATAACTCAAATTACAGAAATGTGTACTCGAAAATGAATACGTAAGAGTGTATCTATTTACTTACGAATGACGAAGGTTGACAAAAACAAACGTTTGTTCACACGCGCCAAATGCCAACTGGAAGGGTATAGGCGAACAGTGCAATACATCCGATAGAGACCGAGTGGTGCAGCGAGTCACGCACTGACACGCGTTTTATCCGCATTTTGCGGATTGCGGATCCGCTTAATTTTATGCGGGATCCGGCAGACTGTCTAATGATGCGTGATTATTGGTTTATTTAAAAATGTTTTCGAAAGTTAATAAACAAAATCTAAACTGAAAATTAAGGATTTGGAGAAAAAAAAGAGAAAAGAATACATAGAAATGAGAACAAATAATGTTCAATTGTATTTGTATTATTAAAGTTCCATTATAAAAATTAATATAAAGAAAATAAATTATTATAAGGGAGCTTGCACAAACCACGTGGCTAGGTCCAGAGAGGGGGGGGGGGTTGGCTGGGCTACGTGGGGGGAGGTTGGGTTCCGAGCCAGGCCACGTAGCTTTCCTTTCATAACAATAATCACAGTTAAAATGAGGAACAGAACAGACAACAGTATGTGAATATTTATTTCCCTCAGTTAATTATCTCCTTATATAATTTACAATCATCTGACAAGAGAAAACAGTACAAAATGTCCTCTGGAATCAAAAGGGAAAAAAGCTATGTGCTACGTGGGGGGAAGGGGGGGTAGAAGCAAAAGCCACGTAGGGTTAGGTGGGGGGGGGGGGGGGATTCACAGTAGGTCAAAATGGAGCTACGTGGTTTATGCACGCTCCATAATTTACAATTACCACATTATGGTGTTAATGCCTTGAAGAGTCAGAAAAAATATTTCTACACTCAGATACAACTTGAAAAACAAACTGTCACCGTCCTTACTATCAAAAGTAAATTTTAATTGTGATGGAGTCAACGCTCTGGTGGACATTCCCCATGTCATCTACTTACCCCTTTTGATTTCATTTCTTTCAAATTTTTTTTATAATTGGAGTGTTAAATTCCTCCCCCAATTACAAATTTTAATTTTAAATTCCTTAAGCATTTTAGGTAAATTATTCACTGCTTGACTTGGTAATTTGTTCAAGTCCCTGACACCCTTACCAACAAAAGAAAATTTTCCTACTCCTTATAAATGAAATCAAGCGCCAGCTTGTTGTCATGGTCATCTTTCCCCTTCCATTCACTATTTCTAATTCTAGGGCCAATATCCCTCCAAGTCTCATCACCAACATATGCCCTCTACATTCCCAGCACTCTCTTCCCCCTCCTCCTTTCCCCCAATGAGTCCCAATCTGCTCCTTTATTATATTAGTTACTAACTGTGTCCTGTGATAATTTCCACAAACACCTCTAGCTGCTCTTCTTTACACACCATCCAACTCCTGTAGTTGATAACCAAAATGTGGGTCCCAAACTACACCATCATACTCAACCAATGGTCTGACCAAAGATTTGTCACCCAATTCCCTCACTTCCCTGGTACATCCCCTCATCACCCTCTCCAGTAAATGAAGGATTTTGAAACCTCTTTCTACCACCTGCCCAATTGAGTTTACAATTAAAAGTTACGCCAAAATATTTACAGTTAGGATCTTTGACAAGTAATTCCTTCTCTACCCTATAATAATAAAAGGTCTTTACTGTTTTATCCATTAAGCTAATTAACTGACACTTCTTGGCATTTATTTCATGTTTAATTACCAGGTTAGATATCCTGTTTAGAACCTCTCGTAGCTTTTCAAAGTCCTCTACCGTTTTAATTGTTTTGTATAAAATTCTACCATCTGCGAACATTCTAACCTCTGATTTCAACCCATCAATAGAATTATTCATTATCATAATGGACACTAATGGTCCTAATACATTACCCTGAGACACTCCTTTTTTAGTTTTTACCTCTTTTGATACTGCATTACCCACCTTAACTATTTGCTTTCTTCCTTTTACGATTCCTCCACCCAGAAAGTCACTTTTTTATTTATTATATTGCTTTTTGCCTTATGTACCACCATTTGATGGTTCACTTTGTCAAATACTTTTGATAGCACCAGTGCTACACTGTCAACCTATCCTCCCTAGTAAATTTCATCTGCAATATGTTACTCATAGCTCACTAATTGAGATTCACATGAGTGTCCTTTCCTAATTCCTTGTTGTTGTTTTTCAAACCAGTTCCTTCCCTCACAGATATTCCTGATGTGGTTGCATACCAATCTTTCCATCGACTTTCCCATCACTGATGCTGGACTAATTTGCCTGCAATTTTCAACTCTATTTGTCTCACCCCCTTTATGGACCAATACTACACAGCAGCAAGTTTCCAAACTCAGTCTTAATAATATTACTAGATAATATTAGTTTTAATTCATCTGTAGTAATATTACCCACACCAGCCCCCTTATTATTTTTTAGCTTTCATATTTCTTCCATAACTAGCCCAGGATTTATTTCCAGTTTTCTGTCTGTTCATTTCTTCTTTTGTGGACAATCTCCTCCTCTGACTTTTTCCCCTCCCATACCAGAATGATATTACTTTATGGCCTCGTCAAATCAATTACTTAGTATCTCTGCCTTTCCCAAATTCACAGTAACTTCTTCCCCATCATTACCCTTCATATACTTTCTCTTCCCGTCAGTTTTCTATTATAGCCATAGAAATTCATAGCTGCATCACCCAGTGGTCCCCTGCTGCTAAAATATTTTCCATAAACCATCTTTAGCTTCTATCTATGCTTCTATTCCAAGTTTAGTTGTTTCAAGATTTCCCTGCTTCCTTGCTTTCTCTTTGTTGTGTTCTCTTCTTAACAACCTCTTTAGTCTCCTCACCTCCTTATTTTAGTAAGCTGATTCTGTATCTTTATTTACTTTTTGTTTTGGAATAAACATTACTTTACCCCTTCTTATTATCTCCTTGAACGCTTCTCAGCCCCTTTCCACTGTACTGGCACCATTCTTTCAAATGCCGAATCTTTCTCTGAAATCTTTTTTTAGTCCACTGACATATGCTTTCCTTTAACTGTATCAGGGCCGGATTAAGACAGTGCAGGGCCCGTAGCAAATGAGAAGAAGAGGCCCTTGATTTTTGCCATCCAGGAGAAAATTGTAGAGCTAAAAAAAAGGTCACCCATCTAGCCTAGGTGCGGGGCCCCCCTATGAGGCGCGAGGCCTCCCAGAAGGCGCGAGGAACTGTATCTGTAACCACCTTCATTTTTGGCCACTGGTTTACTTAACCCTCTAATATCTATCAACACTGCTCCAGAATCACTTATTCCTTCCGTAACCTGAGACTACACAAAATTATTATCGGGCTTCATTAAGCAGATATCCAACATGTTTCGTTTCCTCGTACTCTGTTCTGCTACTTGTGTAAAGCCTCCTTCACTCACTAACATGTTTGAAAACCTCTCTTCCCTTGGGGCAGGGTGGGGGGCATTAATTACGTGAGGTATTTTTCCAAAATTCCGAACCCCTCTCCCACTCTGGTGAGATTTGGAGGAATCTGGTCAGACCCTCCCCCTCCCTCAAGATGACGTGAGATTTGGACAGGACCACTCCCCCCCCCTCCTTCTAATCGACCTCGTGACCTCGTAGTTTTTCGAAACCTTTTTTTTTCTTTCTTTTTAGCTCTCAAGCTTCCGATGGCAATTTTTGCGTCAATTGTAGGCCTTATACTCCCCCCCCCTCCCCCAAAATTGATATCCGTGTCATTTGTAGACCTGTTTTTGCTTTTTTTCAGGTCACACTTTTTTTCCAAACCTAGTGCAACATTAGGCCAGGTAATAGAGGATATAGGTTCAGTATGTAGGAGTGTCACAAAGAATGATAGAGTTGTGATAGTAAGAGGTGCGAGGAATAGTAATGATAGAAATACGGGTTACAGTATAGATAGTGACCTGAGGAAGGTGGTGAAGGAGGCACAGCATACCAAGGTTGATCTCATGCAGGTCCTAAGTTGCCATGACAGGCCACAATTGAAGTATGCTGTGAGACTGAGGCAGGTATATTTGGAAACAGAAGTGCTACTTGGAAAGGAATTAGTTCTGTGTTGGGGGTGTGCCTGTGAACACCACTGATATGTGGGGTTTCTCTAAGCATCGCTTACACTTGAATATAAGGGGCAAGAGGTTACTTTCCGAGTTGTTAAAAGCAGTAAGGGAGCCCATTGTCAGTGATCATGGGGTCAGGACTGTGCCTTTTTTAGGTTAGGGGCTGCTGGTGAAGGGATGGAAATAGATGATCAAAGTGATACTGATTGCAGATCCACGATGAGAAAGATCATAGATGTTAAAGAAATAGATGAAGTTGCTGAAACAATTACTGGCTGGGGTAGAATAGAAGTAGGAGGTTAATGCTGAAAATATAAAGCCTGTAATAAGGGTGTTACTTGTGACGTGTAGAAGTATAATGAACAAAGTAATAGAATTTGCAAATTTAATAGAGATACATGAAGCACAAGTAATAAGACTTTGTTAAAAGAAGAAGTACTAGACAATGAGGTTTTTCCTATTGGTTACAGAGTGTTCTGCAGAGATAGAGGAGTAGTTGGTTGAGGAGTTTCCATACTAGTTAGCATACTAGTTAGCATGTTCATAGATCATGACCATGAGTTACTTGGGGTAGATTTCTGGGGTAAAAAAAAAGAAAAAAATCAGGATGTTAGCAGCTTCCTGCAGTGAAAGAATGGCTACTGAAGATGAGGCTCTTGGCGGAAAATTAAACTTATACTCAGATTTCATAGGTATGAATAAAATGGTAATTATTGGTGGGGATTTAAATTTACCAGGTGTAAACTGGGTAGGAAATAAGTTTAATAACACAAGGGAACAGAGATTTGAAATACCTTAATAAGGAAAGGAGGATTTACAAAAGTGGTAGAGCTGAACACTAAGGGACAAAATATATTGGATATATATCATATATTCCTAATTAAGCCTGATTATAACCTTGTGGGGCATCAAGTAACTAAAGGAATAAGTGATCATGAAGCAATTTTGATGGATTTTAGAATACTCAGTGACCCAGCAGCAAAAACTGAAGAGACACAGATTTCTAATTTGAAGAGATATTTTAGAGGAGGTTTCAGCAAAAGGAAGGAAGGCACAAGTACAGTAGAGTTAAGGTGGGAAGAGTGCAAGAACATGATAAGAAAGGGGGAAGAAATATTGTTCCAAAACAGAAAATACAGAGAAGTAGAGAACTTGTGTACTGTAGTAGGGAGGTGAGGAGGTTAAAGAGGTTGGTAACAAGAGAACATAACAGAGTTAAAAAACAGCAGTGTAGTAGGGAATATTTTTATTTTTTTTAAACACTAATCAAGAACTTAATAATAGCTAAGAAGGTGGTAAAAAATGGGTTTATGAAGTGTATTTTCAGTGCAGGGAGACCATTGACTGATGCATTGAGAAATTTCTATGGGCATGTTTGAAAACTGAGTGGAAGAGAGGGTGTTGAGGTGCTTACAGATAAGGATGGAGAATAAGTTACAGAGGATTTGCAAAGGGCAGAGATTTTAAGTAACTGGTTTAGAGAGACCATTAGTGAAAATGAATCAGAAATAGGAGGGTCTAAAATAAAAGACCAAAAACTTTAAAGTTCATCCTGAGGACATCATGAAGAAACTAAAAAAAAATTGAAAATACATAAAGCAGCTGGTGTAGATAATATTACTACAGATGTCTTAAACATAGCAGGATGTGACATTGCACCTTATCTTGAAATATTATTTAAATTGTGTCTGTATACTTGCTGCTTACCACAGGACTGGAATAGATCGATAGTTGTGCTATAAAAGAGGGGTGGGAAATATAGTAAAAAATTATGGGCCAATCAGTTTGACATCAGTAGTGGGTAAATTAATGGAGAGACTGATATACAACCCCATCAGAAATATATGTGTGGAGCATCAGTAGTTTTCAAGTTGGCAACATTGCTTCAGCCAAGGATATCATACAAATCTCAGTTTGTGGTAAATATGCAAGATTTTTCTGATGAAATGGATAAGGGAGAACAAATTGATAGTGTAGTTCCAGATCTCTCAATGGCTTATGACAGACTTAGCCATAAAATGGTGGTGAATAAGGTAAAAACTATTGGAATGGATGAGAAAGTGATTTGCTAGGTCGAAGTAGTTTTAAGAAGCAAAAAGCAAAAAGTTAGGGTAGGAAATGCAGTATCAAAAGAAGTAGAAGTAAAAATGGGAGTGCCACAGAGTACTATATTGGGACCATTTCTATTCATTGTTCTGATGAATGATTGTGTTGATCGTTTACTATCAGAAATTAGACTGTTTGCAATTGACATAATGCCATATAACAGGATGAAAACGGTAGGTTTGAACAGCAGCAGGGTGATCTGAACTGGATATCTAGCTGGGTTGATAAACATGGGATGAAGATAAATACAAAGAAGAGTCAGCTTATTAGATAAACAAATAAAAAACTAAAGGTTGATTATGATTATAAGGTGAGGAAAGAACAGCTTGTCGAAGACTTGTAATGTAAATATCTTGGCATTACATTTGAAAACAAGTTCAACTGGACAGAAAGCATTGGTAGGTAGTGAGAAAAGGTTTCAAAATTCTACAGTTGTTTGAGAGCATGATAAGGGGATGTACAAGAGAAGTAAAGGAATTGGGTTACTAAACTTTGGTCTGACTATTGTTTCAATATGATGGTGTAGTATGGAGCCCACATTCTGAGTATCAAATACATGAGTTGAAGAGAGTGCAAAATGGGGTTGCTAGATTTGTTTCTGGAAATTACGTACCACAGAATGCAATCAGTGACAGGTGTGATAAAAGAGCTGGATTCATTGAAAGACAGGAGGAGGGTGAAGAGGGTCATGGGAGTTTACAAGGTGTATTGGTGATGAGCCAAGGAAAGATTATGTACAAATTAAAAGAATGGAAGGGAAAAGGTGACTATGACAACAAGCTGACACTCGATTTCAGGCACAAGAATGTAGGAAGATAATCTTTTTTAGTTAAGGGGGTGAGGAATTGGAATAAGTTACCAAAAGAAATGATAAATAATTTACCAAAAATGTTGAAAGAATTTAAAGTTTAAATTTGTTGAGAGAAAATCTTGGTAGACGCGGAAAGGGGGAAAAGTTTTGTAGGAAACTTGCCACCTGAACATGCACTACATTGCAAATAAATTAAAATAATTAAATTGAAATTGAGTGCCAGCTTGTGGCCGTGGTCATCTTTTCCCTTCCATATTCCTAATTCTTCCATTAATATCCTTCCAAGACCCATCCCCAATATATGCCTTGTACATTCCCAACACTTCCTTCATCCTCCTCCTGTCTTCCAATGACTCCCAAAACAGAACCAAGCTCCTTTATCTTATCAGTTACTGACTGGGTCCTTCGATAATTTCCACAAACAAATCTAGCTGCTCTTCTTTACATGCCTCCCAACTCCTATATTTGTTACCCGAAATGTGGGTCCCTAACTACACCACCATATTCGACCAATCATATGACCAAAGTTTTGTATACCAATTCCTTAATTTTTCTGGTACATCCTCTCATCACCTTCTCAAGTAAATGAAGGACTTTTTAAACTTTCCTGCCACCTGCCCAGCTGAGTTTATTATCAAACGTTATGCCAATATATTTACACTTCAAGGCTTTAACAAGCTATTCTGACCCCACCCTATAACCATATACAACCTTCACTTTTTTTACCTGTCTACCTAACAAGCTAACTCATCTTGGCATTTACAAGTATCTTCATTCCATGCTGACCTACCCATTTAGATATTCTATCCAGGTCACCCCGCAGCTGTTCACAGTCTTCTCCTGTTTGGTTCTATTATATACCAATATGTAATCTGCAAACAACTTCAATTCTGACCTAAAATGATCAACACTATCATTCATTAGAATAATTAACACTACCCTGTGGTACTTCCATATTTACTTACACCTCTTTTGATATTGTATTTCCTCCTCTAACACTTTTTCTTTTTGTCTTTTAAGAATTCCTCTGTCAAGCAAGTAACACTTTCATCAAATCCAATAATTTTAATTTTCTTTAAAGTTATTTTATGGTCCATTCTGTCAAATGCCTTAGGAGAATCACATGAATATCACTGCCTCAAACCATGTTGTCGATCTACAAACAAATTTCTTTCTAACAGACATTCCTGATATAGTTGCATACAAATCTCTCCTTCATTTTGAATGTCACAGATATCCAACTAATGGGCAGAAACTTTCAACCCCATTTGTCACCACTCCTTTATGAACTAGTATTACTATTGCTCTTTTCTAGTCCTCTGGTAAACAGCAAGACTCCAGACTTATTTTAAATAAAATTTCAAGGAAAGGTATAATATTGTAGACCACAATCTTTAATATTATCTACACCAGCCTCTTCACATTTATTTAGTTTTCTGAGTTCCTTCATAATTTCCTGAGAATCTATTTGTACATATAATCTCCTCTGATTTATTCCTTTCCATCACTGACTTTAGTCCCTATATGTCTCATTAAACCAGTCACTCAATATATCTGCCATTTTAAAAACCTTAGTCACTTCATCTCCGTTTATATCTATAATTGTCAGAATACCTTCCCTTCCCTCAGTTTTCTAATATAGCCATAGAAGTTTCTAGATGAAATGTTCAGTGCTCCCCCTGTGCCAATAATATTCTTCAAAAACTCATTCTGAGCTTCTCTCTTTGCTCATATGAATTGCTTGTTTAGTTGTGTTGAGTATTTCCTACTGCCTTCCTGTCTCTTTACTCTGTTGTGTTCCCTTCTCACTAGCCTCTTTAACCTTCTCACTTCCATATTGTAGTATGTAGGTAGGGTTGCTAACCATACTTTATAATAAAGCTATTCTTTTTTCTGATCAATAAACATTATATGTTCAAAGTGAAGATGCGAATGTATCCCATCATTAAAGCTAATAATTAAAATTTAAATTTAATAATCAAAATCTCCCCAACAATTTTTTTTTTTTTTAATTGGGTATTACACTTGAATCGCTGTCAACACTCATTGTAATTCATTGAGACTGCCGCAACTGTTAGTACTTTCTGTCAGGAGGGGGGAAAAAATTGAATTGAATAAAAAATAGTACCATTGTGTAAAGGATGTATTACGAGTTTACCCTCTCATCTGAAAATAATCCGTCTTTCAGTACGCTAATGACCTCGCTGTCGACGAGCCCTAAAGCCACGCCGCATCTTTCAGTAGTTAGTACAAGTTACCGCAAGCCAAAATATAACATAGAATTAATATCAATAATTAAATTCCATTTACATAAATGAAAGAGTACTTTTCCCCACAAGAATATGAGTCAAGTTCGACACAAGTGGCCCATGGTTGTGTTCTCGGTCCTCAACTCGTACGGCGCATTTATTTATTCTTCCACTCCACCATTCGAGTGGCTCTGTACACAAAGAAGCTACATTCAAAGTACTCCATGCTGTGTAATCGCATCCTCTTTCGTTATATTCAGAACTCTCATTCACCGAGATTAATACGCAAATACCAAGAAAGAATTTTAAAACCGGCTTCCTACTTACAACCTCCCCCTTTCTCTTTCAGTTCAACTGTAACTGTTTTTTTCTTTATGGATGCCTTTGAGAAGGACATTTTGCCTTTTTAAGCATACAGCTAGCTCACTCGTGTTTTCAGACATTAGAAAGACGCCGACTATTCCCAGAACTAAGAAAACAATAAGTCCATCTGAATTCTAGTGCTTAGAACGATACTGTCTCTGTCACGCAGGTTAGAATTACTTCCGAATATTTTCATTAGTTAATGTAGATACAAATAACATTAGATAGCTATAAAACAAATAAGAGTACTTAAGATACTGCCTGCAGTTAAACTAAAACTAAAATACAGTTGGCAGTTTTCTCTGGTAGCACGAAACTAACGTCGGTTACTCTAGTGGCAGAATAAATATTGTTAGGTAATTCGCCCCTCTATTGACTTCTACGTCGAATAGCGAAAAAATTGGCGAAAACAGAATGACTTCTAAACAGAGTTAAATCTTTACTGGACTCACTCCATCCTATTGTACCAACTACAGTTTCAATTCCAGTCTGAAACAATTTCTATAAACTGAAAAATTGAAGTCGTTGAAAACGGAACCAAAAAGTGTTATGCAAATTTAATGAAAAATCGTAAATGATGTGAAGCCCTCATCTGCGTGGTTTGTGTCTATTCTTTAATAACGAGGAGCCTTTAGGACAGGTTCATTGCCAATAACGCAACGTGCTAAAATGATTTTTGTACCGTGCAGTTATCCAGAAAACTATTTTTTTCCCTTTCCTTGCAATTTAATAAAAAAAAATAAAAAAACCTACGAAAAAATTATCTTCCTATAGACACTCTTAGCCGTATTAGCTTCAAAACATTTAATGTAGCTGTTTATTAGGAAACTACAGGAAAAATCGAATTATTAGTATGTTGGTGATTGCTCTAATGAAAAATTTTCAGTTTAATATCAACAAATATCAATCAGCAACATTCTCTGCAGGATTGTTATGAAATGTGTTTTTCATATTTACTCACAAAGGCGCAAGCACTAATTTCATGTAAACTAGTTACTAGTGAGTAGAGTGAAAAAAATAGACTACACATATGATACTGCTACGTCTAATAGACTTCTAATCAGAGTAGAAACACAAACACTAATCCTGGTCAGGACAAGAGTTAAAACTGTGGATTAAAATGAAAATTTGGTGGCCCTGTTAGGATACGAATAAGTACGAAAACGTTTTAGCTCTCACAAACATTATTTTAATTCAGAAATGCTAGTTTTTCACGGTTTTTGATCATTCTATTATTGCATCCTAATAACTCGATCCACGCTTGAGTGGCTTCCTATATAGTGCAGTAAATTTTGGCTAGCGTTTAGAGTTACTACCAAAGAATTGATTCCATTTAAATCGGCGAGTTAGTGAGTTTAGGCCAAAGAGATAATTCCTTTAAAGAAAATGTGATGAACATTTAGTTTACGTCTGAGATCGGCCCAGTATATTACTAAACTTTGATATTCTAAAAACTCCGTGATTGATCTTGAATTATCAGTAAATATATATAAATTAAATTGGTTTGTTTATTATTCGCGAATAAAACTGTTGTTTTCTGATGAGCTTGTCGTTCCAACTTTCGAGCGATTTTCTCTCTTCCCACCATTGCTAATAGTATTTTACCATGATTAGGAGAAAATTATTTAATATTTCGCTAATTTTATTCTCTAATATTGTAGATAATTATACAATAATATAAAACTGAAGTAATATATATTGTACCTTGATGATAAAAAACATGTATGCAACATTATTCAAATTATTAGTTCTTCCTGGATATTTCTGAGAACAGAGGACACTGAAGCTCGTGCTTTTCTATGTTATCTTCTTTGCTCTTAATAATGTCAGAGGTAATTTTTTCTCAATTGCCCCCAATCGACAAGTAGATATTCAGTCCGCCCTCTCCTGATCTCAGCCAATCCGGAGGGTTCACATTTAACAATTATCGTTATAACCATATGGCAGTATTTTGGCAACTGACAACCTATCAAGAAGGATTGAGAGCTTCGTGAGCTGTAACTAGCTTCTTCAAGTCTACTGAAGAAATTCTCTTTTAAATTATCCCTTTTGGTACGATATTTCCTACTATGAAAATAAACAGATATTATATTTTAGTCTGTGCAATGTTGGTCATATCATTTCTCTATTAACAAATGTCACAAGAAAGAAGACAAAGAATAATAAACTTTTACACAAACGTGGACATTCTGCCTGAATTTCTTACCTGTCAGTGTGGCTCAGTGCGCTCCAGTGTTGCCAACCGTAACGGAATTCCGCTACGCGTGGCGGAATTTTATCCATACGGAGACAGAGCGGTGAAAAGTGTAAATTGTCGAAAATTTTTGCCACGTTCAGTGCCATAACTTTCGAAAATGAATTTCTTTAGGACCAGCATTCAATTTGTTAATAGTCTCTTCCCGGGCATCTAAACAAGCCAGAATAAATCATTACCTACTCTTACTCAATCGAATAACTAATCATATTATTTTTGTGAATCCCCTCAAGCGCACTTTCCAGCTCTTCATGTAACTCCTATATGCTTGCTCAAATTACTAATGATAATTTCAAGAAATATTGCCAGTGTATGTATCCGCTTAAAAATAGTGAAACTGGAACCTTAGCTTCGTCTGATGAAGAATGACTGTAAACTGCAGTTACTCTGTTATCTTGCTTTTGTCTGAAATGTTTAGTAAATAATGTACGTACAATGTCAAAAAAGTAAGATCATTTAATCCTTCAATATTGTCTTTCTTCTCCACTAATTTAACCGATTAATTAATTCCGTCTTATTTTGTGAAATATTTATTGGCGCGATAAAAATATCATCGTTAACGACAACAACTGGTGCTGCTACTACTATTACTACGACAATAACAGCATAAATTTTCAGCCATCCCCTATTCGACTACCACGCTGGCAATAACCTAACAACTCTATTCAGAATTCACTTCCTACCTTTAATTTCAGGTAAGTTTTATTGGTATTCTTTGTTACAATTATTTATTTGTAGCAGAACTTTGATATTCTATAGCGGAATTTTGATAGCCCGTAGCGGAATTCTCTCAGGCTCTTGGCAACATTTCATCATTTCGGGTAGGCAGCACTGGGTACGACGCGCTCATGATCCCAGACCTCCGCGTTCCGCCTGTCCGCAGCCATCGGTCCAGGGGCGGATCCAGGATTTTGGTTTGGGAGGGGCTTGAGCGGACTTTGGTTTGGGGGGCTTGGCTTGAGTGGATTTTGGTTGGGGGGGGCTTGCTTTGGGGGGAGCTTGAGTTGGATAAAAGGTAATATTTATAGTCTCCTCGGGCCTGAAATCCGTAGAGCTAAGGTCTCCAAAATTATAATGTCGGAGATGGACCTAGATACTTTTGGGGGAGGGGCTTGAGCCCCCTAGCCCCCCCCCCCCTGGATCCGCCCCTGCATCGGTCCCCAATCTCCACTTCATAAACTGCACATTTATAATACAGATCACTTACAGTTACATGTTTCGCAGACAAATGGCAGCACAAAGTTACCTCCATTAGTACGTAGTAGTACCTGGTAATAGGTAGGCCTATAAACTGCTTGGCGTCGACAAAGACATGCGGCCCTAAAAGCAAAGCTACAGATTTAACAATGCCAGTGATTAGTAAAACTCATCAAAGACAGCTGACTCCTAATGCTGGGAAAATATGGTGAATAAGAAGCAGCAGCATCTACTGCATTTCTTACCAACTGACTACTTTTCAGAACCGCACGAAGAAAAAGCGGTCGCTCTTATTCTCCTCGATGCTCATGTGTTGTCATTAATGTTAAACATTCGTGTCCTAAAGCCATCCAACAGTAAAAATTAGTGTATCCTCTAACACAGCACGTATTATGGTAATATTAGCCCGCATAGTATCAATAGTTGTGGTTGTTGTTGTTGTTTTTGTAGCTTTAGGGTGCGTCGACAGCGAGATCATTAGCGCCCAGTATCAATAAAACCCAGATATAAAAATGTAAGTAAAAATGTAATTAAAGACAGACGTCACTGAACGGTTTACAAAACACTATTATCATCTTACCAATCGATAACTTATCAGATATTACCCACAAGTAAATTAATAAAAGTTTCGCTTTAGCTTTTAGATGAAGCCTAATCACAATTTTCGATTACAACGGTTTTTTGAGATCAGATTTAATTTCCCAACGACTTGCTTGCAATTTTGGCATTGTTTGTTGAGTCAAAACACAAGTAAAAATTATCTCTTTTCCAACTCATTACAGTGCAATTGCATCTCAGTATACATTTCATGCGAGAAAATTTGTAGTTCTGCTTCACGTTTCTGTGAACCAAACATTACCACGGAATAGTTAAAATACGAATGTTCAGGTGAGCTTAAAAGCGGACAGAGTGGGCAAACTCTGTAATAACTCATCGAAACCACAGTGGATAAACAGAACCACTCAAAGAACAAATTATTTATCTCATCGCACTTTAGGCTTAAGCAACAATTAAATTGTCCAACTCCTTTTGGTCAAAAAGTTTACATTCGAAGGCCTTATGTCTTCCTGTTGCAGTTATAGTAAAAATAATATCCCTTAACAGTAAAACAAGAATCACAAGTCATAAAAGGACATAAATCTATAGTCACCTTTAAGTAAAGATGCACATAAAAAATCGTTATAGACTCCTTCATTATGCGTATATAGAATTCATTAGACGTTACTGACTGAAGCAGGATTTAGTTTCGAACAAAACTGATGAGCCTGGCACAATGGATGAATGGAAGCTACAAAATTTGCTGAGCTTGTACCTCTCTATTCTGAGATATTTGCTCAACTCTCGGCCGCATTCCTGCTGGAATCTGAGCAAACTAATCATCCCTGCTAACCGCACTTGTGGATCCGCGCTATCCATCACATCACCGCCAATGACAGAATATTTTTTTTTTATTTTTATTGGAAATCGGCGAGTGAATTTACATATTTTCATATTTAAATATTTAGCTATTTACATATTTAACTATATATATGTTTAAGTAGCCATACAACCATGCCACATACATTTATATTTTCACGTTTAACTATTTAACTATTTACATATTTACATATTTAACTATACATATACTTAAATATTCACATGTTTACCAACATTTTCATATATAGAGGAAAATAATCTGTTCCTCATGTTTCAAACGAGTATGGATATTTCCGTCTACGTCACCACAGTGTGATTTTTGTTTTAATGGTTTTGTTGTTTCTGATGACAAAGCTATACAGAAGCCGGTATTTGAGGCTAGAAGGGCTGGTATAGATGCTGCCCTTCCCTTACCAAGGCCCTTAGGGAGCGTGCATAAACCACGTAGCTTCATTTTGGCCTCCTGTGAACCCCCCTCCCCCCCCCCCCCACGTAGCCCTACGTGGCTTTTGCCTCTACACCCCCCCGCCCCCCCCACGTAGCCCGTAGCTTTTTTCCCTTTTGATTCCAGAAGACATTTTGTACTGTTTTCTCTTGTCAGACTATTGTAAATTACATCCGGAGATAATTAACTGAGGGAAATAAATATTCACATGCTGTTGTGAGTTCTATTCCTCATTTTAACAGTGAAAAATGTTATGCAAGGAAAGCTACGTGGCCTGGCTCGGAACACCCCCCTCCCCGCACGTAGCCTAGCGTAGCCTTCCAGCTGAATCCCCCCCCCCCCCACCACCACCCTGGACAGAGCCACGTAGTTTGTGCACGGACCCTTACGAGAGTGTCACTAGCCGCAATGTATTTGCAGCAGCCAAAAATGGGCATGAACTTTTGTCGAACCACGGTTTGGTAGGCATATGTTGCTGCACTGATTCGTAGAACCTTCCTTTCGTCTGGAAGTCTGTCTTCCATTCTTGCTGCCACGCAGTCGTCAGTTTATTTCTAAAGTAACTGAAGTAGTCGGACAAGGTGCACCGAGGTGTTTCACTTCGCCATTATAGGCGTTTCCCATTACCCCACACTGTGCTTTGATCCCCCCCCCCCCCCCAATAGTGACTGGCTGACCCCTTTCCTCTAAGATATCCAGTTTATGATGTCTAGGGCTAGAGGATTTGAATGCACGGTGGTCGTGTAGTGCTTTAGAAGCTGCAATGCCGACATTTAGTCAGAAAGGATAATAACTGGTTTACGTTCATAGTGGCTGGCATTCCGCAAGGCTTGTAATATCCTGTCTCCGCCAGAGTTGGTTTCGGCGCTTTTCCATTCATTTACATTAATTTGCTGTTAGTGGTGGAGATGATTTTGATAGTTTTGTTTAGACATTATTCTTGTAGTATATGAATAAATGCTTTTTGACTTTTGTCGACGCGTCCTAAAGCCACAACAACAACAACAACTTTTTGACCGAGAGTGGTGGGTGAACCATCCCGCCTCTAATGACCATAGCCGTCGAGGAGGCGTAAAGCCATAAGCAAAAAAAAAAAAAAAAAAAAAAAAAAATTTGTTTTCGCATGAGATCAGGATTTTATTTGTTTTGCCAACATTTTTGTAATAGATGATTTGTTGTTATCAAGTTTTTCCAGTACCTGTGTGACTTCAGATTACATATTCTAAAGTTTGATGAGAATTGTGTGTTAATTTTACATACATAAAAAATAATTGTTAGTTAAGATCATTAGGGGGCATCCATAAATTACGTCAGGTGTTTTTCCGAATTTCCGGACCCCCCCCCCCCTTTCTGGTGAGATCCGGTCCGGGAGACCCCCTACAAGTCGCCCTCAACTCTTTGTAGACCTTTTTCCATTAGTGGCCAAATAATTGCCTTCACAACAGATACAGACAAATGGACCTTGAAAATCACAGCTAGATGCTGTGTGTTTGCCCACGCATTTGGCACAGCGGGATGCACTGCGACATTGCTTGCTCATGTGACCGAAACGTAATCAGTTGAACCATTGAGTAATTCTTGGTATGTATGGATCTACAACATATCTTGTGCTAAAGATACTGATACATGCTGGCAGTTGCTGCCCACCAAACGTTAGGGGAACCGATTGGTAGGAGCGTATTTAACCCTTCCGTCTTTTACAGTTTTCCTTATTATACATCTCATTTCCTTAATTTCTATCACAGATTCTATTTCCTATGGGATTTCTGCATCAGTAAGCACTGGGTTCTACATTTCTAACAACGCCCTCTATAAAGCCCCGTTTTCACTTGAGCATTCACCCCGAATGAGCAAGCGGGCCGAGAAGAAGGGGACACACGGCCAAGCCACGCATGAGCAATGAGCCACTGGGTTCCGACCCCGTGCGGCCCCAGCAGGGAACCCAATCTGTTTTGTGTAGATGTTGAGTACACTGCAATGATTAACCGGAAATTGATCGTCGCCAGAATTGTTTGTGCTCCTCGAACAACAAAAGGAGAAACCGGTGGTGGCGAATATAATTGTTGCGATTTCTTTTAAAAATTGATCCTGTTAACTTACATTAACCCCTCCCCCCTCACAAAAAAGAATCATTAATTAAACAACTTACCCTACTTAAACTTACCTTTTCCAGTGATGTTAATTTTTTAAAAAATTCTTGCCTTTTCCCTTCGGTAGGAACCCTTGAGGCTTTCAATTTTCTTGCAACATTCATGTTTGGAAATTTGCATATGATCAGAAATTTCATTCCATGCACCTTCCTTTTTTAAATTATTATAATAATATTCATCCTTGGGGTTCCACAGCATGGAACAGTTTTGCTAATACCCGATAGGGGCAAGGGAATTATCCTGAGACATTTCCATATTTATAAAAGCAAAATAATAATAATAATAATTCACACAAATTAAGCACGAGACAGGTGTGTCGACAGCACGTGATTGACTGGAAGGAGAGGACAGTCGACTCAAATTGTTCGGTTGGACCACAGACACGAACCGAGCACGTGCTCACTATGAAGTACCGACAACTCTCTGATAGGGCTGAGGCATGCGGATCCATTCAGCTCGCCCTGTACACATGCTTATTCGGGGCGAATGCTCAAGTGAATACGCGGCTTAACAGTATAGAAACGAGGCACGTAAAACTCATAGATGGTCACAGTTAATCGATAAGTTAACTTCGTTAATCGTTAATCCGTTACTTAAAAAGTTACCTTCGATACTCGTTAAAGCGTTACAGTTTTGAAAATTTAACGCGAGTTTAAGTTAATCGTTAAAAGTTAACCATTCAAGTGTGGAACTGATGTTTACGTATTGCAATAGGCATTACTGCAAGCAACACCAAGGAGCTATGTCCTATGATGTGAAACAATAATACATCTTCCAAATGTCCTTCTGGAAATTGAATTTTTACTAGGGTTCACACTTTCACCATCTTCTCAAACGTATCAGATTCGTCAACATGTAGTGGAATCATGTTGGCAACGAAAAGGTTTGCAATACATCTGTCCACACTAGCTTGGAATACGATGGTTCCGGTAGCTATGATACCAAATTTTTTACTGTCGTAAACTTTTATTAGCAGATGGCGATGAAAACAAATCAATTCTGCTGCTATCTACATCAGAAGCAGCCACAACACTGAAGAAGGCTTTGAATTATTTTTATTTTTTCCTCCCGAGTTGGCTCTGCTTTTTCTTTTTCTTCAAACTGTTCATATTTTGATATATGCATTCTCTTCATATGTTGTTTAAGATTATTAAGGCTAGACAAGTTTACCTTGATTGTAGAAAGTTTAGGCAAAAAACAATTTGAATAATAAATCAACTGTTCTCCTAGTCTTGATTTAAGTGCAACATAATCGCATAAAAGTGGCAGAGGATTTTTGATATTCTCGTTGTTATTGTTAGCGTTGCTGCTTACACTAACGGATTGGAGAGCTTCAGTTTTCATGATGTAACCATGTAACGAATATCAGATTAACTTAACGAACACCAAACCAATAACAACTAAAACTGAAATTTTCCTGGCAGTAAAAAAGATTGATTATAAAAATATTAAAATCAATCACCGATGGAATTAGAAATGATTAGTGAGCGCCTGTTTGAAGACGTAAAATAGAAACGCTCCAAAACTAGCTTTCCTGCTCACACCCACACCATGCCTAGCATAACAATTGTATACGCATCACACTCGCACTTCGTATTACCTATTATTCGTTCGCCATCCACTCGGCACACCTACGAACTGGCATGGCGCGCAATTCAAACGTACCAAACGACATCAACTATCAATGTAACGGACTAAAGTTAACGGTAGTTCAATTTAACCCAAGTTAAGAAGACCGTTAACGATTTTTAGGTTAACTTAAAAGTTAAAATTTTGTAATTTTGTTAACTTCGTTAACTAACTATTAACGAATTAATTATTTTCTACCCAGCTGGGATAAAACTGTATGTGCTTTGGATGGTTGTTGCAAGCTGCCAACAGGTTTGCCCACTTTGGAGAATTAGGCTCAATTTGTACTTTGTTTCTACCTTTGTTTCCTATATTTGAAATAAAATTTCTAATGCCAGGCACAGAGTCAAGTATTAACTTCCATACCGCCACTGGGCGAAACCGACCTAAATTTGTTTTGTGCTTCTACGCATAACTTGATTCAGTTGTTGACACGGTTGATTCCCTGAAGTATCTGGGAGTAATAGTACAAAGCTACATGAAATGGTACTTGCTCATAACTTCCATCGTAGGCAAAGCTAATTCTAAATTACGATTCATAGGTCATATTCTGAGGAATTGTAATGCTCTTACAAAGGAGATAGCGTATAAAACACTAGTGCGTCCGCATTACTGTTGTGGGGTTTGGGATCCGTATCGCAAGGGCTTGACTGACTCAATGGAGAGGATGCAGAGGAGAGCCGCTCGATTCGTGACTGGTTGCTACAGCCCTTATGAAAGCGTCACAGAATTGATACATAGATTGGGCTAGGATAGTTTGGAAGACAGACGACGTCATTTACGTTTAAATTTATTGGAGAATATGCGAAATTCCATGACCTATGAGTGCAGTGAGATACTTCTCCCACCAACCTATTTGGGTCGCAATGACCAGAGGGATAAGATTCGAGAAATAAGATGCCGTACTGATGCTTTTATGTATTCTTTCTTTCCTCTTGATATTCGGGATTGGGATGCGCAGAATTAAGATTGGTGCTTAGCACCCTCTTCCACCCACGATGTTTGTGAATTGCAGAGTATGGATGTAGATATTCTGCATACACAACAAATGGCCCGCAATTTGTTTCTCTATGGAAGGGAGGTTGGCGCAGCATTGTGCTAACATCACCGGCTTGCGAAGCGTCTTCACTTAGCAAACTCGCTGGGCGTGCAGTGAACGATAGCGGCATGCTTTGTTGGAACTGGCAGCTCGAGTGTTATATTTTTCAAGCAATTTAAAATTAAGAAAGTTAATATTTTCCGACTAGTAAGTGCTAACTGTAATTATGAAGCCGGTAGAATGGAGTATGAGAGATTTTCTAGATTTCCAGCATTCTGGTTTCCGTTGGGTGACATTTAAGAATGACCGTCAAATGCCAGCAATTTCTCTGAAAACATCACATTGTTGCCAAAAATTGATGCAAAATAGTATCTAAATTCTCGCTTCCTTTGCAATAAAGCTTTGCGCTTCTTAAAAGCTGCCCATACACAAACACACTTGTGCGAGTAAGCTCGCTGAAGATTTGCGCGCGGATATTCTCGCGACGAGCCTGTTCTTGTGGAAGCCCATACACAGGAACATCAGTTCCACACATTTATCGTTTAGCTGGCTCGCCGCGCTCAAATTGTTGTGTTTATGGTACTGGTGTACGGATTTATCCGTCGTGATTTCCAGGCTCGCGGATCACTGGAAATTCCAAAACATCGCGAGCCAAGTGTAGTGAGGTTATGTTAAGCGAGGTGACAATATTGAACTGAAACAGGTTTATAAGTTCTAGACACAGAAAAATGTATTTATTCGTGCAGCAGCTTATATTAGAGCTGTAAAAAAGAAAAGGACAGTATAACAAAAAAAAAACAAAAAAAGTAATTGCAGGAAGATTATAAACACAATCATATAATGCTACTTGCACTATTTGAAAAGCATTTTCTTCGGTTTCTTCAGTATTACATAAATGCACAGATACAGTTTCCTAAGCATTTCCTGAATATCCTTCATCTTCCCCTTCATAATTTGGGCTTCCTATATTGCTGATACTGTCCATTGGTACGTGTTGATGTCTCATAACAGTAGTAAGTCGTAGTAATAGCGTAAATTAGTTTTGTAGATTTCGTCTTCTCCTTTTCAACTTGTTGTTGAGTTTTCATTTTATATATATATTTCTTGCGGAAAGCACTCCACAAAGAGTTGATTTTCTTTTCTATTAATCCACTATAACTATTATATATATTTCCCACACAAACCTCTATCAATGCACTATATCCTATTTTTTATTATTTTAAAAAAAAAAAATTTCTGTTCGTATACTCTTTCAGTTTCACCGTTCACAATGCAGTATGTTGCTGATATGTCACAATTAAATGAGCTACGAATTCTCTGCTCATTTTACTTCACTTAGACACTCAGCAAATCTTATCTGCCGCGAGTAAATTGTTAAGTTAGATATGTGTGTGTATGGTTACCGTCGCGCTTGCTCGCCACGTTCAAATCTGTAACAATTGTTATTTGGCTTGTGATGCGGCTCGTCAGACAATTATCACACACATTTTACCGTCTGTATGGATCGCCACGGAATTGCTGGCGCACAAATGTGTATGTGTATGCCTAGCTAAAGTCGTTTCTCACTTCCCACCCACGCCTGTAGGATTTCAACGCATCTTACAGAACCGCTGTTGTTAGGCACCTTATCTCTAAGATAAGATTTCCGCTTAAGTGCTTTATCGAGTTGTTCTGTGTAGGGCCTGAAGGTTGATTTTAGACCGATATGACTTGTCACGCCGTGTCACGTTTTGTAACTACACGCGAGCAACCGATCCGTATATAATGTATTGGGCTTGTTCGCTTAGGTATGTGTTCAAATACGATGCAGTTTCCACGTCTTATTTTTAAAACTTTAGGTTATTTAAAATCTTCCGAGTAGTTTTTTAACCTCAGAACTCTGGAAATCTTTATCAGAAAGCGCTCTCTCTTTCTTGTTTCTAACTGACGTTGAAATAATTTATAGTGAGCGGCTGGCGTACTATGTAAAGGCCTTCTGTACGGAACTTAGTGTATACGGATAAATAAACTGTTCATTGTTTTTCTAAGTAATCCCAGGTTCTCATGATCAGTCCGTTGATGTATAGTGTCCTCGAGGCTCCATAGGTAAGAACGCGCAATTGGGGAAAATCCTGGTTCCCGCTTGCTATCGACAAACCTGATCCCGCCGTCAACAATACAACAGAGAAGCATGAAAGGTCTACACTAATATGACCTCTCCAATAAAATTTTAGCTCCCGTGCAAGGTAACCATTACATTCACTTGACGTTAAATTCTGAGAGGTTGGGACGCACGTCAAATTGAAATGTAATCGCTGCGCAGCATAAAACATAAATGTTGAAGACTGAAAAAGTACCTAGCACTTCATTGTCACTCAACATTTACGATAAACCAATAACCGGTCGGCTTACTAGCAATTATACAAATTGAAGTATTTGATGTCGATAGTAGAAATTGCAGAAATCAGAAGAAAATTTGTTGTGAGCTCTTCGTTTCAAAAAATAAAATGAAATAATATATTTTTAAAAAAAAAGTAGCACTATATGTATTTATAACACAAAGAACCAATAAAGAATAAATTATACGGACAAATGAAATCTATGTAGATAGAGACAGAGTTACATCACATCATCATCATCATCAACGAACAATATCTACACGTCTGATAGCCTCCGCCAACAGATCATCTGTGTTCAGTTCGATCTAACGCGCGTTAAAAAGAAATGCTTTAAATGTCTCAGCGCCTTTTTTAAAAAAAATAAAGTTGCAAGTGAAAATATAGAGTTGCATCATTTAAGACTAAATCTATCTCAATTTGAAGAGCTATTGTGAAATATTTTTTCCGCTACATAAAAAAGTGACACCGTTATGAAGCAATGTTTTTGATAGCAGAGTCTCTAAAATCCTTGTTCTTATAATTTTTATTCTTAAAATTCCACGGAATTTCCTCACTTTCATGCAGTTCTAAAGATTTTAATGCCTCTGCTTCACTCCGCCATCTTGATTGTTGAACTCGCACGCCAAAAGTTGGTCGTGAACCGAGTCCACTATCCGTAGTCAACCTGTTTACACGAGGAGAGTGGATTATCCAGTGCTGCGCGCGCAGCAAGACAATACACTCGTTCCAGTCAACTCGCATCGTGTAAATGGGGGCTAACGAATAACTGTTCCAATTCTTCAAACTTTGTTAGCAATCGCCCATAAGGGAGCGTGCACAAACTACGTGGCTCGGTCCGGGGGGGGGGGGGGGTTGGCTGGAAGGCTACGCTGGGCTACGTGGGGGGAGGGGGCGTGGGTCCGAGACAGGCCACGTAGCTTTCCTTTCATAACATTTTTGACAGTAAAAATGAGGAACAGAACACACAAAAGCTTGTGATTATTTATTTCCCTCAGTTAATTATCTCCGTATGTAATTTACAATAGTCTAACAAGAGAAAACAATACAAAAATTTCTTCTGGAATCAAAAGGGAAAATAGTGCTACGTGGGGGGGGGGGGGTGGGGGTCACAGGAGGCCAAAATGGAGCTACGTGGTTTATGCACGCTCCCTATTGCTAAGTCCATCTAACACCATCATCATTTAATGGATCCAGAATAGCCGATTTGCTATTGTATTTGTGTATATTTGATTTATCAGTTTCATCGATCTCCCTCAAGTATATGCCAGCAATATAAGTTGTTTGTAACTCATACCTCTGTCTTAGAGGATGATGTTTCTTATTTCTTATATTGTTCACTGTAATGAATTTAATTTTATGACACCCTCTTTATTAAGGAGCGTCCATAAACTACGTGACTCGGTCTAAGGGGGGGGGGGGGGGAGGTTGACTGGTAATATATGCCGGGCTACGTGGAGGGGAGGAGGTTTCCGAGCCAAGCCACATAGCTTTTCATTCATATTATTTGTCAGAGTTAAAATAAGGTACAGAACACACTACAGCATGTGAATATATATTTCCGTCTTTTAATTATCTCCGTATGTAACTTACGATAGTCTGACAAGAGAAAACAGTACAGAATGTCTTCTGTAAAGCTACATGCCACGAGGTGGGGGGGGGGGAAGGTGAGGGAGGGAGGAGAGGCAACGCCACCACTTCGAGCTACGTGGGGGAGGAAGGGGGGGTTTCACAGGAGGCCAAAATGGAGCTATGTGATTTATGGAAGCTCCCTAACCAGTAATTGGACCAACGTTATCAACCAGTTTTTTATTCAGAAATTATTGATTAACATAAAACAACTTAGTCCACTAACCGCAGATAGATTATATCCTCCGGAAGGAGGATTGCTAAGGTAGTTTCCTTCTTCCGATGTCAATACGTAAATCGCATATATATGTTTATATCTATATTTGAGGTAATCCTCAGCAACTATTACGGCCTTAAAACATAGATGATGTTACTGAACACCGTAGGTGGAAAGGGATCAAGATGTTGCAAAACTTGTGTCAAACACTGCAAGAAGCGTCTGAATCTACATAGTTGGAGACAGTGACGTAGCTAGTTCAACAAGGGCCCCGGAGCAAAAAAAATTATTTTGGGCCCTCAGGCCAGATGGGCGACCTTTTTTATGCTTTGTGTTGCACAGGTAGGGGCCCCCTGATCTGAGGCTGCGGAGCTCCCCTGAGCGTAGGGGCCCCGGTGCACTGCACCGCCTAGCCCCATAGTAGCTACGCCACTTGAAGAGTGGGATAGCCATAAATGGCAGAAGATAACGAAAGATATTTGACCTAATCAGTCAACCAAAAAATTCCTATAACTCCAAAAATAACTCATTTTCTTCAATATGCATTAGCTTCTAAGATAGGAAGAGACTGAAGAAAGTCGGTATTTGGAGTTTTGACTCGTATGGATGGGTGCTGAGGAGAAATGTAATCTGATGATACAGTAGTAGTCAAAAGTGACAAAGCGTTACATTCAGACGAGAAGTGACCATCTATTGCCCAAAACAAACTCCTAAGAGCGATGGTAGATGGTGCTATGAAGGCCGGGACCGGAGGAAGACAGATTATCATAAATGGAATGCGCCTCCTACAGTGAACTAAAAAGGAAGGCGGAGAGCGAAGAATTATACTTGTCACCAATAGCGACTTTTTTATACTACAGTACTCCTACACCAGAACTGTCATTTTTCATTGTTTCGTATCAATTGTAATACATCCAAGGCTTTTTGTTCGCCTTTTCTTCATGTTATTCTAGGTCTTCATTTTGTAATTGGATTTTACCAGAGTTCCTTA
Source organism: Vandiemenella viatica (assembly GCA_031002005.1). NCBI lineage: Eukaryota > Metazoa > Arthropoda > Insecta > Orthoptera > Morabidae > Vandiemenella > Vandiemenella viatica. The sequence goes on from JARYHS010011408.1 coordinate 177,495,278, forward strand.
ATTCCTTATTCTTACTAGACATCTCGTTTGATTCGTTCAGCATAGAACCCCATAACAATGGCTTCTGTTGTATTCTATCAGTAACTTCCTCCTTGATCCTCATTCTGTGTTTGATATATTTGTTTGCTATATGAACTAACTTTGACATACTGCACCCTTGTCTCATTACAGCTTTACCGAAATTTTAATATATTGGTTTAAATATTTCTCCATAATCAAACCTCCAAGTTACCATCATACGGAGCATTTAAGTACTTTTATCATTTTTTTTTAGCCTTAAGTTTATTAAATGTGCAACTAGTTATCGGCCGGGAGATGTTAAAGGAAACTTGAGACACCTAAATGAAAGAGTTTTCTTGTTGTTATAGCTGTCGTATGCGATGCAGACCACTAATGATTGTCACCATGCGTGAGCTAAATCAAGATGGGTCGATAATAAACTTGACCAAGCGCGTCGGTTTACTTACAGTAACAAATATAGCCTCAGCTTATCTCCTACTTACGGCATATCTCGGAAACTGTTTATAGAAAACCTTAGGTAATACTTTCTCTACAAACGAAACTACAGAGAAAGTGCTGGAGCACTTCATATTTCCGATTCAGTAACTTTTGGTTCCAGTCCGTAAAGAAATTATTTGACCCTTGAGGCTGTTGGCATGTTTGTCCGTTTGTTTTTGGGAATGACACAAATAGTGGTAATGATCTGGATTTCAATTTATTAAGAATTTCCGTCGGAATTTGATCGCTTTAATTTAAGTTTCTATTAACCCGAAAAATAATGAAATTTTTTTTTACAATCGATAAATCATAACTGATGGCAAGTATTTGAGAAAAATAATATCTCTATTAACAATTATCCGGTTTTATATTTCATGATAAGCTACCTTTTTTACTTGAATTAAGATACAATTACGTGCAGTTTTAATAAATTTGCTTAGAAACGTTTAAAAATCTGATTATATAAGGTTTTCAGTTCACACGCAGCTTTTATGGAGACGTAGGTTAGTCGCTGAAAAATAAGAAATGAGAACATGTAACCTGCATTTGACTGCTTCTTTCAGACTTTCTGTCTCACGGCAGGTATAGAAGAACAGTGATTGGAATAGATCTATGATAACTACTATTAGTAACGTGAAAGTCGTGTCAAGGTTGATCTAAGGTCACCGCGGTACTTTACTCACCTCAGACTTTCCTAGAACCTTGCCAAGGCTAACATTGTGAAAGCATTTGAATTAACAATACAATACTCACGCTAATACGACAGAAACATTTGTCTAAGCACCGCAATATGAGTTTCAAGCAGTTGGAGAGTGATTGTTAAAATAAGACAGATAAATTAGAAAAGTTAAATAGGAAGATAGAAAGAGATAGATTAGATGTGGATGGGATCTGTGAGATCAATGTGCAGGGTTTCTGACTTCGGAGATATCTATACTATTATAAATCTGTAATATACTACTGTAAACCTGTAAGCGAGCTACATATGTCTGAGAGTTTGAAATGGCATAACGCGAAACTACCGCAATAATTTGGATGGTGTTTCCCAATTTTGAGAGCTTACGGTACAAATTAAAATCTGCGAAAATAGTTTAATACTTATACATGTATGTATCGAGGAACGAAGCAAGAAATTATAATCATTTCGAAATGGAAGAAATATGCGCACAGATAATTATGAATATGAGATGAGCACTCCTTCTAGAAATAGTAACAAAATATCACACTGCTAAGCTTCGGATTCTCTTTTAATTTTTGTCTTTGGTTATTTAGTTCTTCAGTTTTCTGAAATATAATGCATTATAAACAGCGGAATATGTGAATCAAACGTAAGAAACATAAGCAGCATTTTAATTTACTGTAAGCACAGCCTGCGCTAACACTGATGTGCAATCTTAACAGGTTGGCTTCTATGCATAATGCGTTAGATTATTATTAACGTCTGTGGCAGACAGGTAAACTATTTTTCTCTGTCTTGGTGCTGTACATTAAAAAACGTTAACGTGCCGATACATATAACCAACATGTCAAATGAATGAAAAATTCAGTTTTTTATCTCTCTTTTGTTTTTTTTTTTTTTGTCATGTGAGAAACATCTATACCTATAAAACGCAAGTCTTGGTCATGTTGTAGCTGCCACGCGGTGATGACACACTATGGCGTTGCGCTATGACGTTACTTTTTCGTCTTCGTTGCCCAACATACAACCAGAACTGTTTTTCTAGGTTATGCACAATAATTAATAACAATTCTATTTAGCTAAAAAACCCGAATAAAATAATTGTCATAACACTTAAAGAAAAGTAGGCATTCCGTTTAAATCGACATAATAATTATTAGTTGCTTATATTTATTTAATATTCGTTCGAAGTAAAAGTATTTCTTAAAATATTTGGCAGTAGATATATAAGATAAAAGTTTTAATTTTCGATTAGCGGCAGTTTTGACTAGATTGTTATTACAGCCATAATTTAACGTTAAGCAGAGGGCATCAGTAATTTAACATTTTAAAAATAATTTCAGTTGTTTTCATTAGTGCCCTGTTACTTAAATCATTACTTCGTATTAATGAAAGTAGTTCTACGCTGGTCGCGAAGTTTACAGCCTAGACTTCAATTAAAACTAATATTAGGTGGCATGACATAAGTTGTTAAGATTTATTTTTAATTTCCTTTACCTTCACTGATGACATATTTCAGTCGCATGTAATTGCATTAGCCATTCAAACGTTGTAATATCGATATGAATCACGGATAACAAAAAAGGAAGATGTGAAGATTTTTGATTTAGTTTATATCACAACGCATTGTGACCACTAAAATGCGATACAGTACACTATAAATATGCAGTAAATTGAAGCATTGTTTCTCTGCCGGTAAGTTTAGGGTAGTAAGTGGCTAGATTGAAATACTGTCTGGACCAGGATGGCAACTGAAACCTCTTGTAACAGCGCAAGGCAATAGGAATTCCATTGAGCTTTATTTTGTAACAATCCTATTTATTTAAACATTTGCTGATACATGAATGGCTAGAACATAGAAAGAAAAGTATTTATTTCGTTTAAATTGGCAAATTAATAATCAGTTGCTTTTTTTTTTTTTTTTTTTTTTTACTGAAATCATTACTTGGTTTGAATGAAAGAAGTTCCAAATTGATCTCGATCTATGCGGCCTAAACCACAATTAAAATTAATATTTTGAACGTAAAAACAATATTTTGGCATAACTTAAGTTGTTAAGATTTGTTTTTAGCATCCTTCGTTTTCACTGGCGTCATTATTTTATACACATGCAAGCTGTGTCAGCCGTTAAAACATCGATCTTCACTATAGACGATTAGAAAATTGGAAGCAGCCATGAAGATTCTTTTTTTACTTATGGTTTTACACCTCGTCGACGACGAGATCACTAGAGGCGGGATGGGATTGGAGACTGGAAACGGGAAAGAATTCGGCCATGTTATTTCATGGTATTTTGAAGGAAGCATCCCGGCATTCGCCTGGAATGATTCTGGGAAACCATGGAAAAATCTATATCTGAATGCCTGTACGGGGATTCGAACCGGCGTCCTCCCAAATGCGAGGGCAGAGCTTTACCACTCAACCACCTCGCTTGGTGTGAAAATTTTGGATCAAGTTTGTATCGCGATGCATGATAACACTGATATTCAATACAGGGAATGTATTAATTCGCGCTTTGATTTTCTATCAACATTATTAGCGGAGGTTGTGGTTAGGCTGATATGCAACCTGGACCAAGTGATAACCGAAACTTTTTGCTACAGCACAAGGGACGAGAAACTACATTGAGCTTTATTTTATAACAATTCTGTTTATTTAAGCACCTGCAAAGAAGTTAATTTCCAAAACATTCCATTTAACCCGTAATTTTTACGGGCTTTGAGCCTTATTTAAAATGTTAACTTACTTACAAAAAGTTCCTGGCCTTGCTTTGGAGTTCATTTGTATTGGAATTCATTACACTACAATGTATTCCTGTTGTGTAATATGTTTGGGTCCTGAGAAACTTGTGTACTCAAGTAGGCCTATATTGACAATAAATAATCTATGAGCCACCAGACAGCTTAATACTATTGCTAGTTGATAACTACCATGTCTCAAAATTTTTTAACAGATGCTAGTCTTCGTGATTCTATACTTTTATTATAACCACCTGTTACTTATGTAAACAGTAAGGTAGTCTTCTGTATTGAAATTTTAGACGTGTCATACTTAAAATAATGAATTATTTGTCCCATCTGACATTACCATCGACTGTTACTAAGAGTAAAAATACTATAAAAGTATCTCTGATTTCTTGATCCACTCTATTTTTGTTACATATCAAGTCAATATACGTCGGTTCAGGTTGTGGCCGCCTAAAATTACTATTTCAGTAATTTCTGACTGTGATTACGCCGTTGTTTTTAATTTAATTTAATTTAAATGCGACGGTGGCAATTTCCCTACACACCCATATTTCCCTTTCCCTGGCCACCTCCTTTTCTCTCTACTAATTTCAACTTTGAATTCTTTTACATTTTTTCTTCTTCTTCTTTTTCTTTTGTAAATTATTCATCATTTCTCTTGGTAATTTATTCAAATTCCTGAAAGAAAATCTTCCCACGCCCTTATGAAATCGCGTGCCAATTTGTAGTAATAATCATCTTTTCCCCTCCATGCATTTCTCCAAATTCTGCCATCTATATCTTTCCATGCCTCATCACCAGTTTGCGCCTTGTACACCCCCACGATTCACTTCACTCTTTTCCTGTCTTGCAATAAGTCCCATTCCAGCTCATTTATCATATCGCTCTTTGATTCTGCCGTGACAAATCTAGCAGCCCTTCTTTTCACACCCTCAAACTTCTGTATTTGATTCCCAAAATGTAGGTCCGATACTATACTACCATATTCAAGCAATGGCCTGACCAATATTTTTTAACCCAATTCCCTTACTTCTCCCTCATCATTCTCTCAAAGAAGTGAGCGATTTTGAACCTTTTCTTACTAACAGACCAATGCATCCTGCACATTTTAATTTGTTATTTAATATTATGCCAGGGTATTTACACTTCAAAGTCCTCAGCAAGCAATTCTTTCCCCACGTGATAACCATAATCAATCTTTAGTTTTTTATCTGTGTACGTAAAAAGCTGAGTCTTATTTGTATTTATCTGTTCCCTTGTTGACTTACGCAGCTACATATCTTGTCCAGATCACCCTACAGCTATTAACTACCTTCTATCGCTTTGATCCTCTCATATAGCATTTTCCATCAGCTGACAACCTAACTTCTGATAATAATCCATCAACAAAATCATTCGTTAGGAATACGGATACCAATGATCCCAATAAGCTATCCTGTGGCACTCCCATTTTCACTTCCACTTTCTTTGATACTGCATTTCCTACCCTAACTTTTTGCTTTCTAACTTTTAAGAATTCTTATACCCTGTAAATCACTTTTTCATCCACTGCAATAGTTTTTATCTTATTTAGCACCATTTTATGGCTCACTCTATCAGAAACCCTATCAATCCGGTCTCCTTTGTCTACTTCATCCGAAATATCTTACATTTAGCGTACTAACTGAGATTCGAATGAATATCCTTGTCAAAAGAAAGCCAGTTTGTCGACTTTAAAACCACTTATGTTCCTCACAGGTACCTCTTATGTGGTTGCATATCACTCTCTCCACTAATTTACCGACCACTGATGTTATACTGAATGGCCTGTAATTTTCGACCCTATCTGTCACCCCTCCTTTATTATCTACGCTTTTTTTTAGCGAGAACATCCATTAATATTCGTTTCATACCTATGCTTCTATTTCCTACGCTCTTCTTTCAGATATGAAAATTTGATCAGCTATGCTCACTTATCGGATCTCTTGTTTTTATTGTTGAACACTTTTGGAGATTTTTTCATTCTCTACAAACGAACATTAAACTGAAAATCATACTTCTTCGCGAAACTAGGTTACACGTGATGATGTTATTCTTGGTGGTTATTACGCCCCCACTTCCCTTCAGCACTACACTCATCCTCGCTTTCAACAAAATTTAAAAAATCGGACTATCGTTGATAGCTTAGGAAATATCAGCGACAGAAATGTTCTCTTTTTGTTCGTCGGAGGTAGCGTAACTTGAAGAGCGCGCCTTGCATTAGCTACGAGGTTGGCAAGCCTGCCGTGTTTCTCGCTCCGGCTAGTGGCCTAGTGGTCTTGCCAGTGTACTGGAATCACAGCGTGCTGTCGTTCAACAGCTGACTCTAGCAGGTAAGCAAAGATGCTTGGCGACAGACAAACCACACTGAAAATATGGAGCTTTGTTTTACTCTTCATGTTCGTACATTGTTTTCATGGCGAGAACATGAATCGACTGAGCATTTGACATTGGAAATTGTGCGAAACCGTTATAAAACTGCAGTCGTTTCCCAGTTAGTTACGGTATTTTAGTGAACACCTGCCGGTTTTAAAGGCAGGAAAAAGGAGATTTCCGCATGGCCAGTTTGAAGTTGCGTAAACCCTTCGAGGCAGCTGCGTGAAAGGTGTCATGTGTAGCTGGAACCGACTGATAGGTCTACTGTTGAATTTTAAGAAAAAGATGTTGATCTGTTGAAGTGCTACCGCTCGTGATCCACATTAGCAGGATTCGTTAAGTTACACGGCCAGTTTTGCATTCAGCGTCAATCTCTGCAATGTTTTACATAGAACATGGTCAGAACAGCGTAAATTTTTCGTTCATTGCTCATTGCGAGCTACTCTGAAATTAGTTTGTTTCAAGTCTCATACTGTCGCATTATTACACAACTATTTCAGTGATTCTAGAACTCAACATGGCTAAATGGTGACATTAAATAACATTTAACGTTTTGTATCAAAACATTCATGTCCACCGCAAAGTTGATTTATATTTCTGGTTTGCCTCCACAGATTTTTATTTAAAGCTCCGGTATCCAGTCATTTATCAAAGTAATCTTTCTTAATGCTACCGAACGTGATGGGTGAGCGGTTAACGCTCTGGCCTCGCATTCGGGAGGACGCCGGTTCGAATCCCCGTCCGGGCATCCAAATTTAGGTTTTCCCAAATCGCTCCACACGAATACCGGGATGCTTTCTTCAAAAAGGCCATGACCGAATTCCTTCCTGTTCCTTGTCCCGAGTCCCATCCCGTCTCTAATGACCTCGACGTCGTCGATGTTTAAAGCCATAAGTAGAAAAAAAAAATCTTATTGCCCTCACGCGATCTCGTCAACTTTATTTTAATTTAAATTCACAGTAGTAGCGTGTAAGAATGAAATCCTACACAAAAAACTTACAATGTATTTTTGCAAATGACTGAAAACTTGGATCATATGTAGGCCTAATGTGAAAAAAAATGTTTTACGTAACAAATAGAACATTTCACAGTTCATTAATAAAATGACGTTTCATTCCTTTCACCATTGGTGATAGTTATTCCCAGTGTTCAAAAACTGTATTAATTTTGGATACAACGAGGAAGTGAAATCTATGCAAGTCAAAATCAAGAGTTAGGTCCCTGCGAGTCGTAAACACAAACAGGGCCGGCGGATCTTGTCAGACCGGGTGGGTAAACAGACAAATGGGAGGTCCCTTGAAAATGTTTGGCTATCTTATCTAAAAAGAAATATAATATCAATAGTAATAATAAAGCAAAGGGCTGTAGTGTAATCACTGGGACTCATAAAGGAATTGTTCTTTAGTTCTGAAAATTGCTACACAGTCGATAGATTATATTGTTTAATGTGTGTTACTCTTGGAGCTGTAAAATGTATACATATCCCACGAATTTCGCTCAAAAAATGCCGTAAATCTATAGCGGGAGCTACTGGGAGAAGCCTTATAGCGAAGTGTAATGATCATACACGTGTTATTTGAACGATATTATTCGGGAATACGTTGCTATCACAGCCATCAAAACTATAAGTTTGGAACAAATTACTCACAAAAAAAGGGGGGGAAAATAATTCCACAACTTTGAACCATAAGCGATCATTAGACGTCTTATTTACGTACACACATGCCACGTCCAACGATAATAGGTATTGCATTGTCAAGAAATATATCCGTATATTATTTCCGAGATGTTAATATTTTACGGGATTTATCAAAGTATGTTGCGACAATATTAACGTAGGTTATGTTTAGGCTGAAAGAGCGAAAATATCCTTGTTTCAGCATTAGGTCGAAGGAATGCAGCTTGTACTAAAATAGTGTTTGGTTCTTGTTGTTAAAGCATAATTCGTTAGAAATTTGGATTTATTAAACATTTAAGTTATGATTTTCGAGCAGAATCATTACCTGCGCCTGTGGATAGGTTAGAATGTAGCCTGGTCAGAATGGACATAGACGCTTCCTTTTGTAGCTTAATGGACTTGAAATTTTGTCTTTATTATAAAGTTAAATTGGTTTGATTTCCATCGTTGTTGGTCATTGGTGCATTTTGTTGCACGTAATATTAGTATCGCTGGATGTCTCGTGAAAACTGGCATCCTTTCATCGCTTAGTGTGTAACTTTACGGCAGTTTTGGGTCTACTGGAGATCGCGATTCCGCCACAACATTCACTAGTTGCTTCATGATTTTGCTGTAGTCAGTCGCTAGACTTACTATTTTTGAACACTAATTACGTTGTAATTCAGCATTCATGCAGAAATTAGGTTTGGACCAGCACGACACTGTTAAATGTTCTTCGGAAAGTATTTCTAGCGGTGTCTTGCGTTTGACTACCACAGTATTGCGACGCCAATTCCTAGCGGAATAACGATATCCAGTAGTCCCGCAGTTTCTTTCTTTTATTTTTTTTCGTTTCTGCATACACCGTTCTTTTATAATAGCTATACACTATTCCGGAGAATATTGGTGCCAAGCGCGGTCATAGAGCGGCAACACTCTGGCCTGGCATTCGGAAGGACGCTGCTTCACATCCTCGACCAGACATCCAGATTTCCGTGCCTTCCAGGATGGTTCCTTCAAACAGTCATGGTCAGATTCCTTCCCAGTTTTACTCGATTCTAATTACCGCGACGATCTCCAAAGTCTCAAATTTCAGTATGGGTAATAGTCTGCGTAGTTCTTCACTAAGCAGTTTTTAAGGAGATAGCTAAAGGAAAGCTCATTACGTAACTCCATAAACAATGCTTTCTCAATCAGCAACTGCGCTTTACCCGTTGACCTTGTGGTAGCGGTCCGTATACAGGTGGACCTGCACGCTGGGACTTTTAAACTATGGCTGGCAGCGATTTTCACAGCCATATACCAAGAGAATACAGACCCTAAATGAACCACACCTCATTCCAAATATGGTATATGATAGCGAGTGTAATTTTAGCTCTTAGTCCGGGTGGCGAGCTCTAAATTGATAACAATTCTGACAGACCATCTCTCGTGACGTTAATACAAATCTTAAAATCTAAGACATTTGTACATAGTTGCAGTTTGGACTGCACTTCTTCCTCCACCTATCAAAATATTGTACTAAGTTCTTGAAATTTGGATTAACTGCTTTGCAATAATGTTTTCTTCACGCTTCCCACTCTCATTTGACTAAATGTGGTCACAAATTAAATTAAAAATGCCAAAATGTGAGAGTACCGAGCAACTATCAGGTGCATACATCGCGGCGAAATTAATACAAATCTCTTGAAATGTTGATTAATTCCTTTGTTTTTACTGTGTTCTTGGCGTTTCAGATTCCCTCCGTTACGTTCTGTCGATAAAGGGAATCGATTGTTTTAGTTGTACACAAAAACTGAAATGGAAGTCGAAGAAGGAATTTTACTTATACCTTTTACGAGATTCTTGTTCTGCTCTAGGACGCATTTTCGCGTAGCCACGACCGCATGGAAAAAAACGGAGCAGTTTAGGTTGGCGAGATCCCTGTACCAAGAGTATTTGGTGAATTTTTGAAGTTTGGCAGCAATTTGCAGTTGCGTAGCCATTTCATATTTTAGCATTTTTAATGTAATTTGTGCTGACGTTTTTGTGAAATGTCTTTTTATTTTTTGCGTATATAAGCTACGTGACCTCTTAATTGATAATGTGTGCTTTTTGATAGCTGTCATAGTGCCTTCGTAGGATCCTAGGCGCCATCGGTCTTCCAAACAGCCGACAGAAAAATTATCACTGTGCAGAATGCAACTGTTGACTACTTTGAGCATTAAATTTATTTACAAGCAACCAACAGTGCTGACTGGTTGGGGAACAAGATTCCTTAAAATCAACAAAAAATCATATTATGATGAAGCTAATAAGGTAGACTCCGAGGGCATGAATAACGATTTTTAGTTTTGACGCTACGTGGCTAGTTGCTTGCTGTATGAAAATTTCCTCGATCATGCAGGTCTAGTGTTTGACCCTGGTTCCATTAGCATATCAGTCGCATTACCTCCAGCGTTATTATAACCATAGAAAGTATTCATGAGTAAACAATATGAGCAGATGAAACTCAATGCACCGGTTTCGTGCGATATAAGCACACAGTAGTTTGTTGTCAGTGGACTATCCACAGTTGCCTACTATCGTTCACGAGTAGTAGATAACACTGGTCTAGAAAAATGAACTTATTTTCTTTCACACGGACAAAAGCATGAAATTCTATAAGTATTTTTCAAGCTGAATTCAAATATTTTAGTTTTTTCCATCAGGCAGGAATTTTTTGTGATATTCGTTTGATTTTTTTATTATTTGTAATAAAATCAATAACTATATAACTCTAAATGATATACTACTCATTTTGACTATAAACTGGAAGCTAGTGATTTTCGGGCATATTTTGAATCTGGAACATCTCTTCTTGGTCCAACAGACGTTAGCCAGCATTTTAGAACTCTACTTGCCTTGGTACCTCTTTTCCATTGTAGAAATTTGCTGATGAAAATTCTCACCCAGCTCACCTGACAGCCCCCAGATTTCCCGGAAAGAAGTTTATGTTAGAGTCCAAGAAGTGAATTTTTAAGGACATGTTGCATCCCATAGCTTCATAAGAATGCAGAAGATCAGCCAGCTGATTTATTTAATCGTGTCTCTTCAGAGATTGCTGAAACGATTATACTGCGCAGATTGTTGCAACTGAACTAGAACTTGACTGCATTGTGTAGAAAGCTCCCCTAATTCGGATTGTAAGAAGCTGGAGCACTGACAATTGAAACTGAGTGTTGTGTACATATCGGATACAGTTCTCTGACAGTACGCGTTGCCGTATTTTGCTTTGCAAACTTTGATCGAATTTTATAACTATTCGGATGATAGTCAAAGATTGCATACGAAATTACTTTTACTTAAATTTGCTTGTTTTACGCCTCGTCGACGGCTAAGGTCATAAGAGGCGGGATTGGACTGGGGACAAGGAACGGGAAGGAATTCGGCCATGGCCTTTTTGAAGGAAGCATCCCGGCATTCGCCTGGAGCGATTTGGGGAAACCATGGAAAACCCAAATCTGGATGCCCGGAACGGGATTCGAACCCGCGTCCTCCAGAATGCGAGGCCAGAACGTTAACAGTTCACCTACCAAGCTCGGTACGAAATTACTGCGCATAGATTGAGAGTTCTGTTTGCCTAGCTACGCGTTTTTTCATGGCTAACCGAAGCTAATGGAGGGACGGTTATTGCATAAGGCCGATTTCCTTCTCATTCTTAACACCTTAATGACCGCAATGTTGGTAAGCCGTAAAACAGCCTTGTGCTGTACCATAAAGTCGTAAATTTTGGTGTTTTTGATCAAATTTCTTGATGAGACTTCGAAGCAAGTATTGTTATGATAAGGAAAAGCGAAACAGTGGTAAAGCTCGTGTCTGGCGAATTTCACTTCCTGAGCGACAATTTAATATCAGTAATCCTCGGTTTCTATTAATGTCTGTTTCTTTCCCGCTGCTTGCCAATTACGTTTTCCCAACACTAAACGTATTTAACGTTGCTTGTCTCTTAATAATCTTGACTGCGGAAAAAAAGTCACTGAAATTAACCAGGCAACGTCATCTCTTTATTGAGACCACCACGTGTGACCCATTTCTCGTGTTTACTTTACTGCAACCATATCGTCGATCCTACTTTTTGTTTCTGGCACGAAGATACTGCCTTTTCTTAGACAATTGGTGTCTACATTCCTTCCCTGATGGCTCGTTCGCACTAGTCTAGTAATTTAGTCGAGTGATTTGGTAACTAAACGTGTGTGAACAATGAAAATTAGTCGAGTCGATCCGTTTTGTCCTATTAAACCGGGCGAGTAGCACCCCCCACCACGCGCCACTGCCCACTCGCTAATCGGCTAAACAAGTCTGTTTAAGTAGAGTTGATTAGCTGCCGCAAAAAAAAATGTCGTTTCGCTGGAGCGAAGAAACAATTTTAAAATTTGTTTCCAAATATATAGAACACGAATGCTTGAAGAATATTAATTACTCGCACTATAAAAACAAACAAAATACAATAAACATACCTGGATTTGGTGAGAAGTAAATTGAAAATTGAAATCTGCTTAGTGCACAATTTTATTAATTATTTTATTACAATAGCATCCAGATTATACAATAAGATATTATTACTACTGTTATTAGAAGTACTACCTAACGCGATAAAAATCTTTTTAGAATGATCTACTCCCAGAAGTTAAAAAAAAAAAATAGTCCAAAAATTTAGGTGCAGATACTGAAACAGTTATACATTCCTTCAGTAAAATGATTCAGTTTACTGGATGCATCTCTACGAAACATTACTTCAATTCCTTTAATGTTTCATTGATTCCTTCACACTGTGATGAATTAGGAAATAGCTGATTTTCCGTGTGTAAATACGAGGTGTGAGTGTCCTTGAACTACATCAGGTGGCAATGGAGAACTGCCAGTAATTTTGTAATTGCCCGAATTGCACTTCTTAAATAGGTATCTTCACGCTGAATTTTCGTTAACACAACTTTTGGTTATTCTAAAACTATTCTTGGGGATCTTCTAATGCTGATTCCTTCAGAAGACAATTTGCAGCTCCTAGTTCATCAATTCTATTAACTCATTTTCGTACCCATAGCTTTTTTTTATCACATAAACTTCTTCATACACCTCTTCTAAAATAGCGATTAACATAAGCTGTATCAGCTCATTCATTTGATTGCGTTGCAGCCTGTTCATCTGGTAAAATACCACGCTACTTGTTGTACTGTACTCGACCGTAGTGCGAACGATTTTTTGTCAGTAGCGAGTAATTTAGCTACCCAACTACTCGCCACTCGACTAAATTACTAGCGTAGAGCGAACGAGCCTTAAGGCTCGTGGCAATCTTTATATATATAAAAATCTCGTGTCACGATGTTCGTCCGGGATGAACTCCGAAACTACATAACTGACTTAGATGAAATTTGGCTTAATGTGTGTGATTTAGTCCAACTTAAAAGATAGGATAGTTTTTATCTGGATTATAGACCTCAATATTTATTATTTGCGAAATAAAGGTTCATTAAATGTTTGTCATAGGACAATGGTTTGTAATTATTTGTAAGCCACCAAGGCTAAGCGGTCTGCTGGCTAAGTGGTTAGGTCGTCCGACTGGAGAGGGAAGGATCCCCGGTTCGAGTCCTTGTCTCGGCGAGGATTTTTATAGACACTTAACCCGGCATTAACCCCCGGCGCAGCATGCTGTATGAGGTAAAATACGCCAGGACCGTACTGTGGTTCGGATTCGATGTTAAAATGTAGGTCCCCTGTACCAGGCAGGATGGGCGGGCTAGGTAAAGGCGGCTAAGACAGAGACAGAATGCCCAGCCAGTAGAAACAATGTCACCAGGTCATTACGACCACACGTAATTATTATTATAGTTCCATAAGTTTCTAATAGATGGCGATGTGTTAACTTATCTATACAACACTTGGTTAGCTAGGTTGGGTAATCATCCAGTAGATCACGTTCTGTTTCAATTTATTTATGCTACAGTTTATTGCTAACAGATGGCGGTGTGTTAATTTATCGAACCATTCAGTAGATGGCGTTGTATTTAGATTTATTTATGCTACGGTCTATTCCACGCCATATGTGTGAGTTTCTTCAATTTTAATTGTGCTGTGTATTGTGTTATGATTATACTGTATTGTTGTTCATCGTTTGTGTGTCTTTATACCTAACGACAAAATAATTGCACACATGAATATAACATTGAAGAAAACGTTACGATAAATTCGAATCCTGTAAGCATTTCTCGCTAACTTATCATTTTTCTTCTTCTTTTTGTTATGGTCAGCTAGACTCCACGTGTCAATTTCAATTCCTCTCCTGTTATTTTTTTCTTTCTTCCTCCCCAGTACTTCTTCATTATTGCACTCCTCTCTACCTTTGAATCCTGCCATATTCAAAGTCTGGTATCGAAAATTTTTTCTTTCCATACGGTTCACTGGTATTATTTCGTTTCAAATCTTTTTAAACCTCTTGAAAGCCTGGTGTCATCCATGCTATAAATGTATCAAAAAATATCATTCTTCTTTTTCTATTATTTTTTTCAATGTTATTTTATATTTCCTCATTAGTTCTTAACTTCCATTTTACTGTATTTTTCAATGGACCCAAAAATTCCGGTTTCACCACTGTATTATAGTGTCTTATTTTAAGGCTTTCAGAAAGACACTTTTTGTTGTAATTCAAATATTTTTCAGTGAAATGTCGCCAAAGAATCGAACCTCGACAATGCGTGTAGCAGAGAGGCAAGACGCACGACTGTGCCTTCAATACGCCGTGGATATGTACGCCAAGGTTGGAAACAAGCATTTGCGATTTATTCGATACAACCAGGTTGAATTACGATCGGAGGAATACATCCTCTTACGAGATACTGTTATCGGCAATATTTATGAAAATTTAAACGCCAATGATATCGGTAATGCATTTATTTTACCTTCAAGCTACATCGGCAGTACACGGAACATGCAGGAATATATACAAGATGCGATGACTTACGTACGTCATTATGGTCGTCCAGATTTGTTTATTACATTTACATGTAATCCGAATTGGGAGGAAATACAAACTTTGCAATTACCAGGCCATCAATCAATGCGTCGTATGATGTCACGGCACGTGTGTTCAAACAAAAATTAAAATCATTGATTGATTTAATCGTAAAACATTCAGTTTTAGGTAACACACGTTGCTATCTGTATTTGATTGAGTGGCAAAAGCGAGGTTTGCCTCATTCTCACATTTTGATTTGGCTTGAAGTTAAAATCCGTCCAGAAGAAATTGATCAAATAATTTCAGCCGAAATTCCGGACCCATTAATTGATCAAGAATTGTTTGATATTGTTACCAGTCACTCGATCCACGGACCATGCGGTGCTTTTAACATGACATTGCCATGCATGGAAGGTGGAAAATGTAAGAAGCGTTTCCAAAGGAATATACGAATGATACTATTACGGATATCGATGGTTATCCGTTGTATCGCCGCAGAAACACTGAGAATGGTGGCCAAACATTTACAATGTGAATGTCAAATTCTAGAAACCAAGTTGAAATTGACAATCAGTGGGTCGTACCATACTCACCATTGCTTTCAAAAACGTATAAGGCTCATATTAACGTCGAGTTTTGCAGTTCTGTAAAATCCATTAAGTACGTTTGCAAATATGTTAATAAAGGCAGTGATTTGGCCGTATTTGAAGTTCAAAATGTAAATAAAGATGACGAAATAACACGATACCAAATAGGTAGATACATCAGCAGCAACGAAGCTATCTGGCATATTTTTAGTTTTCGCATCCATGAAAGAGACCCTTCCATCCAACATCTTGCAATACATCTTGAAAACTGTCAACGTGCATATTTCACCGAAGAAAATATTTTCCAAAGAATACTTGAGCCACCAAAAACGACAAACCACAAACTGAAAAATCTTATGTGTTCCGCCAATTCGCAAAAATCATTATTATACGTATAGCGATGTTCCAAGCTATTTTTCATGGAACAAATTAGGTAAAAAATGGTAGCCACGTAAATAAGGAGAACCACATCCTTTGATCGCAGGCATATTCAAAGCAAAGACTTTACACAGTGCATCCAAAACAACGTGAATGTTTCTTTCAGCGTTGTTATGGTGAATGATCCCGGACCAGCTTCTTTCGAATGTTTACGAACAGTTAATGGTCGAGTGTTCAATAGATGTCAAGATGCATGTCGCGAGTTGCAGCTGCTGGTAGACGACAATTATTGGGACCTGACACTTTCTGATGCAGCGTTGACAGCCACGCCGAATAGTATTCGTCAAACTGTTTGCAATTATTTTGACAACATGTTATCCAGCACAATCTTCGAGTTTGTGGGAAAAATATAAACACAGTATGACTGAAGATATAACTGAAATTTCAGTTTATATAAATAAAAAAAATTTATTTTATAAATATCAATTTTTATATAATTTCAATTAAGTAATTTGTAATGAAATGTAAATTAAATTTTTTTATGATCATTTGTCCTTAATTTAAACTCTCCGTAACTCTTTACCAATTAAATTTGAATTTCCAAATCGACTACAATGTTTTTGTCTTTATTATGTGAATATTAATTTGACTACTGAGGAATTTTAGAATAACATTAATCCAACGTACTATAATTAGTAAGTCACAGCAAAGAGTGACCGGGTCAGCTAGTCAAATACTGTTTATCGGATACCGAGATCCCGCGGCGGGCCCAACCCAACCACAATGCGACGTGACATCTCGAGGCGTGAGGACTCAAGTCGTACAGTCCATGCATTCAACAGCGACATTTTCCACTGTATTGTCGTATCCCTGTTAGATCCAGGTAATCTGTGGAGTCTCCACAAGATACTGAGTTCACTGATTCGAATCTGAGGCAAGGAGTTCCTCTCTGAAAGGATCGAAATCGGAAAATGCAGGATAGGTTAGTTAAACATTGGTTTCGGTTGAGAGGAATATACATCTATAACACACAATGGTTTCCAGTCACTGAGGTTACCACAGCACCTCTGGGGACTACATGACCAATCTACAGTTTTCATACCAAAGTATAAGCAAATCTTTTGGTCTCTCAGCTCACTTACATTCCTCATTTGGACAGATGCCGAGAGAACTGGCAGCTGAACGCTGTGTCCTTTTAATGTACTTTTTTCTTCAACTTTTTTTGATTTTTCAATGGCATTCGGCTTCTAGGCCATACAGCCAGCTCGATAATTTTTCCAGCTAATTAGACACACCACAGGACGGACATGAGATTCACAGATACAACACTTAAACACCCATGACCGCAGCAGGACTCGAACCGGCGACCTTTGGCATGCAGATCTAGCACTCTAGCCCCTACGCTACAGAGGCTGGCTCTTTTAAAAATGTGTAAGAACAATGAGAATTTTATGAACTCTGTAGCTTCTACAATAAAAAGTCTCTTAAGACAGTATGTGGCTTTCGTGATAAAATGCCATTATGTTGGAAAATTCGATACTTTCTACCAAAAAATATCTCGCATTGCTCTTTAGCACTTGATAGATGCTTCGTGGTTTAATTAATACGATAATTAAGTAGTCCACGATACGTTTCAATTTAAACTTGTTTATTTTCTTAAACACGTCGACAAAGATACTGGTTAAACCTAACTTAGTCCACAACCCGAAGGTTGGTTGGATCCTCCCGAAGGAGGCATACTAATGTCAGAGGTAGGACGGCCAGTTCCCTTCCTCTGGGACCTACAGTTTAACGTGGAATCCGAACCTCGGAGCGTCCTGGCATTGCTCGTATGAACTGGTTACATGCATTCATATAATCCAGAGATTGCATACTACACTTTTTCCACAGACAATACAGTTCTTCGCCGTCGTATATTGAGTCTGTATAAACTATGCCGAAAAAAAAAAACTGACTCTCTGTCTTGGACGTTCGCTTATATAAACTCCACCAAAATTTCTAGAACCCTTCAAAAGAATCCGACGGTTATTTCTCGAACATTAACAATACATAAACAATTGAAACATATTAAAAACAATCGGAATTAATACCTAATCATTTACCATCAATACAAAATGGTCAGAAATGGAGATTAAAGATGCTTAAATACCAAATTATTCACAGAAATCATTTTTAAACTGTAGCAAATTGTCCTTTAGACATCGTAACATGCTTTAATATTTGGAATTACGAACATTTAAGCAATTCTCTTGCACAATTCTGTTCTTAAACATATTAAATAGCCTTTAAATAATTTATTTTCATAAAACAGTCTATATACATTGATTTACAGAAAATTGCAAAACAAAGCTGCCAGATCATATTAGCTTACTACAAATGCTTCATAAAATACCATTACATTTAATTTTAGGTTTGAGGGCTGTTACACACTGCCTCAGTTAAATGGCTCACTGGCGCAATAGAGTTGAAAATAATTTTTTATGTACTCTCCAAAACTTATTTTCAGAGCATTTTAAGTATAAACCAAAATTGTAATTATATATCTTTACAAACCAATTAAAACTTTTTCACACTGCGCTAAATTGAATCATTGCTACAGAAAATTTGACTGCCTACCAAGTGGGCGGTATGAATTAAAAAGGTTTACAATTGCTAGATAAATGGAAAACTCTAGTATTGCAGGAAAAAAACCCTTTCACTGTGGTGAAGAGGAATAAACTAAGATTTATATGTCGTATTTTAGAAGTTGTAATGCTCATAAAAGGAAATAGCGTACAAAACTCTAGTGCGTCCGGCATTTGGAATACTGTTGTGAATTTGGGATCCGTATCGTAAGGGATTGATTGACGCGTTAGAGAAAGTACAGAGGAGAGCCGCTCGATTCGTGACTGTTAGTTACAAGTCCTTACGTAAGTGTCACAGAGCTGATACGTGGGTTGGGCTGGGATTGTTTGGCGGACAAGACGATGTCGTTTTCGTTTGAATTTGTTTGAGAATATGCGAAAATCTTTAATTTACGAGTGCAAAGAAATACTTCTTCCGACAACCCTCGTATTTAGGTCGCAATGACAGGAGGGATAAGATTCGTGAAATAAGATGCCGTACTGATGCTTTTATGTATTCCTTCTTTCCTCGCGCTATTCGGGATTGGAATGAGCGGGTTTAGATTTGGTGCTTAGCACCCACAGTATTTGTGATTTGCAGAGTATAGATGTAGAAAATTGACTTAGTCCCGGGCGACAATTATTCGATACAGTAAAAGATCAGTTAGTATCCCGTCAATGGACTGTTGCAAACCAGGAAGTGCTATCTATGTGGCTTATGTGAACAGCTTATGGACTCCGAACTTTAAATACGCTTACGGATAAACGCACAACACCGCAGTTAGGAGTAGCTTAGGAGATACTCAACGTTAAAAGTTTTCATATTTAACGTTAGAAGTGTTTGTAACAAACTGCTTGAACTAGATACCATCATTAGTAGCACAGAAGCAGATATTGTAATGGGTACAGAAAGGTGGTTGAAACTGGATAAAAGTTGTGCAGAAAATTTTAATAAGAGCTTGAACGTTTTCCGTAATGACATGTTGCATTCATGGGGTGATATGTATTTACAGCTGTTAATAAATACCTCGCATGCAACGAAATAGACGTCGAATCGTTCTGCGAAAGCTTAGAGATTAGGCTCAACGTAACCAGGATTGCAGAGTGTAGATATTTCAAGATTTGTATAACCTATTGACCATCTGTCAGGATCTCTGAAGTGAGACAATTGATCGCTGTATCACTCCTGTCAGAGTACTAAGCGTAGCTTTACTTATGTTAGAAATGCATCAATATCCATTACAACACTTCGTTCCATAATTTTGTAAATGGAATTCTTGCATACGGAATTTAACCACAACCTAGAGTGTGGGCAGGTAACACTCTGGATCGCCATTCGAGAAGACGCAGGTTCGAGCTTTGTTCCTGCGAACCATAATTCGATTTTTCCGCGATATCCCTAAGTTACTCCAGGTAAATTTCGGGTTGTTTGCTGCGATTTCATTTGGTTTCCAAATATTTCTTTTAGCTCCTGTTGCAAACATAAAATACTACTTAATCAGTGAACTACATAACTTAATTTCATTGGCAGACATTAATAGCTATGAATATAGTGAGACAGTTACCATGACCTAGCGGAGTGAAATTAAACAAGTTTTGTGAGCAGGATACAGAACGACAAAACATTTCTGCTGCCGATAGAAGTCACCACCACACAGTTTCTTTGTTAAAGAAGACGCCAGGGGCATTGAGAACGCATCTCCAAGATGATATTCTGGCTCCACAAAGAATAGTGTCCCGTACTCTGTTAAATGACGATAATTCCTGTTTCTAATTTTTCCCCTCTTATACATTTTATTGGTTTCGGTCTATGGTGAAAGATGTATTGAACTTAATGTACGAGCAATAAAGAGTACACTGCTGGAAGCACGATTGCTGTCGTAATAGCTTTCTCGGAAACTTAACCGCGGTGAGCAATACTCGGAACTAAACTCCACATGTAGCTACTCAAAACCAGTTTGTGTCCATTTGCCAAGCTACTCGCCGTGAAGATTGATTTTCCTGGTTGCAGAGATTCTTCATATTCCTCAATACTATTCTTTCTATCATTCCGTGATGAATGAACGAGCTTCGAATGTAAAATTTGTGGAAGAGATCGAAAAACTGTCCGTGTTGCATAACTGCCTATACACTTACACCAGCTACTCGTGGAAGGATATTACAAATAAAGCGTGGAGTGAAGTGAGGAAAGTAGTTTACGTGACAGGTATGCAGTGTTTTTTTATGTATAGGCAATTGTATATCTGCAGTAAAAGAATATCTAATTACAGCTTTCCAAACTTAATTTACGTAAGAACCTGGATGACCAGTCTTCGCTCGGTATCTCTATTTGTTTCAGTATGCAGGGTTAAAGAGAGGTTTGTGAGAAATTAATTTCTATATACAAGACTTGCTCAAATAATTGTATTAGATCGGATAAATTATACATATATTATAAAAACCTAACTTAGTCCAGGGCTCGAGCAGTTTCCGAGGTACCAAACACAATATTGCTCTTTTAAAAAAATTGTTACAAACTTTAAAAGTATATCGTTATCAACAAAATTAAATTTCATCCATATCGCTAGATCAGTTTCCGAGATCGGTTTGCCATCTCATAAATCGTTAAAAAAAATGCTATTACTGAGTTAAATAAAATCTTATTGCTTATCAGCGATTAATTAATGGCGCAAGATTGGTGGTAATTCTCTTAGAAGACTACATCATCAGTGCTAAATTCGTTCACTCCGATAAGACTGTGCTCATACCTCGCATTAATATCTCACCTTCTGACCAACCGTATCTTTCCAATTTGGAAGAAAGTAATTCCCAATAAAAGTAACTTTCGTCATGATCAATTATAAAGCACAAGGTCAGACTTTTCGAAGCGCAGGATTGTTTTTACCTGAACCCGTTTTTTCGTATGGACACCTGCACGTGGCTTTTTTCACTAGTTCGTAGCTTCAGTAATATACGTTTGTTATACATACGTTAGAAAAGTAAACGAT